>JAEIGI010000194.1:0-15000 GCA_018903615.1 Drosophila neocordata
CGGGGAATCAGGGTTCGATTCCGGAGAGGGAGCCTGAGAAACGGCTACCACATCTAAGGAAGGCAGCAGGCGCGTAAATTACCCACTCCCAGCTCGGGGAGGTAGTGACGAAAAATAACAATACAGGACTCATATCCGAGGCCCTGTAATTGGAATGAGTACACTTTAAATCCTTTAACAAGGACCGGACCAATTGGAGGGCAAGTCTGGTGCCAGCAGCCGCGGTAATTCCAGCTCCATGGGATGACGATGAGCACGGTCGACCGACTCATCAGTTTATCCCGGACGTACGTTTTGTTTTCAGCCGGAGAGACCTAGGATTTGGCCTCCACGCTGGATTTTTGTTGACTGGCCATGGATCGCTGAACGCATTTCTTCATCAGAGAGGTCTTTGTGCGACGCCCGCATGCATATGCGGTGCGGAGCGCAAAGACTGGCAGCATATAATTTTATGCATTATATATCGGCAATGTCTATTTAATTATATATTATTATGAAGTCTTAAGGTATTTTTAAAAATACATATGAAAATTGTTCGTTGAGTGGTACCTTCGAACATATTTGGGCGATTTCGAGAAAGCGTGGCACAAAACCTATATAGGTGGTGTGATGTCGAGCATGGTATATTATATGACAATCAAGTACACATCTCAAAGTCATATAATTTTATGCATTATATATCGGCAATGTCTATTTAATTATATATTATTATGAAGTCTTAAGGTATTTTTAAAAATACATATGAAAATTGTTCGTTGAGTGGTACCTTCGAACATATTTGGGCGATTTCGAGAAAGCGTGGCACAAAACCTATATAGGTGGTGTGATGTCGAGCATGGTATATTATATGACAATCAAGTACACATCTCAAAGTCATATAATTTTATGCATTATATATCGGCAATGTCTATTTAATTATATATTATTATGAAGTCTTAAGGTATTTTTAAAAATACATATGAAAATTGTTCGTTGAGTGGTACCTTCGAACATATTTGGGCGATTTCGAGAAAGCGTGGCACAAAACCTATATAGGTGGTGTGATGTCGAGCATGGTATATTATATGACAATCAAGTACACATCTCAAAGTCATATAATTTTATGCATTATATATCGGCAATGTCTATTTAATTATATATTATTATGAAGTCTTAAGGTATTTTTAAAAATACATATGAAAATTGTTCGTTGAGTGGTACCTTCGAACATATTTGGGCGATTTCGAGAAAGCGTGGCACAAAACCTATATAGGTGGTGTGATGTCGAGCATGGTATATTATATGACAATCAAGTACACATCTCAAAGTCATATAATTTTATGCATTATATATCGGCAATGTCTATTTAATTATATATTATTATGAAGTCTTAAGGTATTTTTAAAAATACATATGAAAATTGTTCGTTGAGTGGTACCTTCGAACATATTTGGGCGATTTCGAGAAAGCGTGGCACAAAACCTATATAGGTGGTGTGATGTCGAGCATGGTATATTATATGACAATCAAGTACACATCTCAAAGTCATATAATTTTATGCATTATATATCGGCAATGTCTATTTAATTATATATTATTATGAAGTCTTAAGGTATTTTTAAAAATACATATGAAAATTGTTTGTTGAGTGGTACCTTCAAACATTTTTGGGCGATTTTGAGAAAACGTGGCACAAAACCTATATAGGTGGTGTGATGTCGAGCATGGTATATTATATGACAATCAAGTACACGTCTCAAAGTCATATAATTTTATGCATTATATATCGGCAATGTCTATTTAATTATATATTATTATGAAGTCTTAAGGTATTTTTAAAAATACATATGAAAATTGTTTGTTGAGTGGTACCTTCAAACATTTTTGGGCGATTTTGAGAAAACGTGGCACAAAACCTATTCATAGTGAACAGTTGATGTTCATTAATTGTTTTAGCAATAAGACAATAAACTATTATACATCTATGTACTTTATGTAGAGTGTCGTATTTATACTGTTAAGTCTTGGCGGCGACATTACACATTTAAGATAATGAAAAGACTTGCCAAGTTGTGTATTGAATTAATATACAAATTAAATTGGTTTTGGATTTATCGTTAATATTTTCCCAGGATACTTAAAATAAATTGTGTTTTTCTTAAAACTGTTATTTATTTAAAGTATCCAATTTTTTTAATATGAACATAAAGATTTATTTAATATACAATATTAACTACCAAAATCTCTATGTTTATAAAATAAAGTCAAGTAAATTATATAAGCAATATTTAATTCTGTTAAAAGAGTTTCAATAAACAAGAAATGAAAAAAAAAAAAAAAATTTTTTTCGACTTTTACTTAATATATAAGAAACATTATCACATAAATGAAAAACTGAAAAAATTATAAATTTTTTATCAAAATATAAATATTTATTTCAATTTATTTTGAATAAATAAAATTAATGAAAATGTGATTATATATTATGTAAGTGAAAAAATAAAAATATTCTTGAACGAAATTTTTAAATTTATATAAAATTCAATAAACAAAAAAACGAAAATGAATGCTATTAAATAATAGCCATATTCGTAAAATAATAGTACAATCTCTTTTTATATATATTTATTATTTTATTCAAAAATATATTAAATTGTCAAGTATCTTAAAAAATAAATGTCTGATTGTTACATATATATATAAATATATATATATAGCAACCAGTATATTAAACAATAACATTATTCTGGTTGATCCTGCCAGTAGTTATATGCTTGTCTCAAAGATTAAGCCATGCATGTCTAAGTACACACGAATTAAAAGTGAAACCGCAAAAGGCTCATTATATCAGTTATGGTTCCTTAGATCGTTAACAGTTACTTGGATAACTGTGGTAATTCTAGAGCTAATACATGCAATTAAAACACGGACCTTTTGGGACGTGTGCTTTTATTAGGCTAAAACCAAGCGATCATTTGATCGTTATATTGGTTGAACTCTAGATAACATGCAGATCGTATGGTCTTGTACCGACGACAGATCTTTCAAATGTCTGCCCTATCAACTTTTGATGGTAGTATCTAGGACTACCATGGTTGCAACGGGTAACGGGGAATCAGGGTTCGATTCCGGAGAGGGAGCCTGAGAAACGGCTACCACATCTAAGGAAGGCAGCAGGCGCGTAAATTACCCACTCCCAGCTCGGGGAGGTAGTGACGAAAAATAACAATACAGGACTCATATCCGAGGCCCTGTAATTGGAATGAGTACACTTTAAATCCTTTAACAAGGACCAATTGGAGGGCAAGTCTGGTGCCAGCAGCCGCGGTAATTCCAGCTCCAATAGCGTATATTAAAGTTGTTGCGGTTAAAACGTTCGTAGTTGAACTTGTGCTTCATACGGGTAGTACAACTTACAATTGTAGTTAGTACTATACCTTTATGTATGTAAGCGTATTACCGGTGGAGTTCTTATATATAATTAAGTACTTGTATTTTTTTATATATTCCTCCTATTTAAAAACCTGCATTAGTGCTCTTCATCGAGTGTTATTGTGGGCCGGTACAATTACTTTGAACAAATTAGAGTGCTTAAAGCAGGCTTCAAATGCCTGAATATTCTGTGCATGGGATAATGAAATAAGACCTCTGTTCTGCTTTCATTGGTTTTCAGATCAAGAGGTAATGATTAATAGAAGCAGTTTGGGGGCATTAGTATTACGACGCGAGAGGTGAAATTCTTGGACCGTCGTAAGACTAACTTAAGCGAAAGCATTTGCCAAAGATGTTTTCATTAATCAAGAACGAAAGTTAGAGGTTCGAAGGCGATCAGATACCGCCCTAGTTCTAACCATAAACGATGCCAGCTAGCAATTGGGTGTAGCTACTTTTATGGCTCTCTCAGTCGCTTCCCGGGAAAGCAAAGCTTTTGGGCTCCGGGGGGAAGTATGGTTGCAAAGCTGAAACTTAAAGGAATTGACGAAAGGGCACCACCAGGAGTGGAGCCTGCGGCTTAATTTGACTCAACACGGGAAAACTTACCAGGTCCGAACATAAGTGTGTAAGACAGATTGATAGCTCTTTCTCGAATCTATGGGTGGTGGTGCATGGCCGTTCTTAGTTCGTGGAGTGATTTGTCTGGTTAATTCCGATAACGAACGAGACTCAAATATATTAAATAGATATCTTCAGGATTATGGTGTTGAAGCTTATATTGCCTTCATTCATGGTGGCAGTAAAATGTTTATTGTGTTTGAATGTGTTTATATAAGTGGAGCCGTACCTGTTGGTTTGTCCCATTATAAGGACACTAGCTTCTTAAATGGACAAATTGCGTCTAGCAATAATGAGATTGAGCAATAACAGGTCTGTGATGCCCTTAGATGTCCTGGGCTGCAGCGCGCTACAATGAAAGTATCAACGTGTATTTCCTAGACCGAGAGGTCCGGGTAAACCGCTGAACCACTTTCATGCTTGGGATTGTGAACTGAAACTGTTCACATGAACTTGGAATTCCCAGTAAGTGTGAGTCATTAACTCGCATTGATTACGTCCCTGCCCTTTGTACACACCGCCCGTCGCTACTACCGATTGAATTATTTAGTGAGGTCTCCGGACGTGATCACTGTGACGCCTTGCGTGTTACGGTTGTTTCGCAAAAGTTGACCGAACTTGATTATTTAGAGGAAGTAAAAGTCGTAACAAGGTTTCCGTAGGTGAACCTGCGGAAGGATCATTATTGTACGTTCCAACCGTTATTAAATAATATATACCAAATTTTAATATGAAAAATAAAAATTAAATTAACGATGAGTAAATACAACATAACAAAATATAAATAGTTAAATAATATGTGGCGGTTATTTAATATTATATATACAGATATATATGTACTTCCTATACATATATATATGAAATGAAAATACCTTAATTTACCATCGGAAATTGAAGTTTTTATTTTTCAGCGTGTATATGTACCACAATGTACACGCGTTGCGTAATGTATTGCTTATCCTAGTTATATGCATACATTGGTTAAAGCAACACCCCAAAAATACAATGTTGTACCTGTTATTAAGGTTAACGTTTTACATATGTCGATCGTCTACTACGATATTGGTAAAATCTCAATCTATATTAAATAATTTGTATTCAATCAATTATGTAAAACTAAGACATTTCGCAGCATTATATTGGGTTAAATTTTTATTGAAGGAATTGATATATGCCAGAAAAATGGTGTATTTTTAATTTCTTTCAATAAATATTTTATTGACGTAATGAAATAAAAACATTAATTAATCACTCTAAGCGGTGGATCACTCGGCTCATGGGTCGATGAAGAACGCAGCAAACTGTGCGTCATCGTGTGAACTGCAGGACACATGAACATCGACATTTTGAACGCATATCGCAGTCCATGCTGTTATAGTACTTTAATTTATTTTAGAGTGCTGCTTGGACTACATATGGTTGAGGGTTGAAAGACTATGCTCAATAAGTTGTTTTAGTATTTAATGAAATATTAAAACATATGTTATATTATTGGTGATTTAGACATTAAATTATCATAATATTAATAATGAATGAAACACATTGCCTCTCAAGTATGAGAAAAAAGAAGATGTATATTAAATTCATTTTCAAATTTAATAATACTGAGGAATGTCTAGCATAAAAAGAATTTAATTTTTTTTTTATCTAGAATTGCCTCTTATTAATGGTTTGTAATGAATAAATAAAAAGTCATTATTATTATTCTTCACATATTAAAGATAACTAAATGGTTTCAATATATTAAAAAAAATATATTTTTTTGTGTGTATATACAACCCTAACTCATATGGGACTACCCCCTGAATTTAAGCATATTAATTAGGGGAGGAAAAGAAACTAACAAGGATTTTCTTAGTAGCGGCGAGCGAAAAGAAAATAGTTCAGCACTAAGTCACTTTGTCTTTATGGCAAATGTGAGATGCAGTGTATGGAACATCAATATTCTAGTATGAGAAATTAATGATTTAAGTCCTTCTTAAATGAGGCCATTTACCCATAGAGGGTGCCAGGCCCGTATAACGTTAATGATTACTAGATGGTGTTTCCAAAGAGTCGTGTTGCTTGATAGTGCAGCACTAAGTGGGTGGTAAACTCCATCTAAAACTAAATATAACCATGAGACCGATAGTAAACAAGTACCGTGAGGGAAAGTTGAAAAGAACTCTGAATAGAGAGTTAAATAGTACGTGAAACTGCTTAGAGGTTAAGCCCGATGAACCTGAATATCCGTTATGGAAAATTCATCATTATAATTGTAATATTTAAATAATATTATAATAATAGTGTGCATTTTTTCCATATAAGGACATTGTAATCTATTAACATAAACCAAATTTATCATAAAATATGAATTATAGTTTATTTAAATTATTTTGCTTGCAATTTAACATAAAATAAATGTCATTAATTTGATAAAGTGTTGATAGATTTATATGAATACAGTGCGTTAATTTTTTTAAAATTATATAATAGCATGATTATCATTGATTTTTTTTTTATGTTTATTATATGCACTTGTATGATTAACAATGCGAAAGATTCAGGATACCTTCGGGACCCGTCTTGAAACACGGACCAAGGAGTCTAACATATGTGCAAGTTATTGGGATATAAACCTAATAGCGTAATTAACTTGACTAATAATGGGATTAGTTTTTTAGCTATTTATAGTTAATTAACACAATCCCGGGGCGTTCTAAAAAGTTATGTGTAATGATATTTATATTATTTATACCTCTAACTAGAACGTACCTTGAGCATATATGCTGTGACCCGAAAGATGGTGAACTATACTTGATCAGGTTGAAGTCAGGGGAAACCCTGATGGAAGACCGAAACAGTTCTGACGTGCAAATCGATTGTCAGAATTGAGTATAGGGGCGAAAGACCAATCGAACCATCTAGTAGCTGGTTCCTTCCGAAGTTTCCCTCAGGATAGCTGGTGCATTTAAATATTATATAAAATAATCTTATCTGGTAAAGCGAATGATTAGAGGCCTTAGGGTCGAAACGATCTTAACCTATTCTCAAACTTTAAATGGGTAAGAACCTTAACTTTCTTGATATGAAGTTTAAGGTTATGATATAATGTGCCCAGTGGGCCACTTTTGGTAAGCAGAACTGGCGCTGTGGGATGAACCAAACGTAATGTTACGGTGCCCAAATTAACAACTTATACAGAAACCATGAAAGGCGTTGGTTGCTTAAAACAGCAGGACGGTGATCATGGAAGTCGAAATCCGCTAAGGAGTGTGTAACAACTCACCTGCCGAAGCAACTAGCCCTTAAAATGGATGGCGCTTAAGTTGTATACCTATACATTACCGCTAAAGTAGATGATTTATATTATTTAATAATGTAAATTTTGAAACTTTAGTGAGTAGGAAGGTACAATGGTGTGCTTAGAAGTGTTTGGCGTAAGCCTGCATGGAGCCGTCATTGGTACAGATCTTGGTGGTAGTAGCAAATAATCGAATGAGACCTTGGAGGACTGAAGTGGAGAAGGGTTTCGTGTGAACAGTGGTTGATCACGAGTTAGTCGGTCCTAAGTTCAAGGCGAAAGCCGAAAATTTTCAAGTTAATAAAGTCATATTAATATAAATAATGGAAATTAAAACACTTGAATAATTTTGAACGAAAGGGAATACGGTTCCAATTCCGTAACCTGTTTGTTATTAAATATGGGCCGCTTGTTATTAAATATGGGCCTCGTGCTCATCCTGGCAACAGGAACGACCATAAAGAAGCCGTCGAGAGGTATCGGAAGAGTTTTCTTTTCTGTTTTATAGCCGTACTACCATGGAAGTCTTTCGCAGAGAGATATGGTAGATGGGCTAGAAGAGCATGGCATATACTGTTGTGTCGATATTTTCTCCTCGGACCTTGAAAATTTATGGTGGGGATACGCAAACTTCTCAACAGGCCGTACCAATATCCGCAGCTGGTCTCCAAGGTGAAGAGTCTCTAGACGATAGAATAATGTAGGTAAGGGAAGTCGGCAAATTAGATCCGTAACTTCGGGATAAGGATTGGCTCTGAAGATTGAGATAGTCGGGCTTGATTGGGAAACAATAACATGGTTTATGTGCTCGTTCTGGGTAAATAGAGTTTCTATGATTTATGATAGTTATTTGTTCCCCGGATAGTTTAGTTACGTAGCCAATTGTGGAACTTTCTTGCTAAAATTTCTAGGAATACTAATTAATTTTAATTAGTTCTTTTAAATTAGAACGATTATCAATTTACAATCAATTCAGAACTGGCACGGACTTGGGGAATCCGACTGTCTAATTAAAACAAAGCATTGTGATGGCCCTAGCGGGTGTTGACACAATGTGATTTCTGCCCAGTGCTCTGAATGTCAAAGTGAAGAAATTCAAGTAAGCGCGGGTCAACGGCGGGAGTAACTATGACTCTCTTAAGGTAGCCAAATGCCTCGTCATCTAATTAGTGACGCGCATGAATGGATTAACGAGATTCCTACTGTCCCTATCTACTCAGTCTGAGTTTGACAGCCGAGCTGAACGGACGTGTTTCTGAAGTGAAAATTTAGAATCAGACTAAAAATCTTTGGAAATTAATAATTAAACAATTATTGCAAAAAAATAAAATAGTGAATCAGTGAATTAACCACAGACCAAGGGACGAAAAATCCAGTGGTAAAGCAGCAAATTGTGTGCGAAGAGAAAATTATTAAATAAAAAAGAAAATAAAAACTGAAATTGCTAAGGTTGCTGAGATAAAAATTTAAACGAGAAAATAAAAGTGAAGTGGCAAAGGTTGCTGAGACGAAAAAAAAGGGCTTGTATCGATTACTTTATAGTATCGATTTCAAGTGACGAGAAAATATCGATTGTAAGTGACAATTTATTGATATAACATATCGATTTAAGTTGATTCAAAATTGTTGACAACTATAAATTGGGAAATTTATTAAATTGACGGGATGGAAACCCGCTGTGGAAGTGCAGCCAGCATGATGACAGTATTTGAATATGGCGACGATTCAATTTTTGAATCAGGTGCGGAATCATCGGTTGCTTCAGTCGACGCCGCCGGGAGCCGCAAAAAGGGGCGGAAAATTAGGGATCGAATAGTATCGATGCCGGATCCATTGCTTGGTGAGCCAACGGACGCCAAGAGGGCAGCGTTGGATCCCAAGTTCCTGAAGCCCGCCAAGCCGGTTAAGCGAAAGGCTTCCGTTGCCGCTGCTGTCGCCTCTGTGGTTGCTGATGACAGTGCGGTTGATGATGATGCTGCTGGTATTCCACATTGCCCAGCGTGGCGCATTGTGGCCGGAGGAACGTCGGCAATTTTGGCAGAAATTTCTGCGGCTGGAGAAGGCACCCGCAATGCCATTGTGGGCGTTGGTCCAAGGGCTGCAAGGGAGATTTCGTTGGCCATTAAGCGTCTGGAGGAACTGGCCATGGCCTTGGCCATAATGTAATGAATTAAATGCGCAGGTCTTCTTTGTTGAATGTTCTTTATTGAATGTTGTTTATTGAATCGCTGTTTATGGAATGTTCCTGATTTGGAATGAATACACTGTCTTCTTGTGAATTTATTTCGATTTTTCGGACAACTTGGGATCTTGCTGGTAAAACTATTGAATTATTACCAGAACTGTACGATATTGGTACATGTATCGGATATTTTAGGTTATTTGGTCTAAGTATTAACCAGTTGTATTTTTTTATAAAATCGATTCCTAGTATTCCATCACATGGAATAGCGAACTGGTTATTTACGACGTGAAAGCCGTGTGGGATTATATATTTTGAAGATTGGATTTCGACAGAAATAAACCCTATGGATTTAGTTACTTCTTGACTAATTCCTTGTATATTTATGATTTTATTATTTTGTATATTTTGAAAATTGTCGGAATTTTCTTTTACAATAGATATTTCCGATCCTGTGTCTATTAAAAATACTAACCTTTTCCCCGTTGCCACATTTGTAAAGGTGACAAACGTATTTTGATTAAGACTGATGGCGTGAACCTTTTTGCTTTTTACTGTAGGGTATCTAAAGGTTCCGGGAAGTTTTCCGAAACATTTTGTGTTACTCTCACATTATTGGTATTATAACCGTTTTGTCGGTTATTTCCTCGGTTACCTCTAGCATTTCTGTTGTAACCTCTTTTGTTATTATTTTGGTTTAGTTGAAAGTTTTGGCCGTTATTATTATAATTATTATAATGACCACGACCATTGCCTCTGCCACGATAAGTATATTTGTTCGTATAATTACCACGGCTTCTCTGGGCAAACAGGACCGTATTTGGGTTTCCTGTTAGCTCAGTACTTTTTGTAAGTACTTAGCTATGGCCTCATCCATGGTTTTGAAATTTCCCGAGTCGAGTATATTTTTAATTCTATTGTGTTCGCAATTGGCAATCATAGCCTCTATGGCATCGTCTGTGCTATGCCTAAGAGCAAGTGCTGCTGGCATACCTTCATCGATATAAGCGGCCTGAAGGGTTTTGCGCAAATTATCTATTTCTGTTGTGAATTTATCGGCTGTTTTGACTTTCTGAGTTGTACTCTTCAATCTGGCTTTTACGACTTTGGATGTTTCACCAATTACCGTGCCTTGCAATTTTTTTATTATTGCTTCGATTGAAGATTCCTCTTGGATTTCATATAAAGTTGGGCCGATAATTTTTGATTTTATCACCTCAACTGCTATATGTTCATAGTCTCCTTTCATCATGTTTACCAACTTCAGAGCTGTTACAAATCTCTGAAGTTGCATTTTTGTTCCGTTAAATTCCGGGATGGCCATGTTAACATCCTTCATATATGCCCTTTGGGCATTTAACTCTGCCATTGTGTCAGTATTGTTTATGACACCTATATTAATTTCTAAATTATGAAACTTGTATTAAAATCTAAAAAATATGGAGCCCTTGTAGCCCTTCTTGCCTGTGCACAAGGCACGGAAGTTTTCGGCAGTTTTGGGAACAACATCAGAGCACAGCTCTATGGTGATCCTACCGAGGGGCTCGCCATCGGCGGTCACGTCAAAGAAAACTCTTGTTAAATTACTCATTTTCGACGCTCTCGAATATACGCGAATAAACTAAATTCGAAATTGTAACTGACCTCAACTAAATCTGCTACACTGTCAGTATTCCTATTTACTATCTTTCTAGAAATAATTGTCTAATATGGTCATGTTAATCAATTCATATATATATTTTCCTTTTAATTTTTATTTGTAAAATTTGTAGAATAAGGATACAAAAGAAATTTTGAAATGTATTGTATGTAAAATTTTTCTTTAAATGCACTGTTATAACAATTGATGCATATGTTATTTTAGATCTTATCAAGATCATTAGCATGGCTTAAGGCTCTTTTGGTTACACATTTATTGTGTAATTTGTATGCTTTATATAATACATATGCGCTCATTATTATCACAATTATTAGTAAAAGTGCATTTGTTGGCTTTAGATCTACATTTGACGATTCTATTTTATTGATTACGTTTGCAGTGGAGTCCACTGTCTTTGTATCTATCAACCCCATATTGGGTTCGTCTAATATGTCATCAAACTTGTTAATTTTATTATCAAACATTCAAATTAAAAAAAAAATTTTTTTTTTTTTGAATTTTAGATATTTATTTCAAATACTTATTTGTTATTCATTTCCTTCAAATGTTTTTTTTTTTTTAATATTTGAGTTTTATTTTTTGTTTATAGATTTTGTGAAGATTGTTTATATCATAATAAAATGCCGTTTTCTCGACTTACATTTTCATTTTCTCTTCTTTTTTGTTTCTTTTTCTTTTGTATTTAATAATAATTTTTTGTAATATTTTTTTTTATATTATTATATATCCGTTTTTATGCATTGGTTGTTATTTATATTGTAAAAGCATTATTTCTTGTATTTTCTTGGTTTTGATTTATGCAATTATATTCTGTTGCGTTTTTTTTTTTTTTTAATATATTTTTTTTTTTTTACATATATATTTCCCTGCCTATTTTTGCGTGTGGTTTTCAGGCCACACTCTAATTGAACAGCTTTAATGCCGCACAATTTCACAAAAATTTTTAAATTTAAATGAAAAAATATGCATCACAGTGCAATAAAAAAAAATGTGCGACGCAGCGCATAGTTATCTTATTTATTATTATTGTTGGGCGCTCTTTGTAGCGCTGCCGGTCCAGTGTTGACGTTGCCGGTACAGGCTTCTTCCTTGGGGTTTCTCACAGTAGTTTGGGGACGACTTCTCAGTTGTTATTCCATCGTCGGTGTAGTGGGCGGATTGTCTACCAAACCAAGTCCCTCGAAGTATTTATTATTTGCTTCAGCGGCTGTTGTTCTTCTTCTTCTGTTGTCATTCCAACGTCGGTGTAGTGAGCGGATTGCCTACCACACTCGGGCTCAATGTAAAATCAAGTCCCTCAAAGTATTTGCGATTTGTTACAATGGCAGTTGTTGCAGTTTTCATCTTCTTGTTGTTTAGTTTTGTTTTATCGACTTGAAAGTTTTCCTTTTTTTGTTTTATATCATAATTGTTTTTTTTTTTTTTTTTTGTCTTGTATTACTGGATAATATTTGCATAGTCACAAATTAACATCTTTTGTGTTTTTTTTTTTTTTCGGCCGTTGTTGTTTTGCGCTGCTACAGGAGCCCTACACAGACGAGGAAGGCCGTATTACTGGATTCCCAGCTGGAATGAGAGTTTATGGTAGTCGGATCTTCGAGGGACGCAGGAGAAACACTGCCGTCATCGTCGACGACCCAGATGCCATCTGCCTACCAGTTGAGTCGCTAATCACCGAGTATGGAGTATGCGTGAGGGTCACAGGTGAATTTGGCTCATTTTACCTGACCTCGCTGTACTGCCATGCAAATGTTGAATTGACAACCACGTACTTTCCGTATATGGATGCCGTACTGCTACTGGCGAGCAGTACTCCGGTCATCCTCTGCCTAGATGCGAATGCTGTATCCCCTATGTGGTTCAGTAAACGTCACGATAGTTTTCGTGGCCAGCCGAATTACGGACGGGGTGAGCAGCTGGAGGATTGGATTCTCGGAAGCCGAGCCGGTGTACACGTTCGACAATCGCTGCGGACGGAGCGATATTGACGTAACATTAGTCAGTGAAGCAGCGTCTACGTGGGCCACGTACGACTGGAGTGTGGACGAGTGGGAGATGAGCGATCACAACATCATTACCGTTGCTGTATCGCCTTCCCCAGACGCAGTTGAGAGCACATATGCTCCTGTGCCGTCCTGGAAACTCACCAATGCAAACTGGCGAATGTTTGACTCTGAACTGGTAGAGGAAGTTTTGGAGCACCTTCCCTTGGAGCACATCAGGAATTCGCCGTTGGACTCCTCAGTGTCTGCGCTCCGTCTTATTGTACAGTCCGTGTGCAATAGGGTATTGGGCTGCAGGCCGTCGAGATCTGTGGGAAAGGTAAAGTGGTGGAGCACGGAACTAAGTACCAAACGCCGGGAGGTCAGGAGACTGAGGCGAAAGCTCCAGGATGCTCGGCGTAGAGGCCATGACTCTGCGCAGCTTCTGGCAACTCATCTGCGGACAGCCGAAAGAGGAACACTGGCGAAACTTCGTTGGAAACCACAGGGATGACCCATGGGAGCATGTCTACAAAATATGCCGGGGACGAAAGCGATCCACAGATCTGAAATGCCTTCGGTCGGATGGCAGGCTGGTCGTAACATGGCACGACTGCGCGAGTCTCCTCCTCCGTAACTTCTTTTCAGTTGCGGAAGCGAGTGATGACATTGTGATTTCGGCCGAAACTGCACCGTCTCTCGAAGCCTTCGAGGTCGGAGCATGTGTCGCCCGGTTGAAGAGCAGGCGCTCTCCCGGATTGGATGGCATTACACGTGGTATCTGCAAGGCAGTGTGGCGTGCTATTCCCGAGCACATCATGGCGTTGCTTTCCCGCTGTGTTGCAGAGGGATATTTTCCCCTTGAGTGGAAGTGCCCTCGTGTAGTGGCGCTACTCAAGGGCCCCGACAAGGATGGGAGTGACCCAGCTTCCTATCGGGGTATCTGCTTGCTGCCAGTATTTGGCAAAGTGCTGGAGGGAATCATGGTGAATCGGATGAAGGAGGTGCTTCCGGATGGAAATAGATGGCAATTCGGCTTTCGACCCGGACGTTGTGTGGAGGATGCTTGGAGTCATGTTAAGACCACCGTTGCCGCCAGCCAGGCGGTATATGTGTTGGGACTTTTCATCGACTTCAAAGGCGCCTTCGACAACATTGAGTGGAGTGCTGTAATGCGCCGCTTAATCGACGTGGGATGCCAGGAAGCCAGCTTGTGGAGAAGCTTCTTCTGTGGTAGGAGAGCCAGAATGACCAGCAGATTCGGAGAAGTCGACGTGGAGGTAACTCGAGGATGTCCGCAGGGATCCATCAGTGCATTGTTTGGTGCCTCGGTATGGTATTCCGTGGCTAGGAGAGAGTCGGTCGCCAGGAGGCGACTCAACTCCTGCCAGAGAGCTATGCTCTTAGGATGCCTTGCGGTATGCCGTACAGTGTCCACCGTGGCACTGCAGGTACTTGCTGGAGCTCCACCCTTGGATCTGGTTGCCATGCGAATGGCAATCAGTTTTAAGATTAAGCGTGCCCACCCGCTGGAGGAAAGCGATTGGCTGTTCGGTCTAGATGTGGCAAATCTGGACCGGAAACAAATGAAGGCGATGCTGGACGAGCGTATGTGCTGCGACTGGCAACGCAGATGGGATGACGATGAGCACGGTCGACCGACTCATCAGTTTATCCCGGACGTACGTTTTGTTTTCAGCCGGAGAGACCTAGGATTTGGCCTCCACGCTGGATTTTTGTTGACTGGCCATGGATCGCTGAACGCATTTCTTCATCAGAGAGGTCTTTGTGCGACGCCCGCATGCATATGCGGTGCGGAGCGCGAAGACTGGCAGCATATAATTTTATGCATTATATATCG
>JAEIGI010000194.1:20000-48211 GCA_018903615.1 Drosophila neocordata
ATTAATTAGGGGAGGAAAAGAAACTAACAAGGATTTTCTTAGTAGCGGCGAGCGAAAAGAAAATAGTTCAGCACTAAGTCACTTTGTCTTTATGGCAAATGTGAGATGCAGTGTATGGAACATCAATATTCTAGTATGAGAAATTAATGATTTAAGTCCTTCTTAAATGAGGCCATTTACCCATAGAGGGTGCCAGGCCCGTATAACGTTAATGATTACTAGATGGTGTTTCCAAAGAGTCGTGTTGCTTGATAGTGCAGCACTAAGTGGGTGGTAAACTCCATCTAAAACTAAATATAACCATGAGACCGATAGTAAACAAGTACCGTGAGGGAAAGTTGAAAAGAACTCTGAATAGAGAGTTAAATAGTACGTGAAACTGCTTAGAGGTTAAGCCCGATGAACCTGAATATCCGTTATGGAAAATTCATCATTATAATTGTAATATTTAAATAATATTATAATAATAGTGTGCATTTTTTCCATATAAGGACATTGTAATCTATTAACATAAACCAAATTTATCATAAAATATGAATTATAGTTTATTTAAATTATTTTGCTTGCAATTTAACATAAAATAAATGTCATTAATTTGATAAAGTGTTGATAGATTTATATGAATACAGTGCGTTAATTTTTTTAAAATTATATAATAGCATGATTATCATTGATTTTCTATGTTTATTATATGCACTTGTATGATTAACAATGCGAAAGATTCAGGATACCTTCGGGACCCGTCTTGAAACACGGACCAAGGAGTCTAACATATGTGCAAGTTATTGGGATATAAACCTAATAGCGTAATTAACTTGACTAATAATGGGATTAGTTTTTTAGCTATTTATAGTTAATTAACACAATCCCGGGGCGTTCTAAAAAGTTATGTGTAATGATATTTATATTATTTATACCTCTAACTAGAACGTACCTTGAGCATATATGCTGTGACCCGAAAGATGGTGAACTATACTTGATCAGGTTGAAGTCAGGGGAAACCCTGATGGAAGACCGAAACAGTTCTGACGTGCAAATCGATTGTCAGAATTGAGTATAGGGGCGAAAGACCAATCGAACCATCTAGTAGCTGGTTCCTTCCGAAGTTTCCCTCAGGATAGCTGGTGCATTTAAATATTATATAAAATAATCTTATCTGGTAAAGCGAATGATTAGAGGCCTTAGGGTCGAAACGATCTTAACCTATTCTCAAACTTTAAATGGGTAAGAACCTTAACTTTCTTGATATGAAGTTTAAGGTTATGATATAATGTGCCCAGTGGGCCACTTTTGGTAAGCAGAACTGGCGCTGTGGGATGAACCAAACGTAATGTTACGGTGCCCAAATTAACAACTTATACAGAAACCATGAAAGGCGTTGGTTGCTTAAAACAGCAGGACGGTGATCATGGAAGTCGAAATCCGCTAAGGAGTGTGTAACAACTCACCTGCCGAAGCAACTAGCCCTTAAAATGGATGGCGCTTAAGTTGTATACCTATACATTACCGCTAAAGTAGATGATTTATATTATTTAATAATGTAAATTTTGAAACTTTAGTGAGTAGGAAGGTACAATGGTGTGCTTAGAAGTGTTTGGCGTAAGCCTGCATGGAGCCGTCATTGGTACAGATCTTGGTGGTAGTAGCAAATAATCGAATGAGACCTTGGAGGACTGAAGTGGAGAAGGGTTTCGTGTGAACAGTGGTTGATCACGAGTTAGTCGGTCCTAAGTTCAAGGCGAAAGCCGAAAATTTTCAAGTTAATAAAGTCATATTAATATAAATAATGGAAATTAAAACACTTGAATAATTTTGAACGAAAGGGAATACGGTTCCAATTCCGTAACCTGTTGAGTATCCGTTTGTTATTAAATATGGGCCTCGTGCTCATCCTGGCAACAGGAACGACCATAAAGAAGCCGTCGAGAGGTATCGGAAGAGTTTTCTTTTCTGTTTTATAGCCGTACTACCATGGAAGTCTTTCGCAGAGAGATATGGTAGATGGGCTAGAAGAGCATGACATATACTGTTGTGTCGATATTTTCTCCTCGGACCTTGAAAATTTATGGTGGGGATACGCAAACTTCTCAACAGGCCGTACCAATATCCGCAGCTGGTCTCCAAGGTGAAGAGTCTCTAGTCGATAGAATAATGTAGGTAAGGGAAGTCGGCAAATTAGATCCGTAACTTCGGGATAAGGATTGGCTCTGAAGATTGAGATAGTCGGGCTTGATTGGGAAACAATAACATGGTTTATGTGCTCGTTCTGGGTAAATAGAGTTTCTATCATTTATGATAGTTATTTGTTCCCCGGATAGTTTAGTTACGTAGCCAATTGTGGAACTTTCTTGCTAAAATTTCTAAGAATACTAATTAATTTTAATTAGTTCTTTTAAATTAGAACGATTATCAATTAACAATCAATTCAGAACTGGCACGGACTTGGGGAATCCGACTGTCTAATTAAAACAAAGCATTGTGATGGCCCTAGCGGGTGTTGACACAATGTGATTTCTGCCCAGTGCTCTGAATGTCAAAGTGAAGAAATTCAAGTAAGCGCGGGTCAACGGCGGGAGTAACTATGACTCTCTTAAGGTAGCCAAATGCCTCGTCATCTAATTAGTGACGCGCATGAATGGATTAACGAGATTCCTACTGTCCCATCCTTGTCATCTAATAGTGACGCAAAGAAAACCTGAAAAGAGGAACACTGGCGAAACTTCGTTGGAAACCACAGGGATGACCCATGGGAGATGTCTACAAAAAATGCCGGGGAAAAAAGAACAATCTGAAATCCCTTGGTCGGATGGGGCTGTGTAACATGGCACGACTGCGCGAGTCTCCTCCTCCGTAACTTCTTTCCAGTTGCGGAAGCGAGTGATGACATTGTGATTTCGGCCGAAACTGCACCGTCTCTCGAAGCCTTCGAGGTCGGAGCATGTGTCGCCCGGTTGAAGAGCAGGCGCTCTCCCGGATTGGATGGCATTACAGGTGGTATCTGCAAGGCAGTGTGGCGTGCTATTCCCGAGCACATCATGGCGTTGCTTTCCCGCTGTGTTGCAGAGGGATATTTTCCCCTTGAGTGGAAGTGCCCTCGTGTAGTGGCGCTACTCAAGGGCCCCGACAAGGATGGGAGTGACCCAGCTTCCTATCGGGGTATCTGCTTGCTGCCAGTATTTGGCAAAGTGCTGGAGGGAATCATGGTGAATCGGATGAAGGAGGTGCTTCCGGATGGAAATAGATGGCAATTCGGCTTTCGACCTGGACGTTGTGTGGAGGATGCTTGGAGTCATGTTAAGACCACCGTTGCCGCCAGCCAGGCGGTATATGTGTTGGGACTTTTCATCGACTTCAAAGGCGCCTTCGACAACATTGAGTGGAGTGCTGTAATGCGCCGCTTAATCGACGTGGGATGCCAGGAAGCCAGCTTGTGGAGAAGCTTCTTCTGTGGTAGGAGAGCCAGGATGACCAGCAGATTCGGAGAAGTCGACGTGGAGGTAACTCGAGGATGTCCGCAGGGATCCATCAGTGGGCCGTTCATTTGGAACACCATGATGGATGTGCTGCTCCATCGTCTGGAGCCCCTGTGTACATTCAGTGCGTACGCGGACGATCTGCTGGTTCTCGTCGAGGGAAGGTCGAGAGTCGAACTGGAGCGTCGAGGCGAGGAGCTGATGTCCGTCGTGGGAGCTTGGGGAGCAGAGGTCGGAGTTTCGATCTCGACCAGCAAGTCGGCAATAATGCTGTTAAAAGGGAGATTGGCCCGATCGAGGCCGCCCTGGGTACGGTTTGCAGGAGCAAACCTACCCTACGTCAGACAGTACCGGTACCTTGGTATCACAGTTGGCGAGCGGCTGAATTTTCGGCCACACATTGCGGGATTGCGCAAAAAGTTAACTGGAGTCGTCGGAGCATTGAGTCGCGTGCTACGGGTCGACTGGGGATTCAGTCCTCGAGCAAGACGCACCATTTATGCCGGACTCATGGTGCCATGTGCATTGTTTGGTGCCTCGGTATGGTATTCCGTGGCTAGGAGAGAGTCGGTCGCCAGGAGGCGACTCAACTCCTGCCAGAGAGCTATGCTCTTAGGATGCCTTGCGGTATGCCGTACAGTGTCCACCGTGGCACTGCAGGTACTTGCTGGAGCTCCACCCTTGGATCTGGTTGCCATGCGAATGGCAATCAGTTTTAAGATTAAGCGTGCCCACCCGCTGGAGGAAAGCGATTGGCTGTTCGGTCTAGATGTGGCAAATCTGGACCGGAAACAAATGAAGGCGATGCTGGACGAGCGTATGTGCTGCGAGTGGCAACGCAGATGGGATGACGATGAGCACGGTCGACCGACTCATCAGTTTATCCCGGACGTACGTTTTGTTTTCAGCCGGAGAGACCTAGGATTTGGCCTCCACGCTGGATTTTTGTTGACTGGCCATGGATCGCTGAACGCATTTCTTAATCATATGCATATGATTAATCGCATGCATATGCGGTGCGGAGCGCGAAGACTGGCAGCACGTTTTAGTTGCCTGCCCACTCTATGTTGATTTGCGAGACCTTGACGGACTTGGTGTAAGAAAGGGAAGAAGCATCCGTTGGAAAATTATTAAATAAAAAAGAGAAAAAAGTTGTGAGATAAAAACTGAAAAATAAAAGTGAAGTGGCAAAGGTTGCTGAGACGAAAAAAAGGGCTTGTATCGATTACTTAAAAGTATCGATTTCAAGTGACGAGAAAATATCGATTGTAAGTGACAATTTATAGATATAAAATATCGATTTAAGTTCATTCAAAATTGTTGACAACTATAAATTGGGAAATTTATTAAATTGACGGGATGGAAACCCGCTGTGGAAGTGCAGCCAGCATGATGACAGTATTTGAATCTGGCGACGATTCAATTTTGAATCAGGTGCGGAATCATCGGTTGCTTCAGTCGACGCCGCCGGGAGCCGCAAAAAGGGGCGGAAAATTAGGGATCGAATAGTATCGATGCCGGATCCATTGCTTGGTGAGCCAACGGACGCCAAGAGGGCAGCGTTGGATCCCAAGTTCCTGAAGCCCGCCAAGCCGGTTAAGCGAAAGGCTTCCGTTGCCGCTGCTGTCGCCTCTGTGGTTGCTGATGACAGTGCGGTTGATGATGATGCTGCTGGTATTCCACATTGCCCAGCGTGGCGCATTGTGGCCGGAGGAACGTCGGCAATTTTGGCAGAAATTTCTGCGGCTGGAGAAGGCACCCGCAATGCCATTGTGGGCGTTGGTCCAAGGGCTGCAAGGGAGATTTCGTTGGCCATTAAGCATCTGGAGGAACTGGCCATGGCCTTGGCCATAAGAAACGCGCTTCTAGAAAGCTACTCAGGCGGAACACCCGCACACACGCCGCCTGCTGGAACTAATCATGCTGCATACCCCACTGCCACCACCAATGCTGCTGCCGCTGTCCCCGTTCTCGGAGTGCCGATCCCCGCCCCACGGTTCAACAAGCCAGTTGAGACGTGGTCCGCGGTGGTAACGAGTCAGGACCCGAACGTGTCCAGTAAGCAAGTGGCTGAGCGGGTGATGAAGGAAGTCGCACCAACGCTGGGAGTGCGTGTTCACGAGGTACGTGAGCTGAAGCGTGGCGGAGCTGTAATCCGTACACCGTCGGTGAACGAGATGAAGCGCGTGGTGGCGAACAAGAAGTTCGCAGAGGTTGGATTAAAGGTCCAACAGAGTAAGGGATTTAGACCAAAGATCACAGTGTTTGACGTGGACACGAGCATCGTCCCGGAGACGTTCATGGAGGAGCTGTTTAGCAACAATTTTCAAGAACAGATGACGGAAGCTATGTTCAAGAAAGCGGTGCACCTGGAGACGAAGCCTTGGTCCGTCACTGACGGCACCAGGGTTAACCTGACGCTGGAAGTGGACGAAAAAGCGTTGGCCATACTTGAGCAAACCGGGAGGGTCTACATCAAGTGGTTTTCATACCGCTGCCGATCGCTCGTCCGTACCTATGCTTGTCATAGGTGCGTCGGATTTGACCACAAGGTGTCCCAGTGTCGCCTCAAGCAGGACGTGTGTCGCCAGTGTGGACAAACTGGCCACGTTGCAGCGAAATGCGGTAATCCGGTGGACTGCCGGAATTGCCGCTTCAAGGGGCTACCCTCAGGGCATCTGATGCTCTCGGGATCGTGCCCGATATATGGTGCGGTGTTGGCGAGGGTGCAGGCCAGACATTAAGATGTTTGGTCTCATCCAAGGCAACTGTGGACGGGGCCGCGTTGTGTGCATCGATATTGGTGTACGCATGCGTGGTTCCGGCCACCCCTTTGCGCTGCTACAGGAGCCCTACACAGACGAGGAAGGCCGTATTACTGGATTCCCAGCTGGGATGAGAGTTTATGGTAGTCGGATCTTCGAGGGACGCAGGAGAAACGCTGCCGTCATCGTCGACGACCCAGATGCCATCTGCCTACCAGTTGAGTCGCTAATCACCGAGTATGGAGTATGCGTGAGGGTCACAGGTGAATTTGGCTCATTTTACCTGACCTCGCTGTACTGCCATGCAAATGTTGAATTGACAACCACGTACTTTCCGTATATGGATGCCGTACTGCTACTGGCGAGCAGTACTCCGGTCATCCTCTGCCTAGATGCGAATGCTGTATCCCCTATGTGGTTCAGTAAACGTCACGATAGTTTTCGTGGCCAGCCGAACTACGGACGGGGTGAGCAGCTGGAGGATTGGATTCTCGGAAGCCGAGCCGGAGTTCTTAATCAATTCAGCGAGGTGTACACGTTCGACAATCGCTGCGGACGGAGCGATATTGACGTAACATTAGTCAGTGAAGCAGCGTCTACGTGGGCCACGTACGACTGGAGTGTGGACGAGTGGGAGATGAGCGATCACAACATCATTACCGTTGCTGTATCGCCTTCCCCAGACGCAGTTGAGAGCACATATGCTCCTCACCAATGCAAACTGGCGAATGTTTGACTCTGAACTGGTAGAGGAAGTTTTGGAGCACCTTCCCTTGAAGCACATCAGGAATTCGCCGTTGGAATCCTCAGTGTCTGCGCTCCATCTTATTGTACAGTCCGTGTGCAATAGGGTATTGGGCTGCAGGCCGTCGAGAGCTGTGGGAAAGGTAAAGTGGTGGAGCACGGAACTAAGTAAAAAACGCCGGGAGGTCAGGAGACTGAGGCGAAAGCTCCAGGATGCTCGGCGTAGAGGCCATGACTCTGCGCAGCTTCTGGCAACTCATCTGAGGACAGCCGTCCGCGAGTTTAAGAAGCTCATCCTGAAGACGAAAGAGGAACACTGGCGAAACTTCGTTGGAAACCACAGGGATGACCCATGGGAGCATGTCTACAAAATATGCCGGGGACGAAAGCGATCCACAGATCTGAAATGCCTTCGGTCGGATGGCAGGCTGGTCGTAACATGGCACGACTGCGCGAGTCTCCTCCTCCGTAACTTCTTTCCAGTTGCGGAAGCGAGTGATGACATTGTGATTTCGGCCGAAACTGCACCGTCTCTCGAAGCCTTCGAGGTCGGAGCATGTGTCGCCCGGTTGAAGAGCAGGCGCTCTCCCGGATTGGATGGCATTACAGGTGGTATCTGCAAGGCAGTGTGGCGTGCTATTCCCGAGCACATCATTGCGTTGCTTTCCCGCTGTGTTGCAGAGGGATATTTTCCCCTTGAGTGGAAGTGCCCTCGTGTAGTGGCGCTTCTCAAGGGCCCCGACAAGGATGGGAGTGACCCAGCTTCCTATCGGGGTATCTGCTTGCTGCCAGTATTTGGCAAAGTGCTGGAGGGAATCATGGTGAATCGGATGAAGGAGGTGCTTCCGGATGGAAATAGATGGCAATTCGGCTTTCGACCCGGACGTTGTGTGGAGGATGCTTGGAGTCATGTTAAGACCACCGTTGCCGCCAGCCAGGCGGTATATGTGTTGGGACTTTTCATCGACTTCAAAGGCGCCTTCGACAACATTGAGTGGAGTGCTGTAATGCGCCGCTTAATCGACGTGGGATGCCAGGAAGCCAGCTTGTGGAGAAGCTTCTTCTGTGGTAGGAGAGCCAGGATGACCAGCAGATTCGGAGAAGTCGACGTGGAGGTAACTCGAGGATGTCCGCAGGGATCCATCAGTGGGCCGTTCATTTGGAACACCATGATGGATGTGCTGCTCCATCGTCTGGAGCCCCTGTGTACATTCAGTGCGTACGCGAACGATCTGCTGGTTCTCGTCGAGGGAAGGTCGAGAGTCGAACTGGAGCGTCGAGGCGAGGAGCTGATGTCCGTCGTGGGAGCTTGGGGAGCAGAGGTCGGAGTTTCGATCTCGACCAGCAAGTCGGCAATAATGCTGTTAAAAGGGAGATTGGCCCGATCGAGGCCGCCCTGGGTACGGTTTGCAGGAGCAAACCTACCCTACGTCAGACAGTACCGGTACCTTGGTATCACAGTTGGCGAGCGGCTGAATTTTCGGCCACACATTGCGGGATTGCGCAAAAAGTTACCTGGAGTCGTCGGAGCATTAAGTCGCGTGCTACGGGTCGACTGGGGATTCAGTCCTCGAGCAAGACGCACCATTTATGCCGGACTCATGGTGCCATGTGCATTGTTTGGTGCCTCGGTATGGTATTCCGTGGCTAGGAGAGAGTCGGTCGCCAGGAGGCGACTCAACTCCTGCCAGAGAGCTATGCTCTTAGGATGCCTTGCGGTATGCCGTACAGTGTCCACCGTGGCACTGCAGGTACTTGCTGGAGCTCCACCCTTGGATCTGGTTGCCATGCGAATGGCAATCGTGTCGTGAGCAAAAATGGTGAGTAGCTTTAGCTGCGAACAGCCGACCAAAGCTGTTAATTTGGTACTACGGGTGGGCTAGTGGCCCTATGCTAGCCCAATGAGGTTGGCCCCCTTGTGGGAGATCGTAGTGGCTGTGGTTTGACACCCAAATGCGGGGAGAGCCTTTGGCTCGGCGTGGAGTTGCGTTATCAACCGGGTGCTGTACCCATAGATCAGTAGAGGTTTTTGATAGGCCTCGCCCTTCGCCAAGGGAAAATATCATGTCCGACAACATGTATTTTATTCGGCACCGATAAGATGTTGCAATTGCAACATCTTTGAGGGGCGCTGGCCGTCGCTTTTTTTCGGCCCACTGTACTATATGTCACATTTGTGACATTTTAGAGTACCGTGGTTGTAAACCCCCAAGGGGTACACGCCACGTAAAACAAATTCGACTTAATGTCCCTATCTACTATCTAGCGAAACCACAGCCAAGGGAACGGGTTTGGAATAATAAGCGGGGAAAGAAGACCCTTTTGAGCTTGACTCTAATCTGGCAGTGTAAGGAGACATAAGAGGTGTAGAATAAGTGGGAGATATTTTTCCTTGTGTTTAATATCGTCAATGAAATACCACTACTCTTATTGTTTCCTTACTTACTTGATTAAATGGAACGTGTATCATTTCCTAGCCATTATACGGATATATTTACTATATCTTACGGTATTGGGTTTTGATGCAAGCTTCTTGATCAAAGTATCACGAGTTTGTTATTGTTTGTGGGGGGGCGAAGAGCTTCTGTATGGCAGACAATTAGGAAATGAAATTAACACGACGCGTGACCTTCGTTTGATTAACACACGATTTATTAGGATGAAGATACACTAGTTATGTTGGCCACTTGGCGTTACAAATAGATTTAAGTGAAGCGGGTAAAAGATCCACGCCGATCACCATATCAATGTGGGAGCTTCTATGGAACAGCGGATCTGCCAGAGGAAGTTCTTTGAAGTCACTGCTCATCTCCTTGGGTAACGGACAGGCGGGTAGCGCTCCGGCTAGGTTTGGCAGGACATACGCTGTGGTTTCCACGTGTCGAGAGGGGTCTTTGGAAGAGACGAGCTGTAATCGACATAGTTTCTGGGCCCTAGCGGCCACACAATTGGAAATGCCACTTATCTGGGCATTAATGAGACGGAACGAAGGTCTCACCAGGTTGAACATCCTCTCGGATAGAAATGTTCCTTCAGACCCGGTATCAATTAACGCGCGCGCAAGAAAATCAGCGCCCCGGTGTCGAATCGTTACCATGGCGGTGCCTAGGATGCCTTTACTTGGGGTGGACGCGAAGAAATTGTGGACGTTCGAGGGGGGCTCAACCGAATCTGCGTTGACGGATGTTGTCGGTTGCTGCGCATTGGATGTCGTTACCGCCGGAACTTGGGCGCGATGCAGCAAAGTGTGATGCCGCTCCTTGCATATGTGACAGCTATGGGCACTGGGGCATTCCCGCAGTTGATGGCCGCGTGCGAAACAATTCAGGCACAGCTTCTGTTGTTTAATTGCAGCCGAACGAGCTTGGACGGACATGGAGGTAAACTTTGGACAAAGGCGGATTGGATGGTTCTCTCTGCCGCACAGTTTGCAGGAGACCTGATTGACACGGACTTGAGTGTTCAGCGCCTGAATTTTAGCTTGCGGCGGTCTGCGCGCTGCTGAGGGAAGGGCCTGGGAGACTGGAGCGGAACGACGATCTTCCAGAGTCTCCAGAACGCGATAACGGTCGATCAGGAATCCGTTTAGGTCAGCCCACGAAGAAAGAGCTGTTTTGTTTGGGATGGACTGTTCCCATAATGCGATAGTGGCGTTAGGCAACTTAGACGTGCAAAGTGCCACCAGGAGGACATCCCAATTGTCGATGCTGACTCCTGAGCGTGTGAGTGTGGTCAAGCATCCTTGGATGGTATTTTGCAGCTCCTTCAAGGCCCCACAAGTCTCATGGACAACCGTAGGGAGGTTGAAGAGAATCTTGGTCTGATTGGCCACGAGCTGCCTTTTGTTTTCAAAACGGGCCTGCAAGTTTTCCCAAGCCGCTTGGAAGCCCTCATTAGTGAGGGGTGAACTAGACACGATCGCCTTTGCCTCGCCGCGCGTTTTCGAAACGAGATGGTACAGTTTTTCCACTGGTGCCAATCTCGGGTTGTTGATGTACATGGCCGTAAAGAGATCGCGGAACGTAGGCCATTGATTGTAATCTCCGGTGAACGCGTCAACCTCACACGGAGGCAGTCGGTAGCCTGGCTGTGCGGGGTGTTCACGGGAGACCTGGACGTTTTGGGGCACGGAAGTTGCTTCGGACGACTGAACTTGTTCAATACGTTCTCCCAAACTTGTGCCGCACCGAACATACACCATGTATGCATATTCATATTTTGACTTAACGGTCATTAGATCGGCGCGGCTCTCATCGCTCCCATCAAGGCCCGTAAGGGCTCTGGTACATGCCATGTACTCGGACTCGATTCTGCTCCAGAGGACCTTGGTTTGATCCAAATGCATTCGCAACGAAAATAGCGGAACGTCCCCCTCGATGGAGCCCATGGTGTTGACCTCGAAAACGGTCAGACTGTCGCAAGCGGCGATAAAATGATTAACCGACATGGTGGCTGCGTCGAGTAGTCGTTGAGACTCGGACCTGGTTAAAGTTCTCGACGCGGGAGCTGAAACAGTGACGCGCGGAATCGAAAGCGAGCTGGAGTCGGACAGCGTGGGCGAGGGAGTACGTGTGGAAAACCGCTGTGCAGTAGAGCCTGGAGAGGATGGCGATGATAGTGTGGTAGCGGAACTGGATTGGCTACGTTTTACCGTATCTGTAACGCGCGGTACCTTTACTTTGGCCGGCGGTGTGGATGGCGATACGGAACGGCGAGGCAATGCGAGATGATCTGATTTGTTGCTGCTTTTAGCAGGATCGATGGGCATAATCGGAATGTAGGAATATGTGTGTGGTCAAGGAATCTGACCCGAGTGGACTGTATGGGGCGGATTAATTGCCGACACGATATATCAAAAACGGATGAAATCAATAAATAAATAAATAAGGATATCTTTATTAAATTTAAATGATCTTGTGATATATCGGAATGAGAAGAAAATAATGAGAATTAATGGAATGTGATTATTGTGAGGCGTGAACAATGATTATTAGCGTTGGATTGGCAATCTCAGGCAATATTTGTTGTCACAGCTTGTTATAAAAATTGTTGCTCTGCTGTAGACCAATAAATATTGGAAGGACCTGGTCAGAACCGAATGCCTGTGCTTAGAATTGCGTGGAATTTTATTTGAAAATTAAAGAACCAGAATTGTAGCTCAGGTTGGAAATTGGAACTAGTTCCGGAACCGACGAACGCCTTTTTTTTTTTTAAATTAATAATTGTTTTCACGCACACACAAATGCCGAAACTACTCGATCGGCCCTCGGAGTTATTATGAAAATTTTCGAAAAAGTAAAATTTTGGAATGTCGAAAAATATTTTTCTTGGATTATTATTTTTTTTTTTTTTTTTTCGAAATTGTGGAAAAATATTTTTCTTGGATTTGGATTGGATTTGGATTTTTTTTTTTTTTTTATTTGGAAAAAATATTTTCTGATTAATTAATTAAATAAATTTTGAAATGTTGAAAAATATTTTTTTCCCTTGGATATGTGGAAAAAATATTTTCTGATTTTAATTAATTAAATAAGTTTTTTTGAAATGTGGAAAAATATTTTTTTTTCCCTTGGATATGTGGAAAAAATATTTTCTGAATTTAATTAATTAAATAAGTTTTTTGAAATGTTGAAAAATATTTTTTTCCCTTGGATATGTGGAAAAAATATTTTCTGATTAATTAATTAAATAAATTTTTTTTGAAATGTGGAAAAATAATTTCCCCTTTTTTTTTGATTAAATAAATTTTCCTTTTTATTTCTCCTTTTTATTTTATTAATTCTCATTAACTTCACTCGGAATTATTTTCTTCCTTTTTTTGTGAGGGGTTGTACCACTGTGCACAACTCGAACAGCTGTGCGACCTTTTTGGACAATTGTTGCACTTGGTAATTTTAAATTAATTTTGCGCGTTTTTTATCGGATTGGACACAAAAAGAAACAAGTTGCAAGTGCAGAAATTTTGTGCAATTAGTGCGTGAAAATAATAAATCAATTTTACCGCGAAATCAAATTTCTATGCACAAAAGAAATGTTTGCCAAAGCCGGTACATTTACATATGAACATATGTATGTAAATGTATGTAATTTGAAAAAAGCTTACAAGCGGAGCTTTTATGCGGTACTTTTTGTTGTTGGTTTTTAGTGGCGGAACAATGCTTTGGAGCCGGCAAACAATTATGATCGGTGAGTTTGATTTGATTTTATTGATACACAGAAATTAATTGCACTTTTATTTTCAGCTTGCACTTGCACTTGAACTCGCGATTGCCGGTATGTATACAATATATAAATGGATATAGATGTGTATATATGTATGTGGATATATGTGGACTGTATATTGATATATGTGTAGATGTAGATGTATATATGTATGTGAATATATGTGGATTGTATATTGATATATGTGTAGATGTAGATGTGTAGAAATATGTAAATTGTATGTGGATATGTATGTAGATGTATATATGTATGCGAGTATATGTGGATTTGATTGTAAATTTTATGCAAATTTTTGTAGAAAATGATGGAGTAGATGGCTAGAATAAGCGATCACACCAGGATAGGTCAGGGCACAGGACACAATTACATAGAATGTACATACAAATTAGAGTGAAAAGTCGCTATGGAAAAAAGCGGGAAACTTTTCACTGCAGGTAAGTATGTGTACGTGTGTGCTTATTAATATGTTGGAATTAAAAGTTTGTCTACTTAGCAGATTCTCCACCGATGCGATGCTGGGGTCGAGAGGAAGAATATCCGGCTCGAAGGACCAATGTTTGTGGGGGGGCGAAGAGCTTCTGTATGGCAGACAATTAGGAAATGAAATTAACACGACGCGTGACCTTCGTTTGATTAACACACGATTTATTAGGATGAAGATACACTAGTTATGTTGGCCACTTGGCGTTACAAATAGATTTAAGTGAGAATTTTAAGGGTTTGAAAAGAGTGTACGGGTGTACGAAGTAGTCGACTTGAAATCAAAAGCGAACTAACTCCTCCTATGGAGCTTTTTCCCCTGATCCTCAGTGTGGCCGTCCTCCTTTGAATTCGCCCCTCTGTTTCAACCACGCTCCTCTTCCGCTGTTCACCCTTTTCTGGCGTGAACAGTTATATAATCGCAAACAAATTCTTTAATGAGAGAATGCATTTATGTATTTTCGATTTAAAAATTTTGGTATAACTCCAATTACTCAGGTATGATCCAATTCAAGGACATTGCCAGGTAGGGAGTTTGACTGGGGCGGTACATCTCTCAAATAATAACGGAGGTGTCCCAAGGCCAGCTCAGTGCGGCCAGAAACCACACATAGAGCAAAAGGGCAAATGCTGACTTGATCTCGGTGTTCAGTACACACAGGGACAGCAAAAGCTCGGCCTATCGATCCTTTTGGTTTAAAGAGTTTTTAACAAGAGGTGTCAGAAAAGTTACCATAGGGATAACTGGCTTGTGGCGGCCAAGCGTTCATAGCGACGTCGCTTTTTGATCCTTTGATGTCGGCTCTTCCTATCATTGTGAAGCAAAAGCGTTGGATTGTTCACCCATGCAAGGGAACGTGAGCTGGGTTTAGACCGTCGTGAGACAGGTTAGTTTTACCCTACTAATGACAAAACGTTGTTGCGCACAATGGCACAATACTTGTTCGAGCGAACAGTGGTATGACGCTACGTCCGTTGGATTATGCCTGAACGCCTCTAAGGTCGTATCCGTGCTGGACTGCAATGATAAATAAGGGGCAATTTGCATTGTATGGCTTCTAAACCATTAAAAGTTTATTTAATAAACGACAATGGATGTGATGCCAATGTTATTTGTAACATAGTAAATTGGGAGGATCTCCGATCACCTGATGCCGCGCTAGTTACTTATTAAAACATTATTTAATACAATGACAAAGCCTAGAATCAATTGTAAACGATTTTTGTAACAGGCAAGGTGTTGTAAGTGGTTGAGCAGCTGCCATACTGCGATCCACTGAAGCTTATCCTTTGCTTGATGATTCGATTTTAGCACATTTTTAATGTGCTATGTAGAGCCCTTACTAACCAAGTAGCCAAACGAATTCTCTCAGTATTTGTTTAGTTACGCAAAAAACTAACACTATACCAAAAGATAATAAATATATGAAAATAAACAGAAACGTGTCATTGTGGAGATGACATGTTATATGCAATATATGGTTAAGTGAGTTTAACTCTCTTAAGGCGGTAGTTACTAAGACACTTCAACGATTGCTTAAGAAGTCGTCTTTTTAATAGTAACGCAAAAGAACTGATTCCTCAAATTCCTACTGTCCCTAAAATAATAAATAAATGATGAAAAATATAAACAAATTTTTCACCATATAGAATATATAAAAATTAAAATTTACTATGCTTAAGAGAGTTTGACTATACAATTTGACATACAATATGACAATAGTTCATTAAAGTTTAATTTATATTATATATATAATATAATTTATTATATATATATTACTATATGTATATTATACATTTATGGAAATTGTTCATTAAATTGAATTACACATACAAATAATGAATTTTTTGGAATTAAATGACATACAATATGACAATAGTTCATTAAATTAAATTATATATATATAACTATATGTATATTATACATATGGAATTTGTACATTAAATTGAATTACACATACAAATAATGAATTTTTGGAATTAAAAAAAAAAAAAAAAAAAAAAAATTTATTAAATTAAATTATATATATATAACTATATGTATATTATACATATGGAATTTGTACATTAAATTGAATTACACATACAAAAGTTTTCATTAAATGGTAACTTCAAACATATTTGGGCGATATCGAGAAAGCGTGGCACAAAACCTATATAGGTGGTGTGATGTCGAGCATGGTATATTATATGACAATCAAGTACACATCTCAAAGTCATATAATTTTATGCATTATATATCGGCAATGTCTATTTAATTATATATTATTATGAAGTCTTAAGGTATTTTTAAAAATACATATGAAAATTGTTTGTTGAGTGGTAACTTCAAACATATTTGGGCGATATCGAGAAAGCGTGGCACAAAACCTATATAGGTGGTGTGATGTCGAGCATGGTATATTATATGACAATCAAGTACACATCTCAAAGTCATATAATTTTATGCATTATATATCGGCAATGTCTATTTAATTATATATTATTATGAAGTCTTAAGGTATTTTTAAAAATACATATGAAAATTGTTTGTTGAGTGGTACCTTCAAACATTTTTGGGCGATTTTGAGAAAACGTGGCACAAAACCTATTCATAGTGAACAGTTGATGTTCATTAATTGTTTTAGCAATAAGACAATAAACTATTATACATCTATGTACTTTATGTAGAGTGTCGTATTTATACTGTTAAGTCTTGGCGGCGACATTACACATTTAAGATAATGAAAAGACTTGCCAAGTTGTGTATTGAATTAATATACAAATTAAATTGGTTTTGGATTTATCGTTAATATTTTCCCAGGATACTTAAAATAAATTGTGTTTTTCTTAAAACTGTTATTTATTTAAAGTATCCAATTTTTTTAATATGAACATAAAGATTTATTTAATATACAATATTAACTACCAAAATCTCTATGTTTATAAAATAAAGTCAAGTAAATTATATAAGCAATATTTAATTCTGTTAAAAGAGTTTCAATAAACAAGAAATGAAAAAAAAAAAAATTTTTTTCGACTTTTACTTAATATATAAGAAACATTATCACATAAATGAAAAACTGAAAAAATTATAAATTTTTTATCAAAATATAAATATTTATTTCAATTTATTTTGAATAAATAAAATTAATGAAAATGTGATTATATATTATGTAAGTGAAAAAATAAAAATATTCTTGAACGAAATTTTTAAATTTATATAAAATTCAATAAACAAAAAAACGAAAATGAATGCTATTAAATAATAGCCATATTCGTAAAATAATAGTACAATCTCTTTTTATATATATTTATTATTTTATTCAAAAATATATTAAATTGTCAAGTATCTTAAAAAATAAATGTCTGATTGTTACATATATATATAAATATATATATATAGCAACCAGTATATTAAACAATAACATTATTCTGGTTGATCCTGCCAGTAGTTATATGCTTGTCTCAAAGATTAAGCCATGCATGTCTAAGTACACACGAATTAAAAGTGAAACCGCAAAAGGCTCATTATATCAGTTATGGTTCCTTAGATCGTTAACAGTTACTTGGATAACTGTGGTAATTCTAGAGCTAATACATGCAATTAAAACACGGACCTTTTGGGACGTGTGCTTTTATTAGGCTAAAACCAAGCGATCATTTGATCGTTATATTGGTTGAACTCTAGATAACATGCAGATCGTATGGTCTTGTACCGACGACAGATCTTTCAAATGTCTGCCCTATCAACTTTTGATGGTAGTATCTAGGACTACCATGGTTGCAACGGGTAACGGGGAATCAGGGTTCGATTCCGGAGAGGGAGCCTGAGAAACGGCTACCACATCTAAGGAAGGCAGCAGGCGCGTAAATTACCCACTCCCAGCTCGGGGAGGTAGTGACGAAAAATAACAATACAGGACTCATATCCGAGGCCCTGTAATTGGAATGAGTACACTTTAAATCCTTTAACAAGGACCAATTGGAGGGCAAGTCTGGTGCCAGCAGCCGCGGTAATTCCAGCTCCAATAGCGTATATTAAAGTTGTTGCGGTTAAAACGTTCGTAGTTGAACTTGTGCTTCATACGGGTAGTACAACTTACAATTGTAGTTAGTACTATACCTTTATGTATGTAAGCGTATTACCGGTGGAGTTCTTATATATAATTAAGTACTTGTATTTTTTTATATATTCCTCCTATTTAAAAACCTGCATTAGTGCTCTTCATCGAGTGTTATTGTGGGCCGGTACAATTACTTTGAACAAATTAGAGTGCTTAAAGCAGGCTTCAAATGCCTGAATATTCTGTGCATGGGATAATGAAATAAGACCTCTGTTCTGCTTTCATTGGTTTTCAGATCAAGAGGTAATGATTAATAGAAGCAGTTTGGGGGCATTAGTATTACGACGCGAGAGGTGAAATTCTTGGACCGTCGTAAGACTAACTTAAGCGAAAGCATTTGCCAAAGATGTTTTCATTAATCAAGAACGAAAGTTAGAGGTTCGAAGGCGATCAGATACCGCCCTAGTTCTAACCATAAACGATGCCAGCTAGCAATTGGGTGTAGCTACTTTTATGGCTCTCTCAGTCGCTTCCCGGGAAACCAAAGCTTTTGGGCTCCGGGGGAAGTATGGTTGCAAAGCTGAAACTTAAAGGAATTGACGGAAGGGCACCACCAGGAGTGGAGCCTGCGGCTTAATTTGACTCAACACGGGAAAACTTACCAGGTCCGAACATAAGTGTGTAAGACAGATTGATAGCTCTTTCTCGAATCTATGGGTGGTGGTGCATGGCCGTTCTTAGTTCGTGGAGTGATTTGTCTGGTTAATTCCGATAACGAACGAGACTCAAATATATTAAATAGATATCTTCAGGATTATGGTGTTGAAGCTTATATTGCCTTCATTCATGGTGGCAGTAAAATGTTTATTGTGTTTGAATGTGTTTATATAAGTGGAGCCGTACCTGTTGGTTTGTCCCATTATAAGGACACTAGCTTCTTAAATGGACAAATTGCGTCTAGCAATAATGAGATTGAGCAATAACAGGTCTGTGATGCCCTTAGATGTCCTGGGCTGCACGCGCGCTACAATGAAAGTATCAACGTGTATTTCCTAGACCGAGAGGTCCGGGTAAACCGCTGAACCACTTTCATGCTTGGGATTGTGAACTGAAACTGTTCACATGAACTTGGAATTCCCAGTAAGTGTGAGTCATTAACTCGCATTGATTACGTCCCTGCCCTTTGTACACACCGCCCGTCGCTACTACCGATTGAATTATTTAGTGAGGTCTCCGGACGTGATCACTGTGACGCCTTGCGTGTTACGGTTGTTTCGCAAAAGTTGACCGAACTTGATTATTTAGAGGAAGTAAAAGTCGTAACAAGGTTTCCGTAGGTGAACCTGCGGAAGGATCATTATTGTACGTTCCAACCGTTATTAAATAATATATACCAAATTTTAATATGAAAAATAAAAATTAAATTAACGATGAGTAAATACAACATAACAAAATATAAATAGTTAAATATTGTGGCGATTATTTAATATTATATATACAGATATATATGTACTTCCTATACATATATATATGAAATGAAAATACCTTAATTTACCATCGGAAATTGAAGTTTTTATTTTTCAGCGTGTATATGTACCACAATGTACACGCGTTGCGTAATGTATTGCTTATCCTAGTTATATGCATACATTGGTTAAAGCAACAACCCAAAAATACAATGTAAAATAAAAATTAAATTGACGATGAGTAAATACAACATAACAAAATATAAATAGTTAAATATTGTGGCGATTATTTAATATTATATATACAGATATATATGTACTTCCTATACATATATATATGAAATGAAAATACCTTAATTTACCATCGGAAATTGAAGTTTTTATTTTTCAGCGTGTATATGTACCACAATGTACACGCGTTGCGTAATGTATTGCTTATCCTAGTTATATGCATACATTGGTTAAAGCAACACCCCAAAAATACAATGTTGTACCTGTTATTAAGGTTAACGTTTTACATATGTCGATCGTCTACTACGATATTGGTAAAATCTCAATCTATATTAAATAATTTGTATTCAATCAATTATGTAAAACTAAGACATTTCGCAGCATTATATTGGGTTAAATTTTTATTGAAGGAATTGATATATGCCAGAAAAATGGTGTATTTTTAATTTCTTTCAATAAATATTTTATTGACGTAATGAAATAAAAACATTAATTAATCACTCTAAGCGGTGGATCACTCGGCTCATGGGTCGATGAAGAACGCAGCAAACTGTGCGTCATCGTGTGAACTGCAGGACACATGAACATCGACATTTTGAACGCATATCGCAGTCCATGCTGTTATAGTACTTTAATTTATTTTAGAGTGCTGCTTGGACTACATATGGTTGAGGGTTGTAAGACTATGCTCAATAAGTTGTTTTAATATTTAATGAAATGTTAAAACATATGTTATATTATTGGTGATTTAGACATTAAATTATCATAATATTAATAATGAATGAAACACATTGCCTCTCAAGTATGAGAAAAAAGAAGATGTATATTAAATTCATTTTCAAATTTAATAATACTGAGGAATGTCTAGCATAAAAAGAATTTAATTTTTTTTCATCTAGAATTGCCTCTTATTAATGGTTTGTAATGAATAAATAAAAAGTCATTATTATTATTCTTCACATATTAAAGATAACTAAATGGTTTCAATATATTAAAAAAAAATATATTTTTTTGTGTGTATATACAACCTCAACTCATATGGGACTACCCCCTGAATTTAAGCATATTAATTAGGGGAGGAAAAGAAACTAACAAGGATTTTCTTAGTAGCGGCGAGCGAAAAGAAAATAGTTCAGCACTAAGTCACTTTGTCTTTATGGCAAATGTGAGATGCAGTGTATGGAACATCAATATTCTAGTATGAGAAATTAATGATTTAAGTCCTTCTTAAATGAGGCCATTTACCCATAGAGGGTGCCAGGCCCGTATAACGTTAATGATTACTAGATGGTGTTTCCAAAGAGTCGTGTTGCTTGATAGTGCAGCACTAAGTGGGTGGTAAACTCCATCTAAAACTAAATATAACCATGAGACCGATAGTAAACAAGTACCGTGAGGGAAAGTTGAAAAGAACTCTGAATAGAGAGTTAAATAGTACGTGAAACTGCTTAGAGGTTAAGCCCGATGAACCTGAATATCCGTTATGGAAAATTCATCATTATAATTGTAATATTTAAATAATATTATAATAATAGTGTGCATTTTTTCCATATAAGGACATTGTAATCTATTAACATAAACCAAATTTATCATAAAATATGAATTATAGTTTATTTAAATTATTTTGCTTGCAATTTAACATAAAATAAATGTCATTAATTTGATAAAGTGTTGATAGATTTATATGAATACAGTGCGTTAATTTTTTTAAAATTATATAATAGCATGATTATCATTGATTTTCTATGTTTATTATATGCACTTGTATGATTAACAATGCGAAAGATTCAGGATACCTTCGGGACCCGTCTTGAAACACGGACCAAGGAGTCTAACATATGTGCAAGTTATTGGGATATAAACCTAATAGCGTAATTAACTTGACTAATAATGGGATTAGTTTTTTAGCTATTTATAGTTAATTAACACAATCCCGGGGCGTTCTAAAAAGTTATGTGTAATGATATTTATATTATTTATACCTCTAACTAGAACGTACCTTGAGCATATATGCTGTGACCCGAAAGATGGTGAACTATACTTGATCAGGTTGAAGTCAGGGGAAACCCTGATGGAAGACCGAAACAGTTCTGACGTGCAAATCGATTGTCAGAATTGAGTATAGGGGCGAAAGACCAATCGAACCATCTAGTAGCTGGTTCCTTCCGAAGTTTCCCTCAGGATAGCTGGTGCATTTAAATATTATATAAAATAATCTTATCTGGTAAAGCGAATGATTAGAGGCCTTAGGGTCGAAACGATCTTAACCTATTCTCAAACTTTAAATGGGTAAGAACCTTAACTTTCTTGATATGAAGTTTAAGGTTATGATATAATGTGCCCAGTGGGCCACTTTTGGTAAGCAGAACTGGCGCTGTGGGATGAACCAAACGTAATGTTACGGTGCCCAAATTAACAACTTATACAGAAACCATGAAAGGCGTTGGTTGCTTAAAACAGCAGGACGGTGATCATGGAAGTCGAAATCCGCTAAGGAGTGTGTAACAACTCACCTGCCGAAGCAACTAGCCCTTAAAATGGATGGCGCTTAAGTTGTATACCTATACATTACCGCTAAAGTAGATGATTTATATTATTTAATAATGTAAATTTTGAAACTTTAGTGAGTAGGAAGGTACAATGGTGTGCTTAGAAGTGTTTGGCGTAAGCCTGCATGGAGCCGTCATTGGTACAGATCTTGGTGGTAGTAGCAAATAATCGAATGAGACCTTGGAGGACTGAAGTGGAGAAGGGTTTCGTGTGAACAGTGGTTGATCACGAGTTAGTCGGTCCTAAGTTCAAGGCGAAAGCCGAAAATTTTCAAGTTAATAAAGTCATATTAATATAAATAATGGAAATTAAAACACTTGAATAATTTTGAACGAAAGGGAATACGGTTCCAATTCCGTAACCTGTTGAGTATCCGTTTGTTATTAAATATGGGCCTCGTGCTCATCCTGGCAACAGGAACGACCATAAAGAAGCCGTCGAGAGGTATCGGAAGAGTTTTCTTTTCTGTTTTATAGCCGTACTACCATGGAAGTCTTTCGCAGAGAGATATGGTAGATGGGCTAGAAGAGCATGACATATACTGTTGTGTCGATATTTTCTCCTCGGACCTTGAAAATTTATGGTGGGGATACGCAAACTTCTCAACAGGCCGTACCAATATCCGCAGCTGGTCTCCAAGGTGAAGAGTCTCTAGTCGATAGAATAATGTAGGTAAGGGAAGTCGGCAAATTAGATCCGTAACTTCGGGATAAGGATTGGCTCTGAAGATTGAGATAGTCGGGCTTGATTGGGAAACAATAACATGGTTTATGTGCTCGTTCTGGGTAAATAGAGTTTCTATCATTTATGATAGTTATTTGTTCCCCGGATAGTTTAGTTACGTAGCCAATTGTGGAACTTTCTTGCTAAAATTTCTAAGAATACTAATTAATTTTAATTAGTTCTTTTAAATTAGAACGATTATCAATTAACAATCAATTCAGAACTGGCACGGACTTGGGGAATCCGACTGTCTAATTAAAACAAAGCATTGTGATGGCCCTAGCGGGTGTTGACACAATGTGATTTCTGCCCAGTGCTCTGAATGTCAAAGTGAAGAAATTCAAGTAAGCGCGGGTCAACGGCGGGAGTAACTATGACTCTCTTAAGGTAGCCAAATGCCTCGTCATCTAATTAGTGACGCGCATGAATGGATTAACGAGATTCCTACTGTCCCTCTGTATTGAGTTTGCAGCCGTGAACGGATGGATTTAGTTTGGATGAGCCTTTGGCTCGCGTGGTTTCCCGGTCTGTCCCATATCAGCAGAGGTTTTAGATAGGCCTCGCCCTTCGCCAAGGGAAAATATCATGTCCGACAACATGTATTTTATTCGGCACCGATAAGATGTTGCAATTGCAACATCTTTGAGGGGCGCTGGCCGTCGCTTTGTTTCGGCCCACTGTACTATATGTCACATTTGTGACATATTAGAGTACCGTGGTTGTAAACCCCCAAGGGGTACACGCCACGTAAAACAAATTCGACTTAATGTCCCTATCTACTCAGTCTGAGTTTGACAGCCGAGCTGAACGGACGTGTTTCTGAAGTGAAAATTTAGAATCAGACTAAAAATATTTGGAAATTAATAATTAAACAATTATTGCAGAAAATAAAATAGTGAATCAGTGATTTAACCACAGACCAAGGGACGAAAAATCCAGTGGTAAAGCAGCAAATTGTGTGCGAAGTAAAATTATTAAATAAAAAGAGAAAATAAAAACTGAAATTGCAAAGGTTGCTGAGATAAAAATTTAAACGAGAAAATAAAAGTGAAGTGGCAAAGGTTGCTGAGACGAAAAAAAAAAGGGCTTGTATCGATTACTTTATAGTATCGATTTCAAGTGACGAGAAAATATCGATTGTAAGTGACAATTTATTGATATAAAATATCGATTTAAGTTGATTCAAAATTGTTGACAACTATAAATTGGGAAATTTATTAAATTGACGGGATGGAAACCCGCTGTGGAAGTGCAGCCAGCATGATGACAGTATTTGAATCTGGCGACGATTCAATTTTTGAATCAGGTGCGGAATCATCGGTTGCTTCAGTCGACGCCGCCGGGAGCCGCAAAAAGGGGCGGAAAATTAGGGATCGAATAGTATCGATGCCGGATCCATTGCTTGGTGAGCCAACGGACGCCAAGAGGGCAGCGTTGGATCCCAAGTTCCTGAAGCCCGCCAAGCCGGTTAAGCGAAAGGCTTCCGTTGCCGCTGCTGTCGCCTCTGTGGTTGCTGATGACAGTGCGGTTGATGATGATGCTGCTGGTATTCCACATTGCCCAGCGTGGCGCATTGTGGCCGGAGGAACGTCGGCAATTTTGGCAGAAATTTCTGCGGCTGGAGAAGGCACCCGCAATGCCATTGTGGGCGTTGGTCCAAGGGCTGCAAGGGAGATTTCGTTGGCCATTAAGCGTCTGGAGGAACTGGCCATGGCCTTGGCCATAAGAAACGCGCTTCTAGAAAGCTACTCAGGCGGAACACCCGCACCCACGCCGCCTGCTGGAACTAATCATGCTGCATACCCCACTGCCACCACCAATGCTGCTGCCGCTGTCCCCGTTCCCGGAGTGCCGATCCCCGCCCCACGGTTCAACAAGCCAGTTGAGACGTGGTCCGCGGTGGTAACGAGTCAGGACCCGAACGTGTCCAGTAAGCAAGTGGCTGAGCGGGTGATGAAGGAAGTCGCACCAACGCTGGGAGTGCGTGTTCACGAGGTACGTGAGCTGAAGCGTGGCGGAGCTGTAATCCGTACACCGTCGGTGAACGAGATGAAGCGCGTGGTGGCGAACAAGAAGTTCGCAGAGGTTGGATTAAAGGTCCAACAGAGTAAGGGATTTAGACCAAAGATCACAGTGTTTGACGTGGACACGAGCATCGTCCCGGAGACGTTCATGGAGGAGCTGTTTAGCAACAATTTTCAAGAACAGATGACGGAAGCTATGTTCAAGAAAGCGGTGCACCTGGAGACGAAGCCTTGGTCCGTCACTGACGGCACCAGCGTTAACCTGACGCTGGAAGTGGACGAAAAAGCGTTGGCCATACTTGAGCAAACCGGGAGGGTCTACATCAAGTGGTTTTCATACCGCTGCCGATCGCTTGTCCGTACCTATGCTTGTCATAGGTGCGTCGGATTTGACCACAAGGTGTCCCAGTGTCGCCTCAAGCAGGACGTGTGTCGCCAGTGTGGACAAACTGGCCACGTTGCAGCGAAATGCGGTAATCCGGTGGACTGCCGGAATTGCCGCTTCAAGGGGCTACCCTCAGGGCATCTGATGCTCTCGGGATCGTGCCCGATATATGGTGCGGTGTTGGCGAGGGTGCAGGCCAGACATTAAGATGTTTGGTCTCATCCAAGGCAACTGTGGACGGGGCCGCGTTGCGTGCATCGATATTGGTGTACGTATGCGTGATTCCGGCCACCCCTTTGCGCTGCTGCAGGAGCCCTACACAGACGAGGAAGGCCGTATTACTGGATTCCCAGCTGGGATGAGAGTTTATGGTAGCCGGATCTTCGAGGGACGCAGGAGAAACGCTGCCGTCATCGTCGACGACCCAGATGCCATCTGCCTACCAGTTGAGTCGCTAATCACCGAGTATGGAGTATGCGTGAGGGTCACAGGTGAATTTGGCTCATTTTACCTGACCTCGCTGTACTGCCATGCAAATGTTGAATTGACAACGACGTACTTTCCGTATATGGATGCCGTACTGCTACTGGCGAGCAGTACTCCGGTCATCCTCTGCCTAGATGCGAATGCTGTATCCCCTATGTGGTTCAGTAAACGTCACGATAGTTTTCGTGGCCAGCCGAACTACGGACGGGGTGAGCAGCTGGAGGATTGGATTCTCGGAAGCCGAGCCGGAGTTCTTAATCAATTCAGCGAGGTGTACACGTTCGACAATCGCTGCGGACGGAGCGATATTGACGTAACATTAGTCAGTGAAGCAGCGTCTACGTGGGCCACGTACGACTGGAGTGTGGACGAGTGGGAGATGAGCGATCACAACATCATTACCGTTGCTGTATCGCCTTCCCCAGACGCAGTTGAGAGCACATATGCTCCTGTGCCGTCCTGGAAACTCACCAATGCAAACTGGCGAATGTTTGACTCTGAACTGGTAGAGGAAGTTTTGGAGCACCTTCCCTTGGAGCACATCAGGAATTCGCCGTTGGACTCCTCAGTGTCTGCGCTCCGTCTCATTGTACAGTCCGTGTGCAATAGGGTATTGGGCTGCAGGCCGTCGAGAGCTGTGGGAAAGGTAAAGTGGTGGAGCACGGAACTAAGTACCAAACGCCGGGAGGTCAGGAGACTGAGGCGAAAGCTCCAGGATGCTCGGCGTAGAGGCCATGACTCTGCGCAGCTTCTGGCAACTCATCTGCGGACAGCCGTCCGCGAGTTTAAGAAGCTCATCCTGAAGACGAAAGAGGAACACTGGCGAAACTTCGTTGGAAACCACAGGGATGACCCATGGGAGCATGTCTACAAAATATGCCGGGGACGAAAGCGATCCACAGATCTGAAATGCCTTCGGTCGGATGGCAGGCTGGTCGTAACATGGCACGACTGCGCGAGTCTCCTCCTCCGTAACTTCTTTCCAGTTGCGGAAGCGAGTGATGACATTGTCATTTCGGCCGAAACTGCACCGTCTCTCGAAGCCTTCGAGGTCGGAGCATGTGTCGCCCGGTTGAAGAGCAGGCGCTCTCCCGGATTGGATGGCATTACAGGTGGTATCTGCAAGGCAGTGTGGCGTGCTATTCCCGAGCACATCATGGCGTTGCTTTCCCGCTGTGTTGCAGAGGGATATTTTCCCCTTGAGTGGAAGTGCCCTCGTGTAGTGGCGCTACTCAAGGGCCCCGACAAGGATGGGAGTGACCCAGCTTCCTATCGGGGTATCTGCTTGCTGCCAGTATTTGGCAAAGTGCTGGAGGGAATCATGGTGAATCGGATGAAGGAGGTGCTTCCGGATGGAAATAGATGGCAATTCGGCTTTCGACCCGGACGTTGTGTGGAGGATGCTTGGAGTCATGTTAAGACCACCGTTGCCGCCAGCCAGGCGGTATATGTGTTGGGACTTTTCATCGACTTCAAAGGCGCCTTCGACAACATTGAGTGGAGTGCTGTAATGCGCCGCTTAATCGACGTGGGATGCCAGGAAGCCAGCTTGTGGAGAAGCTTCTTCTGTGGTAGGAGAGCCAGGATGACCAGCAGATTCGGAGAAGTCGACGTGGAGGTAACTCGAGGATGTCCGCAGGGATCCATCAGTGGGCCGTTCATTTGGAACACCATGATGAATGTGCTGCTCCATCGTCTGGAGCCCCTGTGTACATCAACCGGGTGCTGTACCCATACATCAGCAGAGGTTTTAGATAGGCCTCGCCCTTCGCCAAGGGAAAATATCATGTCCGACAACATGTATTTTATTCGGCACCGATAAGATGTAGCAATTGCAACATCTTTGAGGGGCGCTGGCCGTCGCTTTGTTTCGGCCCACTGTACTATATGTCACATTTGTGACATATTAGAGTACCGTGGTTGTAAACCCCCAAGAGGTACACGCCACGTAAAACAAATTCGACTTAATGTCCCTATCTACTATCTAGCGAAACCACAGCCAAGGGAACGGGCTTGGAATAATTAGCGGGGAAAGAAGACCCTTTTGAGCTTGACTCTAATCTGGCAGTGTAAGGAGACATAAGAGGTGTAGAATAAGTGGGAGATATTTTTCCTTGTGTTTAATATCGTCAATGAAATACCACTACTCTTATTGTTTCCTTACTTACTTGATTAAATGGAACGTGTATCATTTCCTAGCCTAGTAGGAGAGCCAGGATGACCAGCAGATTCGGAGAAGTCGACGTGGAGGTAACTCGAGGATGTCCGCAGGGATCCATCAGTGGGCCGTTCATTTGGAACACCATGATGAATGTGCTGCTCCATCGTCTGGAGCCCCTGTGTACATTCAGTGCGTACGCGGACGATCTGCTGGTTCTCGTCGAGGGAAGGTCGAGAGTCGAAATGGAGCGTCGAGGCGAGGAGCTGTACCGGTACCTTGGTATCACAGTTGGCGAGCGGCTGAATTTTCGGCCACACATTGCGGGATTGCGCAAAAAGTTAACTGGAGTCGTCGGAGCATTGAGTCGCGTGCTACGGGTCGACTGGGGATTCAGTCCTCGAGCAAGACGCACCATTTATGCCGGACTCATGGTGCCATGTGCATTGTTTGGTGCC
>JAEIGI010000045.1:0-112500 GCA_018903615.1 Drosophila neocordata
TTGACCAACCACGGCCGGTTCTTATTACCCGTATCTTTCTGCGAGTCAGGATTATATAGCGGAGCGGGATCCTCTGGAACCTTAGCTCTTTCGGCGTGGGGTGGGTTTTTGCTAGAAACCTATCTCTACAATTACAAATTTTAAAGTTAAGGATCCCTACAGAAACTACATTAACACCTGAGATTAAATAGTCTCTGAAAAACACAACAAAACGAACTTGTTAGTCCTCTGGTCTAAAAGAAAAGCAAAGAGTTTATCAAAATTTTGGAAGGCTTTAATAATAAATGAGGCAAATCATGCGAAATCACAGATGATATTGATCCGCTCGCTCTTTACCCTACTCTACTGAACATAAGAGCAAATTATTTAACATACAAAATTGGCAAAATTTAACAAACTTATTAATTTCAAATTAACAATATTCATTTAATTGTTGTTATAAACAGTAGAGACGACTTTAACTGAACATAAGAGCAAATTATTTAACATACAAACAAAATTGGCAAAATTTAACAAACTTATTACTTTTAATGAGGGCTAAATAGGTCTAACAAGAAAATTCCAAATCAAGACTTGTAATTTTCTTTAGAGCATAAGTGTGGTTAACTAATTGATTTACCCTCGGTAATTCGTTTTTCTCTTATTTTGTTTTCTAATCTGGTCACTATAAAATTACTGATAATTTAATCATCTCTTCAAGATTGGATATTGGAATATAATTAAATTATCGTAAAAGAAGTTTGAGTTTTTCCTTTAACACGTGGTACTGAGGTTATAAAAAGCAAGCATGTTATTTCTAATTATTTCCAAGGTTCTTCCTCGTCAATTCTGACAGATGTTTTATCTAGTAAGGCTGTTATTGAGTCATAGAAGGAAGCAAATGACTCCTTTGATTTCTGCTTGCGTGGTCTGTCAGAGCTCATAGCCAGGGAACACTCTCGGGCACATAGGAACCCGGAAGAAGTTAGGTTAGAATTACTGGGTAACTTCTACTTTATAAAAGTAAGAAAATTTGCAAATATCAGAAATAAGAAAGACACCCAAACAAACCATTCCTACAACCCACACCGATTCCAACCCGTCCTTGTCAAATACTGCACATAGACATCTTTACGTTAGAAAAACAGAAATATCTTAGTTGTATGGATAAGTTTTCCAAATACACAAATCTTTTTCCGATTGAACACAAGTCAGCATTACACCTACGTGAAGAACTAACTAATGTCTTGCACTATTTCACTGCCCCAAAGATACTGGTATCCGATAACGAACGGGGGATTGCTCTGCCCGACGGTTCTGAACTTTTTGAAATCCCTCGACATCGAAGTATATTATTCACCAACACAGAAAAGTGAAGTGAACGGGCAGATTGAAAGATTTCACACAACGTTTATAGAGAGTTATCGCTGCCTTAAACAAGAATATTCCTTGTTCACGTCTGGAGAGTTGGTGGCGATATCAGTCGATAGATATAATAACTCTATTCATTCCGTGATAAAGAGTAAACCGGCAGATACCTTTCTTAATGTCTAATAATAAAAGTGAGGTCGGCCCTCACTTTTCCCTCTAGCCAAACATAACTGTAATACTAACCCATCCAACTCCCCAGTGAACCCCAGGGATGACCCTGTTTCACTTCGATCAGGACCAATGGTTGCTCTCAAAATTATAGAGGGTCAAAGGAGCACGTTCAATCGGTTGGCTGAATACCCTTGGAGTTGGATCGTCGGAGGCCAGAGATCTGGACTGGTAAATGGCAACTTATCGGACGGGGAGGATATTCGTTGATCGTCTAGAAAACGATCTCATCTGCGGGACGCAGATATTTGAGGGAGAACAGGCAGTTCTAGTCGAGTAGTCAAACAGCTAACAACTAATCCTAATAATTTTTCTCTTAACAAGTCTTACACTAGAGACTTCATTAAATATTCTTTTTCTTGTTTTCAAATAATTTCTAAGCCTTACATGTTAAGGCTCCAAAATTGGGCTTATGCTTTTTTTTTTTTTTCGCGCGAATCCCAACGGGTGCACTAAATGCCCACACCTCCCGCCCAACCGACCGAGGGGCGCTAGCCGCATAACGTACGGCTCGAGTCGCGGGGACAGTTCATATATACAGACAAAAACGAAAACTAAAGCTAGCTACGAGCTAAAAAAGTATAGAATTTTTTAGTAATGGAAAAGAGAGTTCTGTACTGATTACATGATAAAGACGATTATAATCAGAACAAAGAACTGGGAAAGGTTCATGCAGTAAATAATCAGTAGAACAGCGTGACAGAGATATAAAGAGTCAAGTAGGTCTACAAGGAACACTAAAATTTATTTGGTTCAATAGCTCGGGCGAGTCTATATCACCTTTAAGAAGCTTGTGCAGTAAGAGAAAGAAGGCCAAGTAAAAGAAGTCTACTAGAGTACCCAGTTCAGACCACCAAGAGCAAAAAGCAAGAACTGTTTTTGAACCGACTTAATTCTTGCTTGGTGTGACTCATACTGAGGTGACCAGATGCAAGATGCAAATTCTAAAATAGGACGGACCAGTGAAGTGAAAAGAATTTTAGTTGTATATGGATCGTCAAACTCCTTCGACCATCTCTTTACAAACCCCAAATGACGCCCATGGCTTTACCGACGGTAGAGGAAATATGGGACTTAAACGTTAGTTTACGGTCCATTAGGACACCCAAGTCATACATCTCCATCAAGACATGCACATTGTTTGTGCTCGTATGATGATTAGAAGTCTCTTGCTCAGGTGAGCTGGTGTATTTATACTACACGGTATCAAATTGGCGATAGTTTGTTCTATCATATTCTGAATAGCTGAATAATCAATTATATTCTTATTATTTCTCGGTATACGAACAGCACGACCTCTTCTTTGTCGATTAATAGCTCTTGTTGGGGCAGTTGCTCCGTTAGTGATGTTGCTATTATCTAATGTATGCAGATGTACACTACTGTCTTATGTTGTTGTCTGTGCGTTATGGGGCACTGTTGCTTGATTCATGAGCTTTGGAAAAATTTCGGGTAACAGGTCTTCTAGCAGCTTGACTTGTAGAAGGTCCTTGCTCAAGAATATGTTGTGGAGTTGCCAAACCATTTACTATAACTAAACTTAAATATTCGTCTTCTAAACTTTGAGATAGCTAGGGCATTCCCTTAGCGTAGGTAAATAATTCTGTAAGCAATCTTTATGAAATACATGACCACATGGTGTCATGAAACATAGCTGTACATTTGTCATTAACTGAGAACAAATAATACAGTAACTTCCAATAGTTGCGGCTAGTGGGCTATGTTCTAAAGGCATTGAATGGACTTGAAACTTATAAAAATTCCCAAATGTGACATTTAATGGCAATAATAAAAATTCGATCATCTAGAAATACTGATTTACCGCATTAATATTATTTCGAAGGTGGTATTAATATGGGCTATCGTATTATTAAATAGTGCTGGGAGTAACAATTTACATAAATTTATAAACACTATTCAACTCACAGGATATGGTATCCGATCTCAGCCAAAGACGCATATGGTCAACTATGCATTGAAATATATTCAAATAAATTAGGGTTGTCGGATATTTTTAAAATATCGTATCGATGATATTTTTGCTTTTGAAAAAATATCGATACGATATTAATATATATCGTTAAAAAATATCGATATATCGATATTTTAGATATTTTTTCCCCCAAAATCAATTTAAATTTACACAATAACATAACAATTTATTTTCTTAATACGGATTTTCTTTGCACGCATTTTCTTAATACGGATTTTCTTAATACGGAATTTGTCATTTTCATATTCAAAGGCATATTTAACTCCAGTATTTGGAGTTTAAAGATTTCAAAAAAACGCGTTCTGTTATATGTGTATCCGTCATACGACTTCGCGAGTCACAGACAACACATTTAATTGCAGAAGCAAGTCGCTCCGAAGGCACTGAACTACCAGGGGTTGTAAGGTATCGTAAGGCAAGCTTCGAGACTCCTGGCATAGCCGCCTTATACGAACTCCAAAACATTATTGGGTTACTTTCCTACGAAGTTTGGAGCAAGCTGAGATACATCTATAGCTTTATACGAACTCCAAAACATTATTGGGTTACTTTCCTACGAAGTTTGGGGCAAGCTGAGATACATCTATAGCTCCCTATTTTCCGAACCGTCTACTTTCACAATTGACCTATTGTGCGCCTTTTCCAAGCTTTTGACCAACGCAAAAATATCAAAAAATATCACAAAAAAATATCGATATTCGATATTTGGGGGAAAAAAATATCTCGATATAAATATATTTTTTTTTTTAAAAAAAATATCCGATATATCGATATTTAGATATATTTTTGACAACCCTAAAATAAATCCAAAATATTGAACAAAAAAAAATAACAGTTAATCTTCGAAAATAAAACGAGCTGTTATTGTCAGAGAATATTAAGTAACTGATGTTGAAGTGCTACTTTATTTTTAATCTACTTCTATAATTAGAATCAAAAATGATCACGACATGGAATTCGACTCTGCCAAATTAACCAGATTCAAGTAATAAATTTAAACTTTATATAGAAAATACTTTATCTTTACGGCAATTGAATACTTCATATTCAAAGAAATCAACATAAATTTAGTAAGAGACATTATTTTAGTTTACGGCAATTGAATACTTCAATTATTCAAAGAAATCAACGTAAATTTAGTAAGAGACATTATTTTAGTTTATTTTCTCTAAACAATATGGGTATGTGATCACCAACTACTATTCTTTGAGATGCTCTTAAAACAAAGCTATGTCATAAACAGCGTCGGTGACCAAAATTTGCAGTAACAAACTTCTGTGGTCTCGTGACTGTGGGTCAATGAAGTTAGGTTATGTAAAAAAGTGGGCTCCACACGTTGGGCGCCAAAAATGATGTAATGTAATTGCCGCAAAAAAAAAAAATGGGCCAAACTTAGGGCGTCAAAATTATGTACGGCATAATGTAGGGTGATGAATTAAAGAGTATACTACGATGAATCCTTTAATCAAACCATACTATGAAAGAAATTTTTTTTTTTAAAGCTATATAGAAGCTTATTCAAGTATGAACAACTCTACGGTCAGTATACCCTAATTTTTGACCAACCAAGGCCGGTTCTTATTACCCGTTTCTTTCTGCGAGTCAAGATTACTTAGCGGAGCGGGATCCTCTGGAACCTTAGCTCTTTCGGCGTGGGGTGGATTATTGCTGGAAACCTGTCCTTACAATTACAAATTTTAAAGTTAAGGATCCCCACAGAAACTACATTAAAACCTGAGATTAAATAGTCTCCGAAAAACACAACTAAACGAACTTGATGGTCCTCTGGTCTAAAAGAAAAGCAAAGAGTTTATCAAAATTTTGTGAGGCTTCAATAATAGATAAGGCGAATCATGCGAAATCACAGATGATGTTGATCCGCTCGCTCTTTACCCTACCCTACCTATAATTTTCATTGCGGATATTTTACTGAAAATCCCTTAAACGTTTCAGATCATCAAATCTATCTTATTGACATGTCACTAGAAAAAGAATTATATTAACACTTCATAATAATTTCAAATAAACAATATTAATAATTTAATTGTTGTTATAAACAGTAGACGACTTAAACTGAAAATAAGAGCAAATTATTTAACATACAAACAAAATTGGCAAAATTTAACAAACTTATTACTTTTAATGAGGGCAAAATAGGTCTAACAAGAAAATTCCAAATCAAGATTTTTGTAATTTTCTTTAGAGCATAAATGTAGTTAACTAATTGATTTAACCTCGGTAATTCGTTTTTCTCTTATTTTGTTTTCTAATCTGGTCACTATAAAATTACTGATAATTTAATCATCTCTTCAAGATTGGATATTGGAATATAATTAAATTATTGTAAAATAAGTTTGAGTTTTTCCTTTAACAACACGTGGTACTGAGGTTATAAAAAAAATTTTTCTAAATTTGTACATCTTCTAATTGCCACTCATTTTTTTCTTTTTGCCAATTATATTAGATTATTTTATCATGGTTTTTTCTACAGCCGCTATTTTATTACTTTAAACTACCTCTTAATTTTTGTATCCTCAAAATTAATATCTTCTAATACGTAAACCTGACGTCGGCAAGCTTGGGGTTTCTGTATAACTTCAGCGCGCCAGCCTATTTCTGTATCCAGGTTTTCTTGCATTTGCACTAGTTTTCGTAAATGACTTATTGAATGAAAGGGCTGATATAACAGTCTATGCCGCCTATGTTCGGGCAGCATATTATTTCTAATTATTTCCAAAAGTTCTTCCTCGTCAATTCTGACAGATGTTTTATCCAGTAAGGCTGTTATTGAGTCATAGAAGGAAGCAAATGACTCCTTTGATTTCTGCTTGCGTGGTCTGTCAGAGCTCATAGCCAGGGAACACTCTCGGGCACATAGGAACCCAAAGGAAGTTAGGTGACAATTACTGGGTAACTTCTACTTTATAAAAGTGAGAAAATTTGCAAATATCAGAAATAAGAAAGACACCCAAACAAACCATTCCTACAACCCACACCGATTCCAACCCGTCCTTGTCAAATACTGCACATAGACATCTTTACGTTAGAAAAACAGAAATATCTTAGTTGTATGGATAGGTTTTCCAAATACGCAAATCTTTTTCCGATCTTTACAAACCCAAGAACCCGGAAGAAGTTAGGTTACAATTACTTTGTAACTTCTACTTTATAAAAGTGGGAAGCCGTATTAAAGCGTTCACAGACGCGTGTCAAATTTGCAAATATCAGAAATAAGAAAGACACCCAAACAAACCATTCCTACAACCCACACCGATTAGACATCTTTACGTTAGAAAAACAGAAATATCTTAGTTGTATGGATAAGTTTTCCAAATACGCAAATCTTTTTCCGATCTTTACAAACCCAAGAACGCCCATGGCTTTACCGACGGTAGAGGAAATATGGGACTTAAACGTTAGTTTACGGTCCATCAGGACACCCAAGTCATACATCTCCATCAAGACGTTCTAATGGTGTATTAGTAAGAAAATAAGTAACTAAATGCGGAGAAGTTCTATAAAAAGTCATGACCTTGAATTTAGTTGCATTTAATTTTAATAAGTTATAATGACACCAAAACTCAAGATTTTGAAGATCAGATTGCAATCGACAAGATGAGGTAATGTCTTTGTAACTAAAACATAGCTTAACGTCATCTGCGTACATAAGGGCACGAGAGAAACTTATAACAGAGGGAAGGTCATTAATGAAAAGGGTAAACAGAAGTGTTCCCAAATGACTACCCTGAGGCACCCCCGAAGTAACATGGATGGATTTGGAATATGACGATTTAAAAAGAACCCTCTGAGTTCTATTTGTCGGATATTCACGAATCCAATAAATTAAAGGACTTGTAAAGCCAATACTATTTAATTTATAAAGCAGAAGCGTGTAAGGAAGTTTTTCAGCCTGGGTACAAATCTCAGTCTATCCAGGGCCTTTACTTACAGAAAATTTATAAGTAAATCTCGAGACCTCTGGACTTTAAATTAACATAGACAAATGTGGGGAATAATTATTTATTTGACATGACAAAAGGAGAGAAAAGGGGAGGGATAAGAATTAAAGACATAAAGGCAAGGGTCAATGTTAGATTATAATTTTATTTCTAATTCAGATATTTCCATTTTTTTTTATTGCCTAATCTACCTAACATCACACTGTCCTATGAAAACAACAGGGATAAAAGTTAGTAACGTGGCCTCAAGGCCGACTCACCCGAATATAATTTACCCACTCTTGGCGGTGATAAAAGTAATGGCTTTTTCCATAATTTTATTATTTTTCTTTGATTTGATTTACACTGTCGTTGCTTTTGTACCACTGTCACTGTGTCTTTGGGCTCCATGTGTTCACCTGTTTTGTTCTTGTTTTTCATTGTCTGTATTATTTGATTTTCCACTTGCCGATAATTTTATTTTACATGTTAACTCTCCGGCGGCCAGAAACTAAGTCATCTTGCCATTATTTCTAACCCTTGCCTTTGCCCTAGTTTTTAACATTCTAAGCTTTCGACGCAGCTGCGGAAATGCGTGGCGCGTTTTGACTGGCTACTGATGAATCACCGTTATCCTACGAGCTTTTGACGTACGTGACCAAACGTCTCAGCCTAGCTATGCTGGCACCGACTGTACCGGTGCGTCGGCGTCGCTGGCTATTGAAATGCGAAGGAGAGAGAAACAAAAGAAATAAAAAATGATTGCTCTCTTGTTAGAAACTGTAACCTAATGATGGAATAGAAAACAATTGCTCTCTCTCTTGCTAGAAACTGTAACCTAATGTTGAACTAATACCCTTTAGTAATTAGGGCATATCGATTCTGAGGGTTAGCTTGTATATATATATTAATGAATGAGAAAAATAAAAACATGAATTAGTGATTCTTCACACTCCCTCCTTATTTCGCGGAGGTTGAAGAAACTGTGATACTCCCGGTAGTTGAGATGTAGACTTGGTAGGCTAGGCCGTTTTCTTCGTATCAGAACTTGCAAGGTTGGTTACGGTAGGGATGTGTCTGGATTCTGTACTTTAGTTTCCAAGATATCTTCCTGCTCTGAATCGTTCGGTGGACCTTCTACCGTTGCTTACTTCGGATTCGCGGATTTCCTTGATATGTCTAGCTGGGGAATGTTGATCGAGATGGTGATTTCTCCAAAATTGGCATCGATGTCTTCCAAGGAAGAGGTTAGCCCCGAAAGGACTGATATAAAGGGTAACATTCTAATGAAGGGATTTAGTTCATATGCCTGATTATGAAAGGAACGAACTGCAAACTACCTAACTTTGTCTGCCTAATAGTGTGATTTACAAACGTGTGATAAACTTAAAAACTAATATTATAATTAAAATAACTAAGGTAAGATATATGTAGTGGTCGGCTGTTTAGTCTTACGAACAGATACCCCCCTTTAGGAGGGCAGGGACGTTGGGAGATCGAAATCTCCAACAAGTGGCCCCTGTGAAATCTCTTCGCAAGGTTCGGCTCTGCGGTTGTCTTCTGTGTCTTCTAGGATTTCTTCTCGGCTTGGATTCTCTTGGCTCGGATTCTCTTGGCTCGGATTCTCTTGGCTCGGATTCTCTTAGCTCGGATTCTCTTAGCTCGGATTCGCTTGTTGTTGTCTGCTCTCGATCGCTGACACTCGCTGTGCGGCCGGATATTCCGTGTTCATCTTGGAGTCGGACGATGTTCCTGAAAGAAAAGTGTTTTACCTTGTAGGGACGTTTGAGTTTTGGTGCCGGCTTGGCAGCAAATCCCTCAGGGGCTTTGGACAAGTGTTGTCTTCGTTGTGGGTCGCCGTAAGGACTCTCGGAGGTCCCGATTTTATCTTCTCTAAGTAACCGGGACTGTGCTCTGTAAAATTGCTTGGTTGCTCGATCATCCTTCTGATTGATTACGTTCTCGGCGATGTCTGATATTCCTTGTATCTTTTGCAACTTGGTTTCATTGTCTTCATTCTCATGCTGTTGACCTCGTATCCTTTTGAAGGACGTATCCTGTGACGACTCCCTGCGTGCTTGGCTAATTTGGGCTTCGCTCTGATATTCTTGTAAAGATAGTATCCTTGTGAAAAATATTGCCTCGTTGAACGTTTGACTATGACTCTTCCTGGTATCCTTGTGACGCATGATGGCTCGTTGTGGTTCTAGCTTAGGTTCCTAGTATCCTTGTGACTTCTGGTATGTAGACTCTGCTGGTATCCTTGTGACTTTGACATAGACTTCTGGTTGCAGACTCCCCTAGTATCTTTGTATCTCGGTATCCTTGCGAAAGACGTTAACTCGTTCTGGGCTTAATGTAGACTCCGCTGGTATCTTTGTAGCATTGACTTCGACTTCTAGTATCCTTGGAGGAAGGACTTTAACTAATTCCTGGCTTAATGTAGACTGCGCTGATATCCTTGTAACATTGACGTAGACTTCTGGTATATTGCGGATGCTGCTGTTCTCCTTGAGAAGGATGTTCACTCGCTGTAGCTAGACTTTGATTCCTGGTATCTTTGATAAGGATGTTCACTCGCTGTAGCTAGACTTTGACTCCTGGTTGACGTTGTTTCTCTGGTTGTGGGACTTTGTTTCTTCGTTGTATTCTTTGTATTCTTGGCTGCTTGGTGTAGGCTTCGCTGATATCCTTGTAACTTAAGCTATGGCTATCCTTTGAACAGGATGTTCACTGTTGATTCCTTTGTATGCTAGTAAATCTTGACTACTGTTGTCCTAGGGAAAGGATATTCACTGGCTGGGTCCTTGGTATGTTGGTAACTTAGAGTCCTGTTACCCTTTGTTATCCTTGGAATTTCGACGGCTGTAGTCCTTGGCGGTTGGATGTTGACTCCTTGATGGTTTGATGTTGACTCCTTAACGGTTGGATAGTGACTCTCTGACGGTTCGATGTTCACTCTCTTTCCAGTATGCATTGGTACCATGATTTTATCTTTTATTTTTCATCTCCTATACTTTTTCTTTATCCCTTATGCCTTTCCTTTATTGTACTTAGACTCTGTTGTACGTATGTATATTATTTTTTTTTTCTCTATGGTGACTCTGCTGCTGTAGCTCTGTCGATTGTAAAAAAAAATAATTCCACGTGGTTTTGGTTCTACTGTATTCTGTCGTGACTCTGTCGCTGGGGCTCTGTCGATGACTGTAAAATAGTTCTACCTACTCTACTGCTGATACCCTGTTTAGCTCTGTCGATATAAAAAAAATAAAATTCCACGTGGTTTTGGTTCTACTGAATTCTGTCGTGACTCTGTCGCAGGGACTCTGTCGATGACTGTAAAATAGTTCTACCGTTACTTTGTGCAAATTTTTCACCTGGCTTAATGTAGACTGCGCTGATATCCTTGTAACATTGACGTAGACTTCTGGTATATTGTGGATGCTGCTGTTCTCCTTGAGAAGGATGTTCACTCGCTGTAGCTAGACTTTGATTCCTGGTATCTTTGATAAGGATGTTTACTCGCTGTAGCTACCCTTGACTCCTGGTTGACGTTGTTTCTCTGGTTGTGGGACTTTGTTTCTTCATTGTATTCTTGGGTGCTTGGTGTAGGCTTCGCTGATATCCTTGTAACTTAAGCTGTTGCTATCCTTTGAACAGGATGTTCACTGTTGATTCCTTTGTATGCTCGTAATCTTGACTGCCGTTGTCCTTGAAAAAGGATATTCACTGGCTGGGTCCTTGGTACGCTGGTAGCTTATAGTCCTGTTATCCTTTGTTATCCTTGGAATTTAGACGGCTGTAGTCCTTGGCGGCTGGATGTTGACTCCTGGATGATTCGATGTTGACTCCTTGATGGTTCGATAGTGACTCTTTTCTCAGTATGCATTGGTACCATGATTTTATCTTCGAAGCCTCTGCTCTGCTAGCGTCGCAGCCTCCGCTTCATAGGAGTGAGCATCCAAAAGATCCCGTTGGGGCTATATCGACCAAAGAGAACCAACGAAACACCCTCATACCCCCTTTTCATAGGAATAAAGTGTGATAGAAAACAAGCGGTAATATTTTTTTTTTCATCTCCTATACTTTATCTTTATCCATTATGCCTTTCTTCTATTGTACTTACGACTCTGTTGTATGTATATTATTTTTTTCTCTATGGGGACTCTGCTGCTGTAGCTCTGTCGGTTGTAAAAAAAAAAATAATTCCACGTGGTTTTGGTTCTACTGTATTTTGTCGTGACTCTGTCGCTGAGACTCTGTCGATGACTGTAAAATAGTTCTACCGTTACTTTGTGCTAATTTTTCACCTTGCTTATGTTTCTAATATTCTTATGAAAATGCCGTTGCATATATATTTTTTTTTTTCTATGGTGACTCTGCTGATACCCTGTTTAGCTCTGTCGATATAAAAAAAATAACTCCACGTGGTTTTGGTTCTACTAAAATCTGTCGGGACTCTGTCGCTGGGACTCTGTCGATGACTTTAAAATAGTTCTACCGTTCATTGTGAAATTTTCTATGCTTGCTTGTATAGAAATTCCGTTGCATATATATATTTTTTTTTCCATGGTGACTCTGCTGATACCCTGTTTAGCTCTGTCGATATAAAAAAAAATATATTTCTGCCGCGAGGTTTTGGTTCTACTGTATTCGGTCGTGACTCTGTTACTGGGACTCTGTCGATGACTCTAAGGTAGTCCTACCGTTACTCTTAGCAAAAATTGAATTATTTATAAAAAAAAAAATTTTTCCATCATTTATTTATTGCACCAATAAAGAAAATCCCCAAAAAATATATTTTACATGCGAATATAATTAAATGATATAATATAATGCGATCATATTATAATATAATATTATATAATTGGTTAATTTTTTTTTTCAATATTATAGGGTAGCAATAAATTTTTTTCAAATAATATGAATATATAATATAATATGAGAAGGGCAAATAAATATGGTGGGGCTTTAATCCACAAAATTAATCCCTACACTAAGCTTGCCTAATTAATTTAAAATCTTTCTCGAGGTCCCTGCTCGGGCGCCATCTGTAAGGAAGTTTTTCAGCCTGGGTACAAATCTCACTCTATCCAGGGCCTTTACTTACAGAAAATTTATAAGTAAATCTCGAGACCTCTGGACTTTAAATTAACATAGACAAATGTGGGGAATAATAATTATTTGACATAACACAGAGAGAGAACGGGGGAGGGATAAGAATTAAAGACATAAGGCAAGGGTCAATGTTCGATTATAATTTTTATTTCTAATTCATGTATTTCCATTTTTTTTTTTTTATTGCCTAATCTACCTAACATCACACTGTCCTATGAAAACAACAGGGATAAAAGTTAGTAACGTGGACCCGAATATAATTTACCCACTCTTGGCGGTGATAAAAGTAATGGCTTTTTTCATAATTTTATTATTTTTCTTTGATTTGATTTACACTGTCGTTGCTTTTGTACCACTGCGTGGCGCGTTTTGACTGGCTACTGATGAATCACCGTTATCCTACGAGCTTTTGGCGTACGTGACCAAACGTCTCAGCCTAGCTATGCTGGCACCGACTGTACCGGTGCGTCGGCGTCGCTGGCTATTGAAATGCGAAGGAGAGAGAAACAAAAGAAATAAAAAATGATTGCTCTCTTGTTAGAAACTGTAACCTAATGATGGAATAGAAAACAATTGATCTCTCTCTCTTGCTAGAAACTGTAACCTAATGTTGAACTAATCCCCTTTATTAATTAGGGCATATCGATTCTGAGGGTTAGCTTGTATATATATATTAATGAATGAGAAAAATAAAAACATGATTTTGTGATTCTTCACAAGCGTATGATTAACAGAATTAAAAGCCATACTGAAATCAGTATATATGACATCAGTATGCCTTGCATTTCTAAATCCTTCGATCGTTAAAGAAGTAAATTCTAAAAGGTTAGTGGTAGTAGATCTATATTTCACAAACCCATGTTGAGATGGTGAAATTATAGATCTACAAAAATGTTGCAATTGAGAAGTGATTAATTTTTCAAAAGCTTTAGGTATAGCGGACAATTTAGAAATACCCCTATAGTTGGAAGCTTCCGATTTTTTACCTAGAGTTCATCCGTGAAGGATTTAACACGATAAATAATTTCATTAACTCCTAACCCTTCGGAAGATCCATTAAAATGTAGATTCCATTTTTGCATAATATCAGCGGTACGGCTAGGGGGTACATTATAAGCATTGTTTGTGCTCGTATGATGATTAGAAGTCTCTTGCTCAGGTGAGCTGGTGTATTTATACTACACGGTATCAAATTGGCGATAGTTTGTTCTATCATATTCTGAATAGCTGAATAATCAATTATATTCTTATTATTTCTCGGTATACGAACAGCACGACCTCTTCTTTGTCGATTAATAGCTCTTGTTGGGGCAGTTGCTCCGTTAGTGATGTTGCTATTATCTAATGTATGCAGATGTACACTACTGTCTTATGTTGTTGTCTGTGCGTTATGGGGCACTGTTGCTTGATTCATGAGCTTTGGAAAAATTTCGGGTAACAGGTCTTCTAGCAGCTTGACTTGTAGAAGGTCCTTGCTCAAGAATATGTTGTGGAGTTGCCAAACCATTTACTATAAATAAACTTAAATATTCGTCTTCTAAACTTTGAGATAGCTAGGGCATTCCCTTAGCGTAGGTAAATAATTCTGTAAGCAATCTTTATGAAATACATGACCACATGGTGTCATGAAACATAGCTGTACATTTGTCATTAACTGAGAACAAATAATACAGTAACTTCCAATAGTTGCGGCTAGTGGGCTATGTTCTAAAGGCATTGAATGGACTTGAAACTTATAAAAATTCCCAAATGTGACATTTAATGGCAATAATAAAAATTCGATCATCTAGAAATACTGATTTACCGCATTAATATTATTTCGAAGGTGGTATTAATATGGGCTATCGTATTATTAAATAGTGCTGGGAGTAACAATTTACATAAATTTATAAACACTATTCAACTCACAGGATATGGTATCCGATCTCAGCCAAAGACGCATATGGTCAACTATGCATTGAAATATATTCAAATATATTTCGTTGCTAGTGCTACTTTATTTTTAATCTACTTCTATAATTAGAATCAAAAATGATCACGACATGGAATTCGACTCTGCCAAATTAACCAGATTCAAGTAATAAATTTAAACTTTATATAGAAAATACTTTATCTTTACGGCAATTGAATACTTCATATTCAAAGAAATCAACATAAATTTAGTAAGAGACATTATTTTAGTTTACGGCAATTGAATACTTCAATTATTCAAAGAGATCAACGTAAATTTAGTAAGAGACATTATTTTAGTTTATTTTCTCTAAACAATATGGGTATGTGATCATCAACTACTATTCTTTGAGATGCTCTTAAAACAAAGCTATGTCATAAACAGCGTCGGTGACCGCATAACTGGGAACCAAAATTTGCAGTAACAAACTTCTGTGGTCTCGTGACTGTGAGTCAATGAAGTTAGGTTATGTACAAAAGTGGGCCCCACGTTGGGCCAAAGATTATAGAAACTAACTTCTTTGGACTCGTGACTGTGAATCAATGAAGTTAGGGTTTGTAAAAAAGTGGGCTCCACACGTTGGACGCTAAAAATGATGTAATGTAATTTCCGCAAAAAAAAAATGGGCCAAACTTAGGGCGTCAAAATTATGTACGGCATAATGTAGGGTGATGAATTAAAGAGTATACACAATGTCTACGATGAATCCTTTAATCAAACCATACCATGAAAGGAATTTTTTTTTTAAAGCTATATAGAAGCTTATTCAAATATGATCAACTCTACGGTCAGATTATCCTAATTGTTGACCAACCACGGCCGGTTCTTATTACCCGTTTCTTTCTGCGAGTCAGGATTATATAGCGGAGCGGGATCCTCTGGAACCTTAGCTCTTTCGGCGTGGGGTGGGTTATTGCTAGAAACCTGTCTCTAAAGTTAAGGATACCTACAGAAACTGCATTAAAACCTGAGATCAAATAGTCTCCGAAAAACACAACTAAACGAACTTGATGGTCCTCTGGTCTAAGAGATAATAGATAAGGCGAATCATGCGAAATTACAGATGATGTTGATCCGCTCGCTCTTTACCCTACCCTACACCTATGATTTTCATTGCGGATATTTTACTGAAAATCTTTTAAACGTTTCAGATCATCAATTCTATCTTATTGCCATGTCACTAGAAAAAGAATTATATTAACACTTCATAATAATTTCAAATTAACAATATTCATTTAATTGTTGTTATAAACAGTAGACGACTTAAACTGAAAATAAGAGCAAATTATTTAACATACAAACAAAATTGACAAAATTTAACAAACTTATTACTTTTAATGAGGGCAAAATAGGTCTAACAAGAAAATTCCAAATCAAGTTTTTTGTAATTTTCTTTAGAGCATAAATGTAGTTAACTTTTAATCTGGTCACTATAAAATTACTGATAATTTAATCATCTCTTCAAAATTGGATATTGGAATATAATTAAATTATCGTAAAAGAAGTTTGAGTTTTTCCTTTAACAACACGTGGTACTGAGGTTATAAAAAAAATTTTTCTAAATTTGTACATCTTCTAATTGCCACTCATTTTTTTCTTTTTGCCAATTATATTAGATTATTTTATCATGGTTTTTTCTACAGCCGCTATTTTATTACTTTAAACTACCTCTTAATTTTTTGTATCCTCAAAATTAATATCTTCTAATACGTAAACCTGACGTCGGCAAGCTTGGGGTTTCTGTATAACTTCAGCGCGCCAGCCTATTTCTGTATCCATGTTTTCTTGCATTTGCACTATGTTCGGGCAGCATATTATTTCTAATTATTTCCAAAAGTTCTTCCTCGTCAATTCTGACAGATGTTTTATCCAGTAAGGCTGTTATTGAGTCATAGAAGGAAGCAAATGACTCCTTTGATTTCTGCTTGCGTGGTCTGTCAGAGCTCATAGCCAGGGAACACTCTCGGGCACATAGGAACCCAAAGGAAGTTAGGTGACAATTACTGGGTAACTTCTACTTTATAAAAGTGAGAAAATTTGCAAATATCAGAAATAAGAAAGACACCCAAACAAACCATTCCTACAACCCACACCGATTCCAACCCGTCCTTGTCAAATACTGCACATAGACATCTTTACGTTAGAAAAACAGAAATATCTTAGTTGTATGGATAGGTTTTCCAAATACGCAAATCTTTTTCCGATCTTTACAAACCCAAGAACCCGGAAGAAGTTAGGTTACAATTACTTTGTAACTTCTACTTTATAAAAGTGGGAAGCCGTATTAAAGCGTTCACAGACGCGTGTCAAATTTGCAAATATCAGAAATAAGAAAGACACCCAAACACACCGATTAGACATCTTTACGTTAGAAAAACAGAAATATCTTAGTTGTATGGATAAGTTTTCTAAATACGCAAATCTTTTTCCGATCTTTACAAACCCAAGAACGCCCATGGCTTTACCGACGGTAGAGGAAATATGGGACTTAAACGTTAGTTTACGGTCCATCAGGACACCCAAGTCATACATCTCCATCAAGACGTTCTAATGGTGTATTAGTAAGAAAATAAGTAACTAAATGCGGAGAAGTTCTATAAAAAGTCATGACCTTGAATTTAGTTGCATTTAATTTTAATAAGTTATAATGACACCAAAACTCAAGATTTTGAAGATCAGATTGCAATCGACAAGATGAGGTAATGTCTTTGTAACTAAAATATAGCTTAACGTCATCTGCGTACATAAGGGCACGAGAGAAACTTATAACAGAGGGAAGGTCATTAATGAAAAGGGTAAACAGAAGTGTTCCCAAATGACTACCCTGAGGCACCCCTTTAACAACACGTGGTACTGAGGTTATAAAAAAAATTTTTCTAAATTTGTACATCTTCTAATTGCCACTCATTTTTTTCTTTTTGCCAATTATATTAGATTATTTTATCATGGTTTTTTCTACAGCCGCTATTTTATTACTTTAAACTACCTCTTAATTTTTTGTATCCTCAAAATTAATATCTTCTAATACGTAAACCTGACGTCGGCAAGCTTGGGGTTTCTGTATAACTTCAGCGCGCCAGCCTATTTCTGTATCCATGTTTTCTTGCATTTGCACTATGTTCGGGCAGCATATTATTTCTAATTATTTCCAAAAGTTCTTCCTCGTCAATTCTGACAGATGTTTTATCCAGTAAGGCTGTTATTGAGTCATAGAAGGAAGCAAATGACTCCTTTGATTTCTGCTTGCGTGGTCTGTCAGAGCTCATAGCCAGGGAACACTCTCGGGCACATAGGAACCCAAAGGAAGTTAGGTGACAATTACTGGGTAACTTCTACTTTATAAAAGTGAGAAAATTTGCAAATATCAGAAATAAGAAAGACACCCAAACAAACCATTCCTACAACCCACACCGATTCCAACCCGTCCTTGTCAAATACTGCACATAGACATCTTTACGTTAGAAAAACAGAAATATCTTAGTTGTATGGATAGGTTTTCCAAATACGCAAATCTTTTTCCGATCTTTACAAACCCAAGAACCCGGAAGAAGTTAGGTTACAATTACTTTGTAACTTCTACTTTATAAAAGTGGGGAAGCCGTATTAAAGCGTTCACAGACGCGTGTCAAATTTGCAAATATCAGAAATAAGAAAGACACCCAAACAAACCATTCCTACAACCCACACCGATTAGACATCTTTACGTTAGAAAAACAGAAATATCTTAGTTGTATGGATAAGTTTTCTAAATACGCAAATCTTTTTCCGATCTTTACAAACCCAAGAACGCCCATGGCTTTACCGACGGTAGAGGAAATATGGGACTTAAACGTTAGTTTACGGTCCATCAGGACACCCAAGTCATACATCTCCATCAAGACGTTCTAATGGTGTATTAGTAAGAAAATAAGTAACTAAATGCGGAGAAGTTCTATAAAAAGTCATGACCTTGAATTTAGTTGCATTTAATTTTAATAAGTTATAATGACACCAAAACTCAAGATTTTGAAGATCAGATTGCAATCGACAAGATGAGGTAATGTCTTTGTAACTAAAATATAGCTTAACGTCATCTGCGTACATAAGGGCACGAGAGAAACTTATAACAGAGGGAAGGTCATTAATGAAAAGGGTAAACAGAAGTGTTCCCAAATGACTACCCTGAGGCACCCCTTTAACAACACGTGGTACTGAGGTTATAAAAAAAATTTTTCTAAATTTGTACATCTTCTAATTGCCACTCATTTTTTTTCTTTTTGCCAATTATATTAGATTATTTTATCATGGTTTTTTCTACAGCCGCTATTTTATTACTTTAAACTACCTCTTAATTTTTTGTATCCTCAAAATTAATATCTTCTAATACGTAAACCTGACGTCGGCAAGCTTGGGGTTTCTGTATAACTTCAGCGCGCCAGCCTATTTCTGTATCCATGTTTTCTTGCATTTGCACTATGTTCGGGCAGCATATTATTTCTAATTATTTCCAAAAGTTCTTCCTCGTCAATTCTGACAGATGTTTTATCCAGTAAGGCTGTTATTGAGTCATAGAAGGAAGCAAATGACTCCTTTGATTTCTGCTTGCGTGGTCTGTCAGAGCTCATAGCCAGGGAACACTCTCGGGCACATAGGAACCCAAAGGAAGTTAGGTGACAATTACTGGGTAACTTCTACTTTATAAAAGTGAGAAAATTTGCAAATATCAGAAATAAGAAAGACACCCAAACAAACCATTCCTACAACCCACACCGATTCCAACCCGTCCTTGTCAAATACTGCACATAGACATCTTTACGTTAGAAAAACAGAAATATCTTAGTTGTATGGATAGGTTTTCCAAATACGCAAATCTTTTTCCGATCTTTACAAACCCAAGAACCCGGAAGAAGTTAGGTTACAATTACTTTGTAACTTCTACTTTATAAAAGTGGGAAGCCGTATTAAAGCGTTCACAGACGCGTGTCAAATTTGCAAATATCAGAAATAAGAAAGACACCCAAACAAACCATTCCTACAACCCACACCGATTAGACATCTTTACGTTAGAAAAACAGAAATATCTTAGTTGTATGGATAAGTTTTCCAAATACGCAAATCTTTTTCCGATCTTTACAAACCCAAGAACGCCCATGGCTTTACCGACGGTAGAGGAAATATGGGACTTAAACGTTAGTTTACGGTCCATCAGGACACCCAAGTCATACATCTCCATCAAGACGTTCTAATGGTGTATTAGTAAGAAAATAAGTAACTAAATGCGGAGAAGTTCTATAAAAAGTCATGACCTTGAATTTAGTTGCATTTAATTTTAATAAGTTATAATGACACCAAAACTCAAGATTTTGAAGATCAGATTGCAATCGACAAGATGAGGTAATGTCTTTGTAACTAAAACATAGCTTAACGTCATCTGCGTACATAAGGGCACGAGAGAAACTTATAACAGAGGGAAGGTCATTAATGAAAAGGGTAAACAGAAGTGTTCCCAAATGACTACCCTGAGGCACCCCCGAAGTAACATGGATAGATTTGGAATATGACGATTTAAAAAGAACCCTCTGAGTTCTATTTGTCGGATATTCACGAATCCAATAAATTAAAGGACTTGTAAAGACAATACTATTTAATTTATAAAGCAGAAGCGTGTAAGGAAGTTTTTCAGCCTGGGTACAAATCTCAGTCTATCCAGGGCCTTTACTTACAGAAAATTTATAAGTAAATCTCGAGACCTCTGGACTTTAAATTAACATAGACAAATGTGGGGAATAATTATTTATTTGACATGACAAAAGGAGAGAAAAGGGGAGGGATAAGAATTAAAGACATAAAGGCAAGGGTCAATGTTGGATTATAATTTTATTTCTAATTCAGATATTTCCATTTTTTTTTTTATTGCCTAATCTACCTAACATCACACTGTCCTATGAAAACAACAGGGATAAAAGTTAGTAACGTGGCCTCAAGGCCGACTCACCCGAATATAATTTACCCACTCTTGGCGGTGATAAAAGTAATGGCTTTTTCCATAATTTTATTATTTTTCTTTGATTTGATTTACACTGTCGTTGCTTTTGTACCACTGTCACTGTGTCTTTGGGCTCCATGTGTTCACCTGTTTTGTTCTTGTTTTTCATTGTCTGTATTATTTGATTTTCCACTTGCCGATAATTTTATTTTACATGTTAACTCTCCGGCGGCCAGAAACTAAGTCATCTTGCCATTATTTCTAACCCTTGCCTTTGCCCTAGTTTTTAACATTCTAAGCTTTCGACGCAGCTGCGGAAATGCGTGGCGCGTTTTGACTGGCTACTGATGAATCACCGTTATCCTACGAGCTTTTGACGTACGTGACCAAACGTCTCAGCCTAGCTATGCTGGCACCGACTGTACCGGTGCGTCGGCGTCGCTGGCTATTGAAATGCGAAGGAGAGAGAAACAAAAGAAATAAAAAATGATTGCTCTCTTGTTAGAAACTGTAACCTAATGATGGAATAGAAAACAATTGCTCTCTCTCTTGCTAGAAACTGTAACCTAATGTTGAACTAATACCCTTTAGTAATTAGGGCATATCGATTCTGAGGGTTAGCTTGTATATATATATTAATGAATGAGAAAAATAAAAACATGAATTAGTGATTCTTCACACTCCCTCCTTATTTCGCGGAGGTTGAAGAAACTGTGATACTCCCGGTAGTTGAGATGTAGACTTGGTAGGCTAGGACGTTTTCTTCGTATCAGAACTTGCAAGGTTGGTTACGGTAGGGATGTGTCTGGATTCTGTACTTTAGTTTCCAAGGTATCTTCCTGCTCTGAATCGTTCGGTGGACCTTCTACCGTTGCTTACTTCGGATTCGCGGATTTCCTTGATATGTCTAGCTGGGGAATGTTGATCGAGATGGTGATTTCTCCAAAATTGGCATCGATGTCTTCCAAGGAAGAGGTTAGCCCCGAAAGGACTGATATAAAGGGTAACATTCTAATGAAGGGATTTAGTTCATATGCCTGATTATGAAAGGAACGAACTGCAAACTACCTAACTTTGTCTGCCTAATAGTGTGATTTACAAACGTGTGATAAACTTAAAAACTAATATTATAATTAAAATAACTAAGGTAAGATATATGTAGTGGTCGGCTGTTTAGTCTTACGAACAGATACCCCCTTTAGGAGGGCAGGGACGTTGGGAGATCGAAATCTCCAACAAGTGGCCCCTGTGAAATCTCTTCGCAAGGTTCGGCTCTGCGGTTGTCTTCTGTGTCTTCTAGGATTTCTTCTCGGCTTGGATTCTCTTGGCTCGGATTCTCTTGGCTCGGATTCTCTTGGCTCGGATTCTCTTGGCTCGGGTTCTCTTAGCTCGGATTCTCTTAGCTCGGATTCGCTTGTTGTTGTCTGCTCTCGATCGCTGACACTCGCTGTGCGGCCGGATATTCCGTGTTCATCTTGGAGTCGGACGATGTTCCTGAAAGAAAAGTGTTTTACCTTGTAGGGACGTTTGAGTTTTGGTGCCGGCTTGGCAGCAAATCCCTCAGGGGCTTTGGACAAGTGTTGTCTTCGTTGTGGGTCGCCGTAAGGACTCTCGGAGGTCCCGATTTTATCTTCTCTAAGTAACCGGGACTGTGCTCTGTAAAAATGCTTGGTTGCTCGATCATCCTTCTGATTGATTACGTTCTCGGCGATGTCTGATATTCCTTGTATCTTTTGCAACTTGGTTTCATTGTCTTCATTCTCATGCTGTTGACCTCGTATCCTTTTGAAGGACGTATCCTGTGACGACTCCCTGCGTGCTTGGCTAATTTGGGCTTCGCTCTGATATTCTTGTAAAGATAGTATCCTTGTGAAAAATATTGCCTCGTTGAACGTTTGACTATGACTCTTCCTGGTATCCTTGTGACGCATGATGGCTCGTTGTGGTTCTAGCTTAGGTTCCTAGTATCCTTGTGACTTCTGGTATGTAGACTCTGCTGGTATCCTTGTGACTTTGACATAGACTTCTGGTTGCAGACTCCCCTAGTATCTTTGTATCTCGGTATCCTTGCGAAAGACGTTAACTCGTTCTGGGCTTAATGTAGACTCCGCTGGTATCTTTGTAGCATTGACTTCGACTTCTAGTATCCTTGGAGGAAGGACTTTAACTAATTCCTGGCTTAATGTAGACTGCGCTGATATCCTTGTAACATTGACGTAGACTTCTGGTATATTGCGGATGCTGCTGTTCTCCTTGAGAAGGATGTTCACTCGCTGTAGCTAGACTTTGATTCCTGGTATCTTTGATAAGGATGTTCACTCGCTGTAGCTAGACTTTGACTCCTGGTTGACGTTGTTTCTCTGGTTGTGGGACTTTGTTTCTTCGTTGTATTCTTTGTATTCTTGGCTGCTTGGTGTAGGCTTCGCTGATATCCTTGTAACTTAAGCTATGGCTATCCTTTGAACAGGATGTTCACTGTTGATTCCTTTGTATGCTAGTAAATCTTGACTACTGTTATCCTAGGGAAAGGATATTCACTGGCTGGGTCCTTGGTATGTTGGTAACTTAGAGTCCTGTTACCCTTTGTTATCCTTGGAATTTCGACGGCTGTAGTCCTTGGCGGTTGGATGTTGACTCCTTGATGGTTTGATGTTGACTCCTTAACGGTTGGATAGTGACTCTCTGACGGTTCGATGTTCACTCTCTTTCCAGTATGCATTGGTACCATGATTTTATCTTTTATTTTTCATCTCCTATACTTTTTCTTTATCCCTTATGCCTTTCCTTTATTGTACTTAGACTCTGTTGTACGTATGTATATTATTTTTTTTTTCTCTATGGTGACTCTGCTGCTGTAGCTCTGTCGATTGTAAAAAAAAATAATTCCACGTGGTTTTGGTTCTACTGTATTCTGTCGTGACTCTGTCGCTGAGACTCTGTCGGTGACTTTAAAATAGTTCTACCGTTACTTTGTGCAAATTTTTCTGCTTGCTTATATTTCTAATATTCTTATGAAAATTCCGTTGCATATATATATATTTTTTTTTTTTTTATGGTGACTCTGCTGATACCCTGTTTAGCTCTGTCGATATAAAAAAAATAAAATTCCACGTGGTTTTGGTTCTACTGAATTCTGTCGTGACTCTGTCGCAGGGACTCTGTCGATGACTGTAAAATAGTTCTACCGTTACTTTGTGCAAATTTTTCACCTGGCTTAATGTAGACTGCGCTGATATCCTTGTAACATTGACGTAGACTTCTGGTATATTGTGGATGCTGCTGTTCTCCTTGAGAAGGATGTTCACTCGCTGTAGCTAGACTTTGAATCCTGGTATCTTTGATAAGGATGTTTACTCGCTGTAGCTAGACTTTGACTCCTGGTTGACGTTGTTTCTCTGGTTGTGGGACTTTGTTTCTTCATTGTATTCTTGGCTGCTTGGTGTAGGCTTCGCTGATATCCTTGTAACTTAAGCTGTTGCTATCCTTTGAACAGGATGTTCACTGTTGATTCCTTTGTATGCTCGTAATCTTGACTGCCGTTGTCCTTGAAAAAGGATATTCACTGGCTGGGTCCTTGGTACGCTGGTAGCTTATAGTCCTGTTATCCTTTGTTATCCTTGGAATTTAGACGGCTGTAGTCCTTGGCGGCTGGATGTTGACTCCTGGATGATTCGATGTTGACTCCTTGATGGTTCGATAGTGACTCTTTTCTCAGTATGCATTGGTACCATGATTTTATCTTCGAAGCCTCTGCTCTGCTAGCGTCGCAGCCTCCGCTTCATAGGAGTGAGCATCCAAAAGATCCCGTTGTGGCTACGTCGACCAAAGAGAACCAACGAAACACCCTCATACCCCCTTTTCATAGGAATAAAGTGTGATAGAAAACAAGCGGTAATATTTTTTTTTTCATCTCCTATACTTTATCTTTATCCATTATGCCTTTCTTCTATTGTACTTACGACTCTGTTGTATGTATATTATTTTTTTCTCTATGGGGACTCTGCTGCTGTAGCTCTGTCGGTTGTAAAAAAAAAATAATTCCACGTGGTTTTGGTTCTACTGTATTCTGTCGTGACTCTGTCGCTGAGACTCTGTCGGTGACTTTAAAATAGTTCTACCGTTACTTTGTGCAAATTTTTCTGCTTGCTTATATTTCTAATATTCTTATGAAAATTCCGTTGCATATATATATATTTTTTTTTTTATGGTGACTCTGCTGATACCCTGTTTAGCTCTGTCGATATAAAAAAAAATAAAATTCCACGTGGTTTTGGTTCTACTGAATTCTGTCGTGACTCTGTCGCAGGGACTCTGTCGATGACTGTAAAATAGTTCTACCGTTACTTTGTGCAAATTTTTCACCTGGCTTAATGTAGACTGCGCTGATATCCTTGTAACATTGACGTAGACTTCTGGTATATTGTGGATGCTGCTGTTCTCCTTGAGAAGGATGTTCACTCGCTGTAGCTAGACTTTGAATCCTGGTATCTTTGATAAGGATGTTTACTCGCTGTAGCTAGACTTTGACTCCTGGTTGACGTTGTTTCTCTGGTTGTGGGACTTTGTTTCTTCATTGTATTCTTGGCTGCTTGGTGTAGGCTTCGCTGATATCCTTGTAACTTAAGCTGTTGCTATCCTTTGAACAGGATGTTCACTGTTGATTCCTTTGTATGCTCGTAATCTTGACTGCCGTTGTCCTTGAAAAAGGATATTCACTGGCTGGGTCCTTGGTACGCTGGTAGCTTATAGTCCTGTTATCCTTTGTTATCCTTGGAATTTAGACGGCTGTAGTCCTTGGCGGCTGGATGTTGACTCCTGGATGATTCGATGTTGACTCCTTGATGGTTCGATAGTGACTCTTTTCTCAGTATGCATTGGTACCATGATTTTATCTTCGAAGCCTCTGCTCTGCTAGCGTCGCAGCCTCCGCTTCATAGGAGTGAGCATCCAAAAGATCCCGTTGTGGCTACGTCGACCAAAGAGAACCAACGAAACACCCTCATACCCCCTTTTCATAGGAATAAAGTGTGATAGAAAACAAGCGGTAATATTTTTTTTTTCATCTCCTATACTTTATCTTTATCCATTATGCCTTTCTTCTATTGTACTTACGACTCTGTTGTATGTATATTATTTTTTTCTCTATGGGGACTCTGCTGCTGTAGCTCTGTCGGTTGTAAAAAAAAAAATAATTCCACGTGGTTTTGGTTCTACTGTATTCTGTCGTGACTCTGTCGCTGAGACTCTGTCGATGACTGTAAAATAGTTCTACCGTTACTTTGTGCTAATTTTTCACCTTGCTTATGTTTCTAATATTCTTATGAAAATGCCGTTGCATATATATTTTTTTTTTTTCTATGGTGACTCTGCTGATACCCTGTTTAGCTCTGTCGATATAAAAAAAATAACTCCACGTGGTTTTGGTTCTACTAAAATCTGTCGGGACTCTGTCGCTGGGACTCTGTCGATGACTTTAAAATAGTTCTACCGTTCATTGTGAAATTTTCTATGCTTGCGCTTGTATAGAAATTCCGTTGCATATATATATTTTTTTTCCATGGTGACTCTGCTGATACCCTGTTTAGCTCTGTCGATAAAAAAAAATATATTTCTGCCGCGAGGTTTTGGTTCTACTGTATTCGGTCGTGACTCTGTCACTGGGACTCTGTCGATGACTCTAAGGTAGTCCTACCGTTACTCTTAGCAAAAATTGAATTATTTATAAAAAAAAATTTTTCCATCATTTATTTATTGCACCAATAAAGAAAATCCCCAAAAATTATAATATTATATAAATATAATTAAATGATATAATATAATGCGATCATATTATAATATAATATTATATAATTGGTTAATTTTTTTTTTTCAATATTATAGGGTAGCAATAAATTTTTTTCAAATAATATGAATATATAATATAATATGAGAAGGGCAAATAAATATGGTGGGGCTTTAATCCACAAAATTAATCCCTACACTAAGCTTGCCTAATTAATTTAAAATCTTTCTCGAGGTCCCTGCTCGGGCGCCATCTGTAAGGAAGTTTTTCAGCCTGGGTACAAATCTCACTCTATCCAGGGCCTTTACTTACAGAAAATTTACAAGTAAATTTTGAGACCTCTGGACTTTAAATTAACATAGACAAATGTGGGGAATAATTATTTATTTGACATAACACAGAGAGAGAGAACGGGGGAGGGATAAGAATTAAAGACATAAGGCAAGGGTCAATGTTCGATTATAATTTTTATTTCTAATTCATGTATTTCCATTTTTTTTTTTTTATTGCCTAATCTACCTAACATCACACTGTCCTATGAAAACAACAGGGATAAAAGTTAGTAACGTGGCCTCAAGGCCGACTCACCCGAATATAATTTACCCACTCTTGGCGGTGATAAAAGTAATGGCTTTTTTCATAATTTTATTATTTTTCTTTGATTTGATTTACACTGTCGTTGCTTTTGTACCAGTGCGTGGCGCGTTTTGACTGGCTACTGATGAATCACCGTTATCCTACGAGCTTTTGGCGTACGTGACCAAACGTCTCAGCCTAGCTATGCTGGCACCGACTGTACCGGTGCGTCGGCGTCGCTGGCTATTGAAATGCGAAGGAGAGAGAAACAAAAGAAATAAAAAATGATTGCTCTCTTGTTAGAAACTGTAACCTAATGATGGAATAGAAAACAATTGCTCTCTCTCTCTCTTGCTAGAAACTGTAACCTAATGTAATGGTACATCCTCGCTGGGGAATGTTGATCGAGATGGTGATTTCTCCAAAATTGGCATCGATGTCTTCCAAGGAAGAGGTTATCCCCGAAAGGACTGATATAAAGGGTAACATTCTAATGAAGGGATTTAGTTCATATGCCTGATTATGAAAGGAACGAACTGCAAACTACCTAACTTTGTCTGCCTAATAGTGTGATTTACAAACGTGTGATAAACTTAAAAACTAATATTATAATTAAAATAACTAAGGTAAGATATATGTAGTGGTCGGCTGTTTAGTCTTACGAACAGATACCCCCTTTAGGAGGGCAGGGACGTTGGGAGATCGAAATCTCCAACAAGTGGCCCCTGTGAAATCTCTTCGCAAGGTTCGGCTCTGCGGTTGTCTTCTGTGTCTTCTAGGATTTCTTCTCGGCTTGGATTCTCTTGGCTCGGATTCTCTTGGCTCGGATTCTCTTGGCTCGGATTCTCTTAGCTCGGATTCTCTTAGCTCGGATTCGCTTGTTGTTGTCTGCTCCCGATCGCTGACACTCGCTGTGCGGCCGGATATTCCGTGTTCATCTTGGAGTCGGACGATGTCCCTTGTCCCTTGTCCCTTGTAGGGACGTTTGAGTTTTGGTGCCGGCTTGGCAGCAAATCCCTCAGGGGCTTTGGACAAGTGTTGTCTTCGTTGTGGGTCGCCGTAAGGACTCTCGGAGGTCCCGATTTTATCTTCTCTAAGTAACCGGGACTGTGCTCTGTAAAAATGCTTGGTTGCTCGATCATTCTTCTGATTGATTACGTTCTCGGCGATGTCTGATATTCCTTGTATCTTTTGCAACTTGGTTTCATTGTCTTCATTCTCATGCTGTTGACCTCGTATCCTTTTGAAGGACGTATCCTGTGACGACTCCCTGCGTGCTTGGCTAATTTGGGCTTCGCTCTGATATTCTTGTAAAGATAGTATCCTTGTGAAAAATATTGCCTCGTTGAACGTTTGACTATGACTCTTCCTGGTATCCTTGTGACGCATGATGGCTCGTTGTGGTTCTAGCTTAGGTTCCTAGTATCCTTGTGACTTCTGGTATGTAGACTCTGCTGGTATCCTTGTGACTTTGACATAGACTTCTGGTTGCAGACTCCCCTAGTATCTTTGTATCTCGGTATCCTTGCGAAAGACGTTAACTCGTTCTGGGCTTAATGTAGACTCCGCTGGTATCTTTGTAGCATTGACTTCGACTTCTAGTATCCTTGGAGGAAGGACTTTAACTAATTCCTGGCTTAATGTAGACTGCGCTGATATCCTTGTAACATTGACGTAGACTTCTGGTATATTGCGGATGCTGCTGTTCTCCTTGAGAAGGATGTTCACTCGCTGTAGCTAGACTTTGATTCCTGGTATCTTTGATAAGGATGTTCACTCGCTGTAGCTAGACTTTGACTCCTGGTTGACGTTGTTTCTCTGGTTGTGGGACTTTGTTTCTTCGTTGTATTCTTTGTATTCTTGGCTGCTTGGTGTAGGCTTCGCTGATATCCTTGTAACTTAAGCTATGGCTATCCTTTGAACAGGATGTTCACTGTTGATTCCTTTGTATGCTAGTAAATCTTGACTACTGTTGTCCTAGGGAAAGGATATTCACTGGCTGGGTCCTTGGTATGTTGGTAACTTAGAGTCCTGTTACCCTTTGTTATCCTTGGAATTTCGACGGCTGTAGTCCTTGGCGGTTGGATGTTGACTCCTTGACGGTTCGATGTTGACTCCTTAACGGTTGGATAGTGACTCTCTGACGGTTCGATGTTCACTCTCTTTCCAGTATGCATTGGTACCATGATTTTATCTTTTATTTTTCATCTCCTATACTTTTTTTTATCCCTTATGCCTTTCCTTTATTGTACTTAGACTCTGTTGTACGTATGTATATTATTTTTTTTTCTCTATGGTGACTCTGCTGCTGTAGCTCTGTCGATTGTAAAAAAAATAATTCCACGTGGTTTTGGTTCTACTGTATTCTGTCGTGACTCTGTCGCTGAGACTCTGTCGGTGACTTTAAAATAGTTCTACAGTTACTTTGTGCAAATTTTTCTGCTTGCTTATATTTCTAATATTCTTATGAAAATTCCGTTGCATATATATATATTTTTTTTTTTTTTATGGTGACTCTGCTGATACCCTGTTTAGCTCTGTCGATATAAAAAAAATAAAATTCCACGTGGTTTTGGTTCTACTGAATTCTGTCGTGACTCTGTCGCAGGGACTCTGTCGATGACTGTAAAATAGTTCTACCGTTACTTTGTGCAAATTTTCTATGCTTGCTTGTATAGAAATTCCGTTGCATATATATTATTTAACATACAAACAAAATTGGCAAAATTTAACAAACTTATTACTTTTAATGAGGGCTAAATAGGTCTAACAAGAAAATTCCAAGTCAAGACTTTTGTAATTTTCTTTAGAGCACAAATGTAGTTAACTAATTGATTTAACCTCGGTAATTCGTTTTTCTCTTATTTTGTTTTCTAATCTGGTCACTATAAAATTACTGATAATTTAATCATCTCGCGTTCACGTTCTTAGATATTGGAATATAATTAAATTATCGTAAAAGAAGTTTGAGTTTTTCCTTTAACAACACGTGGTACTGAGGTTATAAAAAAAATTTTTCTAAATTTGTACATCTTCTAATTGCCACTCATTTTTTTCTTTTTGCCAATTATATTAGATTATTTTATCATGGTTTTTTCTACAGCCGCTATTTTATTACTTTAAACTACCTCTTAATTTTTTGTATCCTCAAAATTAATATCTTCTAATACGTAAACCTGACGTCGGCAAGCTTGGGGTTTCTGTATAACTTCAGCGCGCCAGCCTATTTCTGTATCCAGGTTTTCTTGCATTTGCACTAGTTTTCGTAAATGACCATTATGGAGTTTTTGTTAAAGAATATATTTCACAGTTTTGGAGTACCTGAAACTATCGTTAGTGACAACGGAGTACAGTTCAAAGCTAACGATGTTAACGTTTTTCTAAGTATAACTCATGTATACACAGCACTATATTCTCCACAAAGTAACGCAGCAGAACGTGTTAATCGATCCCAGTTGGTAGCCATTCGATCATATTTGGAAGAAGATCAGACAGATTGGGATAAACATATTTCAAGTATATCTTGTGCTTTGCGATCCGGATTACATCAGTCACTAGGATGTTCTTCATGTCGCGCTCTTTTCGGTCTGGCCATGATTACCCATTACAAAACAATATAAAAAATATTGTTACTTTCCATGCCAAAGATGTCAGCTCAAGTTCAAGACGGAAGGGATAGACCGATTGCATATATTTCGAGGTCCTTAATCAAAGCAGAGGAAGGCTATGCTACTAATGAGAGAGAAATGCTAGCGATATCTTTATGGTGCTGGGTTTATCAAGCCTCTTACTTTTGTGAGTTACAATTGTCAGTTGGTTTACAAACTAAGAAAATCTAATGTCGTTGCCGACGCAACGTAGTCTCAACAACTAAACATGTTAGATTAGAAGCGGATCAGATTCAGCGGCTACGGTGCATAGCGCACTCCAAGACGAACCTTGTACTGCACGTAGAAGCCCGATGTCCTCAGGAATCAACTATTGTTTGACTCCGACGCAACAACTTACTCTCTCAAGACACTATTTCAAGGGTATACAAGACACATAATTCTCCTGACAAACATTATGAACTCATTAGCGAATATTCTAAACAATCGTTTACGCCCGATTATCATAAATGGAATTAAAATCCACGAGCTTACTTACGATTCTTCCAGGAAACTGATTCGGAATTTTTTAAAAACACGAATTGCACACCTTGTTACTGATGAGGACGTAGTGTCAGAGGACATAGCCAGGAAAGATTCCCGGGCACATAGGAACCCAAAGGAAGTTAGGTGACAATTACTGGGTAACTTCTACTGTATAAAAGTGAGAAAATATGCAAATATCAGAAATAAGAAAGACACCCAAACAAACCATTCCTACAACCCACACCGATTCCAACCCGTCCTTGTGAAATACTGCACATAGACACCTTTACGTTAGAAAAACAGAAATATCTTAGTTGTATGGATAAGTTTTCCAAATACGCAAATATTTTTCCGATTGAACACAAGTCAGCATTACACCTACGTGAAGAACTAACTAATGTCTTGCACTGTTTCACTGCCCCAAAGATACTGGTATCCGATAACGAACGGGGGATTGCTCTGCCCGACGGTTCTGAACTTTTTGAAATCCCTCGACATCGAAGTTTATTATTCACCAACACAGAAAAGTGAAGTGAACGGGCAGATTGAAAGATTTCACTCAACGTTTATAGAGAGTTATCGCTGCCTTAAACAAGAATATCATATGTTCACGTCTGGAGAAATGGTGGCGATATCAGTCGATAGATATAATAACTCTATTCATTCCGTGATAAAGAGAAAACCGGCAATTACTAAACAATTTTCTACACTTTACAAAAATGGCTAGCCACATTAGAGCATTCACAACCGCGTGCCTAATTTGCAAATATCATGAACATGAAAGACATCCAAAAAAAACCAATAATAAATAAAAATAATAATAAATCATCAGAAGATACAGCCAAGTCAAAACCAAGTTCACCTGCAAAATACACCCTTCGAAATGATACAAGAGCATATAGCAACAATAAATTTAAACGGGATGTTTTGAAGAACCACTCCGACCAGGCAAAGAAGCGAAAGCTGCGACGCCACCAGAGGGTCAAAGTCGTCCCTGCCGACTTTAACTATACCCTGTACCAAGTAGAGAAACTTTATATCAGATATTAATGAAAGAATCAGACATACAGAAAACAGCGTTATCCACCCTCAATGCCAAGTATGAGTTTACAAGATTGCCCTTCGGCTTAGACCACGTGCGACAGCTACGAGTCAACTAAAGTGGAATTTTTAGGATACGTTGTAGCCTCTGACAGCATAAAGCCGGATATGAAAAAGGTATATGGCATTAAGAATCTGGGGTATGACTTCCTATATAGGAAATTACTATGACTATGCGAAGGTTGACTCCGACGCCACAACTTACTCTCTCAAGACACATTATTCCCCTGACGAACATTATGAACTCATTGGGCACTATTCTAAAAATCGTTTACGCCCGATTATCATAAACGGAATTAAAATCCACGAGGCTTACTTATGATTCTTCCAGGAAACTTATTCGAAACTATCCACCTTTTTTAAAAACACGAATTGCACGACTTGTGAAGGATATTACTGTCGAGGACGTAGTGTCAGAGGTCATAGACAGGGAACATTCCCGGGCACATAGGAACCCAAAGGAAGTTAGGTGACAATTACTGACTGAACAACTTTTACACTTTAAAAAAAAATCAGACGATACAGCGAAATCAAAACCAAGTTGTTTGACTCCGACGCAACAACTTACTCTCTCAAGACACCATTTCAAAGGTATACAAGACACATTATTCCCCTGACGAACATTATGAACTCATTGGCCACTATTCCAAATAATGAAGCAAGCAAGTCGTCCTTGCCGACTTTGAGTATACCCTGCACCAAGTAGAGGAACTATATTAAATCAAACTCCTTAAAATTTACCATCAGTTCAAACTAAAATTTCCTATACCACTGGCAGCAACAAACGCATGCTATCTCGATCACACTTACCATGCAATGTCGCACATGGCATTTCAGTGCACATTTTACGTAGGTATAACTTTGATATTCGTTGTCCGATTTTAACGAAATTGTTCAGCTGGTACCTTATTGGGTGTGCAAACTAAAAATACCCTAGCTTGATTATAACTCTAGTTATTTGTTTTTCGTAAATTGCGGGGGCGGAAGTGGGCGTAACAAAAACATGAAACAAACTTGATCTGCGTAGACACTACACCAATGCTGACACCAAATTTGCTTGCCCTAGCTCTTGTAGTCTCTGAGATCCACGTGTTCATACGGACGGACGGACAAGTCGTCCCTGCCGACTTTGAGTATACCCTGTACCAAGTAGAGTAAAGTAGAGTGTATTATATCAAACTCCTTAAAATTTGCCATCAGTTCAAACTAAAAAGTTACAAGAATACCTAAGATACAAGGATAACAAATGGAATCAAGAAGTCTACGCCAACGGAGCCTTCATCAAGCCTTCAAAAAACCAACAATAGAAAAGACACCAGAAAGAATATAGATTAATTAAATTTAAAAAAAAATTTATATATATATATATACATATAATAATTATAATAAATCTTCAGATATTACAGCCAAGTGAAAACCAAGTTTACAAGCACGATCAGACGAAATCTAAATAAGTTGCCTGGACATCGAAATCGAAATCCCGAAATCAAATTAAAGAAATCAAAAAAAGAAATAAAAAGAAAAAAATATTCCGTTAAATAAATAAGAACCACGCACCTTGTAATTATGTTTACTAAAAAAAATTTTTATCTTTAACAGATCCTGAAGGAAAGACACATCAAACGCGCCACATCGAACAAAAACTAAGTACATCAAGAACAACAAGTGGGTAAGTGAGGATTTGTGTCCCCCCTTAAAGTCAAAAAATAAAAGAGAAAGAATAGTGAAAAAAACAATTGTTACAATTAAGAGGAAAACAGGAAAAATAAAAAACATCGTTACGTAACATCTTACTAATTTCTAAAATCCAAGGTAATAAGGGATTTGTTTTAAATAATAGGTTGGCGATCTAAATAAGATATAATAGTAGTTAATCTTCTCTTCCTTGTACCTTTTAATCCTTTTTGAGAATATTTTCCTTTCTCTCTTTAAAGAGAATAAGGGCTTTCCACATACCTCAATTTACCTCAATTTAAAAACACAGAATAAAAGCCAAGTGTCATTACCCGATTTATCACCTTCACATAGAAATTTTATACTTTTTTAAGCACACAAAAATGTAATATTAACACACCTCCATCTCCCCATCAACACTTCACTATTCTTTTTATTGTGGTTTATGTCGACAGAGGCTAGTTACGTTCAAACAAGACAGTGGTTGGAGAGTGGATGGTCACTTCAATTAGGTTGGACGGGATCGAGTCAGCCATTGAAGGAACCCGAGGACCAATGGATGCTGTCAAAATTATAGAAGGTCAAAGGAGCGCGTTCAATCGATTGGCTGGAATCCCCTTGGAGGTTGATCGTCAGAGGTTAGAGAGCTGGACTGGTGAAAGGCAACTAATCAGATGAGGAGAAAATGAAAAACACTTCTGGAGAAAAGGGATTCGCCGACCGTCCAGGAAGCGATTTGAAGGGGGAGGACTTAACACTGAGCGAGCTGTCACAATATGGAGCTATGGTTCCGAGCTATGGTTCCCGCTGTAGAGTGCACCAGTAATGGTTTTGATAGGTTGGTGCAGCCAGCGGCTACCTGGGGCAAATAAAATTCTTGTTGGCTCCAGTGTCGATTAAGAAATTAAGCTCTGCCCTGTCCCCCACAGCGTATTCTATATATGGTACGCTTGACAGGCGTTTGTCGTAAAATTTATCTGGCCTTTATCTACTCAAGTCAACTCCTATTTGCCCAAGCAATAGGCAACAACAACCCCATTACCTTCTATGTGCTTCGATGGAGATGATACCTTGAAGGAGCTTAATGCAGTTATTAACAGACAACGTGACCTCATTACAATAGAGCCAGGATTGGCTATTCCCTTGCCTACTAGAAAATCAAAATCCGTAAACCGTTGATTGACAACACACACCCCGAGGAAGTGCGCAACGCACTCGACCAGTTAGTGGCCGACTTCTCAGATATTTGCAAACCACTTGACCCAGGTAAACTCGTTGAGATCGGAGATTCGGACCAATATCCAAGAACACGTCTTTGCAAAAACTTACCTCTACCCTTCCCATATGCGAGCGGAGGTGGAACGACAGTTTACCGAGTTCCCGAACGAGTGAATAATAAGACCCTCCAGGAGCCCGTACAATTTACCAGCCTGGGTAGTACCCGAAAAGCCAAAACCCAACGGCGAAAAATAGTATTGCATGGTGATTGATTTCAAGTGCCTTAATGCGGTAACAATACCGGATACATATCTAATACCAGATATTACTTCAAACCTAGCCAGCTTAGGCAAAGCTAAGTACTTCAAATCACTTGATCTGACCTCAGGATTTTATCAGATATTAATGAAAGAATCAGACATACAGAAAACAGCGTTATCCACCCTCAATGCCAAGTATGAGTTTACAAGATTGCCCTTCGGCTTAGACCACGTGCGACAGCTACGAGTCAACTAAAGTGGAATTTTTAGGATACGTTGTAGCCTCTGACAGCATAAAGCCGGATATGAAAAAGGTATATGGCATTAAGAATCTGGGGTATGACTTCCTATATAGGAAATTACTATGACTATGCGAAGGTTGACTCCGACGCCACAACTTACTCTCTCAAGACACATTATTCCCCTGACGAACATTATGAACTCATTGGGCACTATTCTAAAAAATCGTTTACGCCCGATTATCATAAACGGAATTAAAATCCACGAGGCTTACTTATGATTCTTCCAGGAAACTTATTCGAAACTATCCACCTTTTTTAAAAACACGAATTGCACGACTTGTGAAGGATATTACTGTCGAGGACGTAGTGTCAGAGGTCATAGACAGGGAACATTCCCGGGCACATAGGAACCCAAAGGAAGTTAGGTGACAATTACTGACTGAACAACTTTTACACTTTAAAAAAAAATCAGACGATACAGCGAAATCAAAACCAAGTTGTTTGACTCCGACGCAACAACTTACTCTCTCAAGACACCATTTCAAAGGTATACAAGACACATTATTCCCCTGACGAACATTATGAACTCATTGGCCACTATTCCAAATAATGAAGCAAGCAAGTCGTCCTTGCCGACTTTGAGTATACCCTGCACCAAGTAGAGGAACTATATTAAATCAAACTCCTTAAAATTTACCATCAGTTCAAACTAAAATTTCCTATACCACTGGCAGCAACAAACGCATGCTATCTCGATCACACTTACCATGCAATGTCGCACATGGCATTTCAGTGCACATTTTACGTAGGTATAACTTTGATATTCGTTGTCCGATTTTAACGAAATTGTTCAGCTGGTACCTTATTGGGTGTGCAAACTAAAAATACCCTAGCTTGATTATAACTCTAGTTATTTGTTTTTCCTAAATTGCGGGGGCGGAAGTGGGCGTAACAAAAACATGAAACAAACTTGATCTGCGTAGACACTACACCAATGCTGACACCAAATTTGCTTGCCCTAGCTCTTGTAGTCTCTGAGATCCACGTGTTCATACGGACGGACGGACAAGTCGTCCCTGCCGACTTTGAGTATACCCTGTACCAAGTAGAGTAAAGTAGAGTGTATTATATCAAACTCCTTAAAATTTGCCATCAGTTCAAACTAAAATTCTCCTCACAAGCGGCAGCAACGAATGCTATCTCGATCACACTTACTACGCAGTGTCGCACTGATCTTTTCAGTACAAATTATACATAGATATATCTCCGATATATCTTGTCCGATTTTTGGTCAGCTGATACCTTTTGGCCATACTATTGGGTGTGCCAAATAAAAATACGCTACCTTTAATATAACTCTAGTTATTTGTTTTTCCTAAATTGCGGGGCGGAAGTGGGCGTAACAAAAATATGAGACAAACTTGATCTGCGTAGACACTACACCAATGCTGACACCAAATTTGGTTGCTCTAGCTCTTGTAGTCTCTGAGATCCACGTGTTCATACGGACGGACAGACGGACATGTCTCAATCGACTCGGCTATTGATGCTGATCAAGAACATATATACTTTCTTTCTCCGTATTACATACATTTAGCGACTTTAATATACCCTTTTACCCTATGGGCACAGGGTTATTAATATTACGAATTCTTAATGTCATAAATTGTAATGCCGTTTTGTGTATGGTCCCTTTCCATTGTACAGTGTCCACCGAAAAAAATGTTTCTTAATTGTTTAGTTATCGTTCGCTATAGGGTATAGGAAGTTTGACATCTTTTCTAAGTACAATTTTAATAATTATTTCCTATATTTGCCTTTACTAATTTAATATCCAGAGGTCTCGAGATTTATTTACAAATTTTTTGTAACTAAGGACCCTGGGGAGATTGAGATATGTACTCCGGATAGAAAACTTCCTTACAGATGGCGCCCGAGCAAGGACCTCGAGAATGATTTTAAATTAATTAGGCATATTTATTTAAGGTATTATTTTTTGTGGATTAAAGCCCCAAATTATTCACATGCACAAAGGAAGGGTATCAAGTCGACTAGGGTGTCACCCGGACATCGAGATCCACGTGTTCATACGGACGGACGGACAGACGGACGGACAGACGGACATTTTTCAATCGACTCGGCTATTGATGCTGATCAAGAATATATATAATTTATGGAATCGGAAATGCTTCCTTCTGCCTGTTACATACATTTTAGCGACTTCAATATACCCTTTTACCCTATGTGTATAAAAATCAAAGGAAGTTATTTGACAATTACTGAACAATTTTCTACACTTTACAAAAATGGCTAGCCACATTAGAACATTCACAACTGCGTGTCTAATTTGCAAATATCAAAAATATAAAAGACATCCAAACAAACCATTCCTACAACCCACACCAATTCCAACTCGTGATTGTGAGGTGTTGCACATAGACATCTTTACAATAGAAAAACAGAAATACCTTAGCTGTATGGATAAGTTTTCTAAATATGCAAAGCCCTTCCCGATTGAATTCAAATCGGCATTGTACTTGCGTGAAGAATTTTCGAATGTCTTGATTGCCCCAAAGCCACTAGTCTCCGATAGCAAACGGGGCTTGCTTTGTCCAACAGTCCCGAACTTTCTAAAATCCGTGGACATTTAGGTTTATTATTCACCTACGGAAAAAAGCGATGTGAATGGGCAGATCGAAAGATTTCATTCATCATTTTTAGAAATTTATCGTTTTCTTAAACAAGAGTATTCCACGTTCACGACCAGCCAACATGTGGCAATAACAGTCGACAGGTATAATAACTCTATCCATTCCGTGACGAAGAGGAAACAGATATATATTTTCTTCAATCGCTCCACATCCATCGACTTGCAAAGGATAATAAAGCTTTGACAAAGGGAGCATGAGGATATAAGGGGGTTATTACAACGCAATCAGAATATGTCCAATAGTGGGACAAACCAAACAAGAGCGACCCCGTTAAAATATGAACCCGGACAAGACATTTTTTTAACGAACAAACAGATTGCCAAGGAGCGTTTTAATAGGGAGACCGTCGAAGAAGACAGGCGCGAAACAGTGAAAACGCGGGAAACGCGGGAAAAATCTATTATTTGTTTAAATAATAGGTTGGCGGTTTCAATAATAAATAGATTGTTTAGTTAAAATTAAATAGTTTAAATAATAGTTAATCTCCTCTCCCTTGCACCATCTTAGTTTGTTGGCCGATTGTTCATTTGGGAGCTATATAATATAGTGAACCAATTTTGATGAAACACACAACATATGTTAAAATGTATATAAAACTCAGAAATACCAAATTTAGTGATAATCGCTCTCGAAATCCATATTCATGACTTATCGTTCCTATATGGAAGCTATATGATATAGTCAACTGATTTTGATGAAACGTTGTGGATATATTACGAAGTATATAAAACTCACAAGTTCTGGCTATTGTGGTATTTTATTGGAAAACATTTACCCTTTGAGTAGAGGGTATAAAAATTACATAGTGAATATTTTATGTTTTGTTGAGCAAATCATGTATTCTTGATCAGCATCAATAGCCGAGTCGACTGAGACATGTCCGTCCGTCAAAGCTATCTGCTGATCAATTTTCGGACAAGAAATATCGAAGACGTAGTTATGTAAATGGTTTCCGTTTAACCAGAGAGATGAAATCTGGGCATAGAAGAATTGCGTTTCTTTTTCTCTCTTTCGCATTCTAATAAATAGCCACGCCTACGCACAAACCGCTACGCCGTCGGTACATTCCACGTCAACATAACTAAGTAAAGCCAATTTGTCGACAACAAAACTCGCCACGTACTGTTGCAGCTGCGTCGAAAGAGCAAAGCGAAACTAGGGCAAAGCTTAGATATGACAGGATCAATTAGTTCTTGACCAACGAGCCCATCGGACGTGTATTAAATGTTAATTCCTGACCAACGAAGATATCGGTAACAAATCCTTTATAGCGAAAAGTCAAATCAGTCGGACAGTGGAAAATCCTAGTGAATGCATAGAAAGGATAGACTCACAGTGACTGTGGTACGAAAACCACGTCGAATTATATATTTTTTAAATCGACAGAGCTACAGCAGCAAAGTCATAGAAAAATATGTACGTAACAACAAGTAACAGAATCTAAGTAGAAGAGGAGAAAGGTAGGAGAGATAAAGCACACGAGGGTAGCAAAGAGTTACCGCTCAATTTCCATCACTCACTCTTTATTCCTATGAGAAAAAGGGTATGAGGGGGAGATTCTTTGGTTCTCTTAAGTCGACGTAGCCCCAATGGGATATTTTTGAGAATCACTCCGACGAAGCAAAGAAGCCAAAGCTGCGACGCCAGTATAGGGCTTCTATGATAAAAAATCATACTAGGAGAGTCAACATCCAACCGTCAGAGTGTCAATATATAACCGTCAGCCAAGTCAAAACCAAGTTCACAGGGACGATTAGACGAAATCTAAGTAAGTTCACCGGCAAGATACACCCTTCGAAAGGATACAAGAGCAAGTAGCAACAATAAATGTATACAGAAGTGATCAGTGCAAAAATGGGAGTAAAATGGATTAGCTATCGACGCATAAACGACGCCCGTCTAGTGGACGAACACCCAAATTATACAGATGTAGTTCATCACAATCGCCCGTAATCGTCTAACTCCGACACTGGTATCCAATACCTCATCGACTGGAACTGCCCAACTGTCTCTAGAGATCACAAGACGACCAACATCAGGAGTCACAGACAATGCGGGATATGACGCCGTCGCCGAAAATGTGCCCCAGTGTATTCGGGTTTTACTGGTGAATTTCGTTGTGGGGCATCCCATGCTCCCCCCATATAGGGAGCCGCTGGTGAATTGATTCCATTGTTACTGTAGATTTCCCTCGGAGTTTCTCATAATGAAAGATGCGGTATCCAGGAAGCATGCCAATTCCAAATGGACTCCCCTTATGGTTAGGCAGGTGAAGGTAACGTCCTATCTTTTTTCATGTCGACGTCCCATCGTTACTAGAAGAGGGATAAAGTAGTCTATGCCGACGTAGGTAAACGGTCGCTGGTGCCTACCAGCGCCTGCCGCCTGGCTATCCTAGCCGCTGGCAGGGGCATCTAGCATTCAAATTCAGACATCTGCACATGTCTTAGGATGATTAATCATCTCGTAAGAAACTTCTTGTGGTGGCAGCAGGTTAATGTGTTTTGCGAGCATGGAATGTGGAAGCTGCCATGTATGAATGCTTTCAACTTGATCCGTAATGTTTGCGACTTTTATGTTGCCGTTGCGAGCGGATACTGATTCTGAAAGCGATCTGCATTTTTATCCCAGATAGCCCTACCTCCTGATTGGGCGTCTGCGTACAAGACGAACTTTATTTGGCTTGTTTGAGTTTCTGGAGCTGCTGCCTCCTCCTGAGCCATCTTTCGCGCATCGTAACTGCAGTCGCATACATGTATGAGCAACTGCTGATGAGCAGCTTTGGATGGTCCAACCCAAACGGGTCTTTGACGCTATTGGTTGTCGCCATTTTCCCTCTATTATTTTGAGGGTCACGGTGAGATTCCAGTTTTTTTTTCGCGCGAATCCCAACGGGTGCACTAAATGCCCACACCTCCCGCCCAACCGACCGAGGGGCGCTAGCCGCATAACGTACGGCTCAAGTCGCGGGGACAGTTCATACATACAGACAAAAACGAAAACTAAAGCTAGCTACGAGCTAAAAAAGTAAGTATAGAATTTTTTAGTAATGGAAAAGAGAGTTCTTCTGTACTGATTACATGATAAAGACGATTATAAGAACTCGGAAAGGTTCATGCAGTAAATAATTAGTAGAACAGCGTGACAGAGATAGAGTTATAAAGTTTCTAGTAGGTCTACAAGGAATGCCCATGGCTTTATCGACGGTAGAGAAAATATGGGACTTAAACGTTAGTTTACGGTCCATCAGGACACCCAAGTCATACATCCCCTTTAGACGTTCTAATGGTATATTAGTAAGAAAATAAGTAAGGTATATTAGTAAGAAAATAATTTAGTTAATGCACCCCCGAAGTAACATGGATGGATTTGGAATATGACGATTTAAAAAGAACCCTCTGAGTTCTATTTGTCAGATATTCACGAACCCAATTAATAAAAGGACTTGGAAAGCCAAAACTATTTAATTTATAAAGAAAAAGCGTATGATTAACAGAATCAAAAGACTTACTGAAATCAGTATATATGACATCAATTTGCCTTGCATTTCTAAATCCTTCGATAGTTAAAGAAGTGAATTCTAAAAGGTTAGTGGTAGGAGATCTACATTTCACAAACCCATGTTGAGATGGTGAAATTATAGATCTACAAAAATGTTGCAATTGAGAAGTGATTAATTTTTCAAAAGCTTTAGGTATAGCGGACAATTTAGAAATACCCCTATAGTTGGAAGCATCCGATTTTTTACCTAGAGTTCATCCGTGAAGGATTTAACACGATAAATAATTTCATTAACTCCTAACCCTTCGGAAGATCCATTAAAATGTAGATTCCATTTTTGCATAATATCCGCGGAACGGCTTGGGGGTACATTATAAGCATTGTTTGTGCTCGTATGATGATTACAAGTCACTTGCTCAGGTGAGCTGGCGTATTTATATTACACGGTATCAAATTGGCGATAGTTTGTTCTATCATATTCTGAATAGCTGAATAATCAATTGTATTCTTATTATTTCTCGGTATACGAGCAACACGACCTCTTCTTTGTCGATTAATAGCTCTTGTTGGGGCAGTTGCTCCGTTAGTGCTGTTGCTATTATCTAATGTATGCAGATGCACACTACAGTCTTATGTTGTTGTCTGTGCGTTATGGGGCACTGTTGCTTGATTCATGAGCTTTGGAAAAATTTCGGGTAACAGGTCTTCTAGCAGCTTGACTTGTAGAAGGTCCTTGCTCAAGAATATGTTGTGGAGTTGCCAAACCATTTACTATAAATAAACTTAAATATTCGTCTTCTAAACTTTGAGATAGCTAGGGCATTCCCTTAGCGTAGGTAAATAATTCTGGAAGCAATCTTTATGAAATACATGACCACATGGTGTCATGAAACATAGCTGTACATTTGTCATTAACTGAGAACAAATAATACAGTAACTTCCAATAGTTGCGGCTAGTGGGCTATGTTCTAAAGGCATTGAATGGACTTGAAACTTATAAAAATTCCCAAATGTGACATTTAATGGCAATAATAAAAATTCGATTATCTAGAAATACTGATTTACCGCATTAATATTATTTCGAAGGTGGTATTAATATGGGCTATCGTATTATTAAATAGTGCTGGGAGTAACAATTTACATAAATTTATAAACACTATTCAACTCACAGGATATGGTATCCGATCTCAGCCAAAGACGCATATGGTCAACTATGCATTGAAATATATTCAAATAAATCCAAAATATTGAACAAAAAAAAATAAATGTTAATCTTCGAAAATAAAACGAGCCGTTATTGTCAGAGAATATTAAGTAACTGATGTTGAAGTGCTACTTTATTTTTAATCTACTTCTATAATTAGAATCAAAAATGATCACGACATGGAATTCGACTCTGCCAAATTAACCAGATTCAAGTAATAAATTTAAACTTTATATAGAAAATACTTTATCTTTACGGCAATTGAATACTTCATATTCAAAGAAATCAACATAAATTTAGTAAGAGACATTATTTTAGTTTACGGCAATTGAATACTTCAATTATTCAAAGAGATCAACGTAAATTTAGTAAGAGACATTATTTTAGTTTATTTTCTCTAAACAATATGGGTATGTGATCATCAACTACTATTCTTTGAGATGCTCTTAAAACAAAGCTATGTCATAAACAGCGTCGGTGACCGCATAACTGGGAACCAAAATTTGCAGTAACAAACTTCTGTGGTCTCGTGACTGTGAGTCAATGAAGTTAGGTTATGTACAAAAGTGGGCCCCACGTTGGGCCAAAGAATCTGGTTAATTTGGCGGAGTCGAATTCCATGTCGTGATCATTTTTGATTCTATTTATAGAAGTATATTAAAAATAAAGTAGCACTTCAACATTAGTTACTTAACATATTCTCTGACAATAACAGCTCGTTTTATTTTCGAAGATTAAAGTATTCTTTTGTTCAATATATTGGATTTATTTGAATATATTTCAATGCATAGTTGACCATATGCGTCTTTGGCTGAGATCGGATACCATATCCTGTGAGTTGAATAGTGTTTCTAAATTTATGTAAATTGTTACTCCCAGCACTATTTAATAATACGATAGATAGCCCATATTAATGCCATCTTCGAAATAATATTAATGCGGTGAATCAGTATTTTTAGATTATCGAATTTTTATTATTGCCATTAAATGTCACATTTGGGAATTTTTATAAGTTTCAAGTCCATTCAATGCCTTTAGAACATAGGCCACTAGCCGCAACTATTGGAAGTTACTGTATTATTTGTTCTCAATCAATAACAAATGTACAGCTATGTTTCATGACACCATGTGGTCATGTATTTCATAAAGATTACAGAATTATTTACCTACGCTAAGGGAATGCCCTAGCTATCTCAAAGTTTAGAAGACGAATATTTAAGTTTAGTTATAGTAATAGTAATGGTTTGGCAAGTCCACAACTTTCTTGAGCAAGGACCTTCTACAAGTCAAGCTAGGAATAACTCCTAGTCTCTTATAATCCGCTAGGAATAGCTAATAGTCTGCTAGGACTAGCTCCTAGTTTTTAATACACTGCCAGGAATAGCTCCTAGTTTTCCTACCTGCCACCAAAAACTAATCCGCCTTTAAATCTTTAATTGTAGCCAGGATACGGACGAATATCCTTTTTCCGATATGACTTGGCACTCCTTCTGGACCCTTCGAGACGCGTACCCTCACGACAACTTTCCATCGCTTTCTTTTGCCTTCGACCTTCTTGGCCGATCGCGCAACACAACTCTCCTGCTGCTATGGTGAAATCACGCATACGCCTCTCAGCTACAATCTTGCTCTCTAGCTTCGCCAACATCCACCCTTATATACTATTTTTCGCCCTTTTCCATATATGAACTAATATATCCCTATAACTATATATATAACTTAGAAATAATTATGAACTAATATATAATATATACTTATATATATAATTCAAATTTAGCGCCCACAATTCCAGCGCTTCTCAAACCTCTGCTTTGAACATGTTAGATACAGCGGCCTCTCCTACTCTCCGTTACTTGCCGACTCCCGAATTGCACCCCCTCGTCTTCCCCGTTGGTCTATACGCATGAGCCGACTCGGTAGCTTACGCACTTGTGCGTGGCTGTGTTCGCTGTTGCGGTTCTATGCACTCCCAATTCTCAGTGACGTCACACGAGCCTACATGCACTTGTTTCCGTCTGTCTTCTATTACATATTACATATATTCGGACTTTGCTTTAACCATTTCTCTCTAAACATATGTAATTATTATTAATTGTATACATATTTGCCAATTTAAGTCACGCGATTTACATGTTTGAATTTTGCTTTCGTTTTGATCGCACATTTCTTTTGTTTGCATGTGTTTGATCGAAGCTCCAGATTCGTTTATATGTTTGACTCAAACATATAAAGTCCGCGCTTCTAGAATATTTGAATTATTCTGTGGCGTCTTTGTGAGGTAAATATATATTTATAATTTTATATATCCTCACAGCGTTTTAGACTGGCTTGCAGTCGCATGAGATTTTCGGCGTCTGTATATCCGGCGATCTCTGTATTTTTTTGAAAGCTGCTGTAGAAAAGTGGCCAGTGTTGCGGCTTGCCATTGAACAAGGGTGACTCCTTCGAAATTGCTTGGGTCGCTGGGTCGACCTACCTGAGACATGTGGCTGGTAGTTTGGTTTTCCTTCCTTATAATTGGCTGGCGCGTTCAACGCGTCCTCAGTCATCTTTTTTAGTAGAGAAACACGGGCAGATCGGTATGCCGTTTGATTGAGGTTGCTTCCAAACTGTGACACGTGGTTTTGTGTGTGCTTTTTGAGGTTAAATACGACAACTGCACATGGTTCGCCGTAAAGTGACGTAACGCTGTAGGGATGCCACGTGTCACGCCTTTTCAGTTGCCACCAGTTCAAAATTTTGTCCAGCTCCTCCTGGCGCTTCGCTAGATTCTGCTGGTGAGGATGCGGCTTGGGGAACACCTGCATGTTTGGCTTTTGCGGCGATCTGCAAGGCGTTGGCCAATATGGTGGGGACAGCTGCCGATGCCACGCTTGTGCATTCGCAGCTCTAGCTGCTCCAACTGCTGTCCAGTTCATCCTCCTTAGCCTCGACGCAGTCAAAAAGATACAAGGACTGGCATTGATTGGTCACTGTCCTCCTGTGTGCATCTCTTGCAATGATACACTCCACTGTATAGGTCTTCCTTCGGCATGATTTCTTTTTCTTTCAGGTTATGTACCAATATGTTAATTAGTTATTTAATCTCTGGGGTTGACCAGCTGGGTGATTAAATCGAATAAGTTCACGGTTTACCCGTGGAACGATTTACCTAATTAATTTACATGACATTCTAGGATTAACCCAGGAAAACTCTATGCATATTAATATTAAAGAATTTTTCAGTTTTTAGCAGTCCAACCAAACTGGTGTTGGTTTCCATATATGAATTTCATTTATTTTTCTTTACAATAATTTGATTTCAATTAGGTTAAAATTATTACACGTGGTCGATTATATATGTGATTATATATGTACAGTTGTTTAGGTGTAGGTATTTTAGAATTACACGTATGTTGATTTCAGGTGTTGGCACAGCTTTAATATTAAGTGCATCGCAACAAGCCATGAAACCCAAAGAAGAACTTAAAGCAAAATATGTAACGGGTAACTTCTTAACGCGGAGGCTGGCGCAATTAAAAGAATAATGCAAAAGAAAATACAATACAATGAGCTTTGAGGGTTAACCCTTCAGTGAGTACTGCTAATTTTAAATACATAACCTAACTTCATTGACTCACAGGCACGAGACCACAGAAGTTTGTTACTGCAAATTTTGGTTCCCCGTTATGCGGTCACCGACGCTATTTATAACATAGCTTTGTTTTAAGAGCATCTCAAAAAAGTAGTTAGTGATTACATACCCATGTTGTTTAGAGAAAATAAACTAAAATAATGTCTCTTACTAAATTTACGTTGATTTCTTTGAATATGAAGTATTTAATTTCCGTAAAGATAAAGTATTTTCTATATAAAGTTTAAATTTATTACTTGAATCTGGTTAATTTGGCGGAGTCGAATTCCATGTCGTGATCATTTTTGATTCTATTTATAGAAGTATATTAAAAATAAAGTAGCACTTCAACATTAGTTACTTAACATATTCTCTGACAATAACAGCTCGTTTTATTTTCGAAGATTAAAGTATTCTTTTGTTCAATATATTGGATTTATTTGAATATATTTCAATGCATAGTTGACCATATGCGTTGTTTGTAGGGGGGCGAAGGGCTTCTGTAGGCAGACAACTCTGAAGATTCCTCGGATATATATATTAATTTACACGACGCGTTAACTTCGTTTTGTAATTAACACAAGCTTTATTATTATGTGAAGTACACTAGTTATGGGGGCCACTTGGCGATACAAAGAAAGTTTAAAAGAGTTTTGAAGTGTGTACGGGTGTACGTGTATTCGGTTTGAGATCAAAGAGCGAACTAACTCCTCCTATGGAGCTTTTTCCCCTTGTCGTCTGATCCTCAGTGTGGCCGTCCTTCTTTGAATTCGCCCCTCTGTTTCAACCACGCTCCTCTTCCGCTGTTCACCCTTTTCTGGCGTGAACATACCGCCCCCCTTGCAACAAATTGCAATAGCCCGGGTGGACTGATAGGGATGGGGAGCGGCAGCGTTCTGGAGCGCCAAGATGCTGCCGGAGCCTGGAAGGAGCCTTTGGTGATGGATCTGGGGTGGTAGTTGCTTCTTGGATCCTTAAGAGCGCGGAAGAATTCATGTGTGCCGTCATTTCTCTGTCTTGCTGGAAGATGCAAGTTGGAATTAGTGGGTGCGACGGATGTCTGAGTGGCAGAAATATGGCTGGGCGGACCGGATGCCATGGGCCCGCAGAGAACCCAGCCGAAGATAGTTTCCAGGCCGAAGAGGGAACCGCAGATGTCCTTTTTAATCCGCTCTCCCAAAATATGGGGTAAAAGATCCACGCCGATCACCATATCAATGTGGGAGCTTCTATGGAACAGCGGATCTGCCAGAGGAAGTTCTTTGAAGTCACTGCTCATCTCCTTGGGTAACGGACAGGCGGGTAGCGCTCCGGCCAGGTTTGGCAGGACATACGCTGTGGTTTCCACGTGTCGAGAGGGGTCTTTGGAAGAGACGAGCTGTAATCGACATAGTTTCTGGGCCCTAGCGGCTACACAATTGGAAATGCCACTTATCTGGGCATTAATGAGACGGAACGAAGGTCTCACCAGGTTGAACATCCTCTCGGATAGAAATGTTCCTTCAGACCCGGTATCAATTAACGCGCGCGCAAGGAAATCAGCGCCCCGGTGTCGAATCGTTACCATGGCGGTGCCTAGGATGCCTTTACTTGGGGTGGACGCGAAGAAATTGTGGACGTTCGAGGGGGGCTCAACCGAAACTGCGTTGACGGATGTTGTCGGTTGCTGCGCATTGGATGTCGTTACCGCCGGAACTTGGGCGCGATGCAGCAACGTGTGATGACGTTCTTTACAGATGTGGCAGCTATGGGCGCTGGGGCATTCCTGTAGTTGATGGCCGCGTGCAAAACAATTTAGGCACAACTTCTGTTGTTTGATTACAGCCGATCGATCTTGGACGGGCATGGATGTAAATTTTGGACAGAGGCGAATCGGATGGTTCTCTCTGCCGCACAGCTTGCAGGAGACCTGATTGACACGGATTTGAGTGTTCAGCGCCTGAAATCTAGCTTGTGGCGCCGGTCTGCGAAGCGCATTGGGAAGGGGCTGGGAGACTGGAGCGGAACGACGATCTTCCAGAGTCTCCAGAACGCGATAACGGTCGATCAGGAACCCGTTTAGGTCAGCCCACGAGGAAAGAGCTGTTTTGTTTGGGATGGACTGTTCCCATAATGCGATAGTGGCGTTAGGCAACTTAGACGTGCAAAGTGCCACCAGGAGGACATCCCAATTGTCGATGCTGACTCCTGAGCGTGTGAGTGTGGTCAAGCATCCTTGGATGGTATTTTGCAGCTCCTTCAAGGCCCCACAAGTCTCATGGACAACCGTAGGGAGGTTGAAGAGAATCTTGGTCTGATTGGCCACGAGCTGCCTTTTGTTTTCAAAACGGGCCTGCAAGTTTTCCCAAGCCGCTTGGAAGCCCTCATTAGTGAGGGGTGAACTAGACACGATCGCCTTTGCCTCGCCGCGCGTTTTCGAAACGAGATGGTACAGTTTTTCTACTGGTGCCAATCTCGGGTTGTTGATGTACATGGCCGTAAAGAGATCGCGGAACGTAGGCCATTGATTGTAATCTCCGGTGAACGCGTCAACCTCACACGGAGGCAGTCGGTAGCCTGGCTGTGCGTGGTGTTCACGGGAGACCTGGACGTTTTGGGGCACGGAAGTTGCTTCAGACGATTGAACTTGTTCAATACGTTCTCCCAAACTTGTGCCGCACCGAACATACACCATGTATGCATATTCATATTTTGACTTAACGGTCATTAGGTCGGCGCGGCTCTCATCGCTCCCATCAGCCGTAAGGGCTCTGGTACATGCCATGTACTCGGACTCGATTCTGCTCCAGAGGACCTTGGTTTGATCCAAATGCATTCGCAACGAAAATAGCGGAACGTCCCCCTCGATGGAGCCCATGGTGTTGACCTCGAAAACGGTCAGACTGTCGCAAGCGGCGATAAAATGATTAACCGACATGGTGGCTGCGTCGAGTAGTCGTTGAGACTCGGATCTGGTTAAAGTTCTCGACGCGGGAGCTGAAACAGTGACGCGCGGAATCGAAAGCGAGCTGGAGTCGGACAGCGTGGGCGAGGGAGTACGTGTGGAAAACCGCTGTGCAGGAGAGCCTGGGGAGGATGGCGATGATAGTGTGGTAGCGGAACTGGATTGGCTACGTTTTACCGTATCTGTGACGCGCGGTACTTTTACTTTGGCCGGCGGTGTGGAAGGCGATACGGAACGGCGAGGCAATGCGAGATGATCTGATTTGTTGCTGCTTTTAGCAGGATCGATGGGCATAATCGGAATGTAGGAATATGTGTGTGGTCAAGGAATCTGACCCGAGTGGACTGTATGGGGCGGATTAATTGCCGACACGATATATCAAAAACGGATGAAATCAATAAATAAATAAATAAGGATATCTTTATTAAATTTAAATGATCTTGTGATATATCGGAATGAGAAGAAAATAATGAGAATTAATGGAATGTGATTATTGTGAGGCGTGAACAATGATTATTAGCGTTGGATTGGCAATCTCAGGCAATATTTGTTGTCACAGCTTGTTATAAAAATTGTTGCTCTGCTGTAGACCAATAAATATTGGAAGGACCTGGTCAGAACCGAATGCCTGTGCTTAGAATTGCGTGGAATTTTATTTGAAAATTAAAGAACCAGAATTGTAGCTCAGGTTGGAAATTGGAACTAGTTCCGGAACCGACGAACGCCTTTTTTTTGAAATTAATAATTGTTTTCACGCACACACAAATGCCGAAACTACTCGATCGGCCCTCGGAGTTATTATGAAAATTTTCGAAAAAGTAAAATTTTGGAATGTCGAAAAATATTTTTCTTGGATTTGGATTGGATTTGGATTTTTTTTTTTTTTTATTTGGAAAAAATATTTTTTTTGATTAATTAATTAAATAACTTTTGAAATGTTGAAAAATATTTTTTTCCCTTGGATATGTGGAAAAAAATTTTCTGATTTTAATTAATTAAATAAGTTTTTTTGAAATGTGGAAAAATATTTTTTTTCCCTTGGATATGTGGAAAAAATATTTTCTGAATTTAATTAATTAAATAAGTTTTTTGAAATGTTGAAAAATATTTTTTTCCCTTGGATATGTGGAAAAAATATTTTCTGATTTTAATTAATTAAATAAGTTTTTTTGAAATGTGGAAAAATATTTTTTTTCCCTTGGATATGTGGAAAAAATATTTTCTGAATTTAATTAATTAAATAAGTTTTTTGAAATGTTGAAAAATATTTTTTTTCCCTTGGATATGTGGAAAAAATATTTTCTGATTAATTAATTAAATAAAATTTTTTTTGAAATGTGGAAAAATAATTTCCCCTTTTTTTTGATTAAATAAATTTTCCTTTTTATTTCTCCTTTTTATTTTATTAATTCTCATTAACTTCACTCGGAATTATTTTCTTCTTTTTTTTTGTGAGGGGTTGTACCACTGTGCACAACTCGAACAGCTGTGCGACCTTTTTGGACAATTGTTGCACTTGGTAATTTTAAATTAATTTTGCGAGTTTTTTATCGGATTGGACACAAAAAGAAACAAGCTGCAAGTGCAGAAATTTTGTGCAATTAGTGCGTGAAAATAATAAATCAATTTTACCGCGAAATCAAATTTCTATGCACAAAAGAAATGTTTGCCAAAGCCGGTACATTTACATATGAACATATGTATGTAAATGTATGTAATTGGAAAAAAGCTTACAAGCGGAGCTTTTATGCGGTTCTTTTTGTTGTTGGCTTTTAGTGGCGGAACAATGCTTTGGAGCCGGCAAACAATTATAATAGGTAAGTTTGATTTTATTTAATTAAGACACAGAAATTAATTGCACTTTTATTTTCAGCTTGCATTTGCACTTGCACTTGAACTCGCGATTGCCGGTATGTATACAATATATAAATGGATATAGATGTGTATATATGTATGTGGATATATATGTGGACTGTATATTGATATATGTGTAGATGTAGATGTATATATGTATGTGAATATATGTGGATTGTATATTGATATATGTGTAGATGTAGATGTGTAGAAATATGTAAATTGTATGTGGATATGTATGTAGATGTATATATGTATGCGAATATATGTGGATTTGATTGTAAATTTTATGCAAATTTTGTAGGAAATGATGCAATATGATGGAGTAGATGGCTAGGATAAGCGATCACACCAGGATAGGTAAGGGCACAGGACACAATTACATAGAATGTACATACAAATTAGAGTGAAAAGTCGCTATGGAAAAAAGCGGGAAACTTTTCACTGCAGGTAAGTATGTGTATGTGTGTGCTAATTAATATATAGGAATTATAAGTTTGTCTACTTAGCAGATTCTCCACCGATGCGATGCTGGGGTCGAGAGGAAGAATATCCGGCTCGAAGGACCAATGTTTGTGGGGGGGCGAAGGGCTTCTGTAGGCAGACAACTCTGAAGATTCCTCGGATATATATATTAATTTACACGACGCGTTAACTTCGTTTTGTAATTAACACAAGCTTTATTATTATGTGAAGTACACTAGTTATGGGGGCCACTTGGCGATACAAAGAAAGTTTAAAAGAGTTTTGAAGTGTGTACGGGTGTACGTGTATTCGGTTTGAGATCAAAGAGCGAACTAACTCCTCCTATGGAGCTTTTTCCCCTTGTCGTCTGATCCTCAGTGTGGCCGTCCTTCTTTGAATTCGCCCCTCTGTTTCAACCACGCTCCTCTTCCGCTGTTCACCCTTTTCTGGCGTGAACATGCGTCTTTGGCTGAGATCGGATACCATATCCTGTGAGTTGAATAGTGTTTCTAAATTTATGTAAATTGTTACTCCCAGCACTATTTAATAATACGATAGATAGCCCATATTAATGCCATCTTCGAAATAATATTAATGCGGTGAATCAGTATTTTTAGATTATCGAATTTTTATTATTGCCATTAAATGTCACATTTGGGAATTTTTATAAGTTTCAAGTCCATTCAATGCCTTTAGAACATAGGCCACTAGCCGCAACTATTGGAAGTTACTGTATTATTTGTTCTCAATCAATGACAAATGTACAGCTATGTTTCATGACACCATGTGGTCATGTATTTCATAAAGATTACAGAATTATTTACCTACGCTAAGGGAATGCCCTAGCTATCTCAAAGTTTAGAAGACGAATATTTAAGTTTAGTTATAGTAATAGTAATGGTTTGGCAAGTCCACAACTTTCTTGAGCAAGGACCTTCTACAAGTCAAGCTGCTAGAAGACATTGTGTAAAACTCTGTGACGAATCACAAATTTTGTTATTTTCTTATATTAATATAAATAGCATTAAGCTAACCCTCAGAATATGCCCTATTTATTGAAGGGTATTAGTTCATTAGGTTAGCGTTTCTAGCAAGAGAGCAATTGTTTTCTATTTCCCTTTTTTTTCTCTTTCGCATTCCAAAAGCCAGCGACGCCGACGCATAGGTAAGTTAAGACGTTTGGTCACGTACGCAAAAGCTCGTAGGATAGCCAATCAAAACGCACTACCCATTTGCGCAGCTGCATCTAAAGCTTAGAACGAAGAAAACTAGGGCAAAGGCTAGAGTTAGAAATAATAGGAAGATCACTTAGTTGGTGACCATCGGCAAGACAAGATCATATTAGAGAAACAGTGCGAAAACAAAGCGACAGTGAAACAAAGACTCAAACAGTGTACACAGAACAAAACAAAATTCCAGGAAAGAATAAAAGTATACAGAATATATACACCACAGAATTCCAGAAAACAAAAACTCAAAAAGGAAGAAAAAATCTGTAAGGAAGTTTTTCAGCCTGGGTACAAATCTCACTCTATCCAGGGCCTTTACTTACAGAAAATTTATAAGTAAATCTCGAGACCTCTGGACTTTAAATTAACATAGACAAATGTGGGGAATAATTATTTATTTGACATGACAAAGGGAGAGAAAGGAGGAGGGATAAGAATTAAAGACATAAAGGCAAGGGTCAATGTTCGATTATAATTTTATTTCTAATTCAGATATTTCCATTTTTTTTTTGTTTTATTGCCTAATCTACCTAACATCACACTGTCCTATGAAAACAAGAGGGATAAAAGTTAGTAACGTGGCCTCAAGGCCGACTCACCCGAATATAATTTACCCACTCTTGGCGGTGATAAAAGTAATGGCTTTTTCCATAATTTTATTATTTTTCTTTGATTTGATTTACACTGTCGTTGCTTTTGTACCACTGTCACTGTGTCTTTGGGCTCCATGTGTTCACCTGTTTTGTTCTTGTTTTTCATTGTCTGTATTATTTGATTTTCCACTTGCCGATAATTTTATTTTACATGTTAACTCTCCGGCGGTCAGAAACTAAGTCATGTTGCCATTATTTCTAACCCTTGCCTTTGCCCTAGTTTTTAACATTCTAAGCTTTCGACGCAGCTGCGGAAATGCGTGGCGCGTTTTGACTGGCTACTGATGAATCACCGTTATCCTACGAGCTTTTGGCGTACGTGACTAAACGTCTTAGCTTAGCTGTGCTGGCGCCGACTGTATTGGTGCGTCGGCGTCGCTGGCTATTGAAATGCGAAGGAGAGAGAAACAAAAGAAATAAAAAATGATTGCTCTCTTGTTAGAAACTGTAACCTAATGATGGAATAGAAAACAATTGCTCTCTCTCTTGCTAGAAACTGTAACCTAATGTTGAACTAATACCCTTTAGTAATTAGGGCATATCGATTCTGAGGGTTAGCTTGTATATATATTAATGAATGAGAAAAATAAAAACATGAATTTGTGATTCTTCACACTCCCTCCTTACTTCGCGGAGGTTGAAGAAACTGTGATACTCCCGGTAGTTGAGATGTAGACTTGGTAGGCTAGGCCGTTTTCTTCGTATCAGAACTTGCAAGGTTGGTTACGGTAGGGATGTGTCTGGATTCTGTACTTTAGTTTCCAAGGTATCTTCCTGCTCTGAATCGTTCGGTGGACCTTCTACCGTTGCTTACTTCGGATTCGTGGATTTCCTTGATATGTCTAGCGTTGGTACATCCTCGCTGGGGAATGTTGATCGAGATGGTGATTTCTCCAAAATTGGCATCGATGTCTTCCAAGGAAGAGGTTAGCCCCGAAAGGACTGATATAAAGGGTAACATTCTAATGAAGGGAATTAGTTCATATGCCTTATTATGAAAGGAACGAACTGCAAACTACCTAACTTTGTCTGCCTAATAGTGTGATTTACAAACGTGTGATAAACTTAAAAACTAATATTATAATTAAAATAACTAAGGTAAGATATATGTAGTGGTCGGCTGTTTAGTCTTACGAACAGAGATCCCCCTTTAGGAGGGCAGGAACGTTGGGAAATCGAAATCTCCAACAAGTGGCCCCTGTGAAATCTCTTCGCAAGGTTCGGCTCTGCGATTGTCTTCTGTGTCTTCTATGAATGCTCTCGGCTCGGATTCTCTTGGTTCGGTTTCTCTCGGCTGGGCTTCTCTGGGTTCGGCTTCTCTCGGCTCGGATTCTCTGGGTTCGGATTCTCTTGGCTCGGATTCTCTTAGCTCGGGTTCTCTTAGCTCGGATTCGCTTGTTGTTGTCGGCTCTCGATCGCTGACACTCGCGGTGCGGCTGGATCTTTCGTGTTCATCTTGGAGTCGGCTTGGCAGCGAATCCCTCAGGGGCTTTGGACAAGTGTTGTCTTCTTAGTGGGTCGCCGTGAGGACTCTCGGAGGTCTCGATTTTATCTTCTCTGAGTAACCGGTACTGTGTTCTGTAAAAACGATGCTTGGTTGCTCGATCATCCTTCTGATTGATTACGTTCTCGACAATGTAAGATCTTCCTTGTATCATGCTGTTGACCTCGTATCCTTTTGAAGGACGTATCCTGTGACAACTCCCTGCCTGCTTGGCTAAGATTTCCATTTGGGCTGCGCTCTGATATTCTTGTTAAGATAGTATCCTTGTGGAAAATGTTGCCTAGTTGAACGTTTGACTATGACTCTTCCTGGTATCCTTGTGAAGCATGCTGACTGGATTCCTGGTATTCTTGTAAAGCATGTTGGATCGTTGGGGTTCTGGCTTGGATTATTGGTGAAGAATGTTGACTTGCGCAAGACTTAGAATTGACTCCGCTGGTATTCTTGTGACGCATGATGGCTCGTTGTGGTTCTAGCTTGGGTTCCAAGTATCCTTGTGACGGCCGTTGACTTGTGTTAGACTTCATGTAGACTCTGCTGGTATCCTCGTGACTTCTGGTATGCAGACTCTGCTGGTATCCTTGTGACTTTGACATAGACTTCTGGTTGTAGACTCCGCTGGTATCTTTGCAGCATTGACTTCGACTTCTAGTATCCTTGGAGAGGGACCTTAACTCGTTTCTGGCTTAATGTAGACTCCGCTGGTATCTTGGTAACATTGACGTAGACTTAGATAGTAGACTGGTATATCTAGAAAAGGGAGAAAAGGAAGGATGTTCTTCGGTTGTAGTTCGACTTTGATTCCTGGTATCCTTGGGAAGGATGTTCTCCGGTTGTAGTTCGACTTCGATTCGTGGTATCCTGGTAACTGCGGATGCTGCTATTCTCCTTGAGAAGGATATTCACTCGCTGTAGCTAGACTTTAATTCCTGGTATCCTTGATAAGGATGTTCCCTCGCTGTAGCTAGACTTTGACTCCTGGTATCCTTGGGAAGGATGTTCACTTGCTGTAGCTAGACTTCGATTCGTGGTTGACGTTGTTATTCTTTGTATTCTTGGCTGCTTGGTGTAGGCTTCGCTGATATCCTTGTAACTTAGGCTGCTGCTATCCTTTGAGCAGGATGTTCACTGTTGATTCCTTTGTATGCTCGTAAATCTTGACTTTAAAATAGTTCTACCGTTACTTTGTGCAAAAATTTTTTTACTTGCTTATGTTTCTAATATTCTTATAAAAATTCCGTTGCATATTTTTTTTTTCTATGGTGACTCTGCTGATACCCTGTTTAGCTCTGTCGATAAAAGAAAATATAACTCCACGTGGTTTTGGTTCTACTGAATTCTGTCGCAGGGACTCTGCCGATGACTTTAAAATAGTTCTACCGTTCATTTGTGAAATTTTCTATGCTTGCTTGTCTCTTTTGCTTGTATAGAAACTCCGTTGCATATATATATTTTTTCAATGGTGACTCTGCTGATACCCTGTTTAGCTCTGTCGATATTAAAAAAATATATTTCTGCCGCGAGGTTTTGGTTCTACTGTATTCTGTCGTGACTCTGTCGCTGGGACTCTGTCGATGACTTTTTAAAAGTTCTACCGTTTGCCTGTTGGATTTTCTATACTCGCTTCTCTCTTTTGTTCTTATTAAAATTCAAATATATACATATATAAAAATTTTTTTTTTTTATGGTGACTCTGCTGATTACCCTGTTTAGCTCTGTCGATTATAAAAAAAAATAAAAATATATACATATGTATTTCTGCCACGTGGTTTTGGTTACACTGAATTCTGTCGTGACTCTGTCGCTGCGACTCTGTCGATGACTCTAAGGTAGTCCTACCGTTACCCTTGGCAAAAATTGAATTATTTATAAAAATTATAATATATCGATTATAATTTTATTTCTAATTCAGATATTTCCATTTTTTTTTGTTTTATTGCCTAATCTACCTAACATCACACTGTCCTATGAAAACACCAGGGGTAAAGGTTAGTAACGTGGCCTCAAGGCCGACTCATCCGAATAAAAGTAATGGCTTTTCCACAATTTTATTATTTTTCTTTGATTTGATTTACACTGTCGTTGCTTTCGTACCACTGTCACTGTGTCTTTGGGTTCCATGTGTTCACCTGTTTTGTTCTTGTTTTTCATTGTCTGTATTATTTAATTTTTCACTTGCCGATAATTTTATTTTACATGTTAACTCTCCGGCGGCCAGAAACTAAGTCATCTTACTCTTATTTCTAACCCTAGCCTTTGCCCTAGTTTTTAACATTCTAAGCTTTCGACGCAGCTGCGGAAATGCGTGGCGCGTTTTGACTGGCTACTGATGAATCACCGTTATCCTACGAGCTTTTGGCGTACGTGACCAAACGTCTTAGCTTAGCTATGCTGGCGCCGACTGTACCGGTGCGTCGGCGTCGCTGGCTATTGAAATGCGAAGGAGAGAGAAACAAAAGAAATAAAAAATGATTGCTCTCTTGTTAGAAACTGTAACCTAATGATGGAATAGAAAACAATTGCTCTCTCTCTTGCTAGAAACTGTAACCTAATGTTGAACTAATCCCCTTTAATAATTAGGGCATATCGATTCTGAGGGTTAGCTTGTATATATATATTAATGAATGAGAAAAATAAAAACATGAATTTGTGATTCTTCACAAATCATACATTATAATATACCGAAGCGGGTAAGTAACCCTTGGCATTTCTCATTCTTATTCGTTCTTTTTTTATACCTTTGCAAAAAAGGTATATTAATAATTTTGGTCAGAAGTTTGCAACGCATAGAAGGAAGCATCTCCGACTATATAAAGTATATATATTGCTGATCAGCTGAGTAGATATAGCCATGTCCGTCTGTCCGTCTATCTTTCTGTTTGTCCGTCTGTCCGTCTGTCTGGATCAACGCAATCAACGAGACCCTTAAAGCTACAGAGCTGAAATTTTGCACCTAGGCTTCTTTTTGCTGCAGGCATTGTATATCTCGGAATCATTCCGATCGGATGACTATATCATATAGCCCCCATAGGAACGATCGGTCGTGAATATGCTTTAACCTCAATAACTTTGTTGTTTTCCAACGAAATATTACGAAAGCCGGTATTTGTGAGTTTTATATACTTCTTAACATATCCACCAAGTTTTATCTAAATCGGTTGACTATATCATATAGCTCCAATAGGAACGATCGGTCATGAATATGGATTTCAAGCAATAACTTTGTTGTTTTAAAAGCGATTATCACTAAATTTGGTATTTATAAGTTTTATATACTTTCTAACACACCTAGAAAGTTTTATCAGAATCGGGGCACTATATCATATAGCTCCCATAGGAACGATCGGACAAAAAATTGGTTTTAGATGAAAATCTTGTTTATTTTAACAGCGATTCACTCGAAATTTGGTATATGTAAGTTTAGTATATATATAAATGTGTCTGTTGAGTGTTAACAGAATCGGCCGACTATATAATATAGCTTCTATATAAATTTTTTTTTACTCGTAAGTTTTTTTCTTGGAGCCACGGGCATGATTAGTTTTATATACTTTCTTATGATTATAGTAATTTCTATGTAATTGATAAGAACATCCTTCTAGTTTTTTTGGTTTTGTTGTTACGTCCAAATTATAAGTGTTCAGTGTAGATCGAATAGTGTATCTTTCCGTGTATAATGTCTATTTCAGTATCCGGGTAATACCCAAACGGAAACAGTTTTAGATATGGAAAGTGGATTTAGTGCTATTTAATATTTATTTCAGTGTCCGGGAAATACCCTAACTGAAATATTACCAATTGTGTATCCGAATACTCAGTGTCATTTAATATTTATTTCGGTGTCCGGGTAATACCCTAACCGATATAATATTAAATGCGCATATACAATATATGTTGTACCACTTTGTACAGTGTTCACCCCCAAATAAGCGTCTTTCATAGTAATTGTTTAATTTTGTGCCTCGTGTTAATAACTGTGCCGACTTTTAATTTAAGAGCATATTTAAGAGCCAAATATCAAACAACAGAAGGATGCTTATAGTAATAGTGAAAAGAGATTATCATTTGGATAATCTTATGAACGGTTAATGTATGTATGTAAATCATAACCGAAGCAAAAAAATCCTTATGACTTGCTCAACAACATGGGGAGGTCTTAGAGTTTAGTTAACATTTTCCCTCACGTGCTTTTTAATTTTTTTTCCATCGGTGAAAGGCGTTCCAACGATGTAGTTGTATATACTTATATTTTTAGCATTTTTCTTTGTTTGATTTTTTTTTTTTTAGTACTCAAATTTTAATTATTGACAAAAATTTATTAAATTATGATCAAACAAAAAAAAATTTATTAAAACTTTACGAGCGACCCTAATGCTTGAAAAGACTGGTACAATTAAGCGTGCATATTTATATAAATGTGTATTATATTCAGGGGCGTACGCGCAGAATTTAAAAGGGAATTATGCGAATTGTGTTATTTTATTGGGACCATGAAGAATTTAATTAAATTATCGTAAAAGAATAAAATATTTTGAGCTTTTACTTTACTGGTACTGAGGTTATAAAAAAAATATTTCTAAATTTTTACATCTTCTAATTGCCACTCATTTTTTCTTTTTGCCATTTATATTAGATTATTTTATTTATATTAAGTCTTTAATGTCTACTTCACTATGGGGTCAGTTTGCATCAATATATGTGCAATTACAAAATTTAATCTGCTGCCTCCTGCTGATGATAATATGTGTTAATTTATAGCGACCATGAAGAATTTAATTAAATTATCGTAAAAGAAAAAAATATTTTGAGCTTTAACTTTACTGGAACTGAGGTTATAAAAAAAATATTTCTAAATTTTTACATCTTCTAATTGCCACTCATTTTTTCTTTTTGCCAATTATATTATTATTTTATTTATATTAAGTCTTTAATGTCTACTTCACTATGGGGTCAGTTTGCATCAATATATGTGCAATTATAAAATTTAATCTGCTGCATCCTGCTGATGATAATCCGAGGCTCTGCCTTTAGAGATGATCTTTGTGGAATTTTCTTCCTTCAGTTAATATATTTATATATGAAGGGCCTCTGTACTTCAGAGAATGTAAGCAAAATTAATTTGGTATTAGGGCGGCAATGCAATGATGGATTGCAATGCAATGATGGATTGCAATTATTTTATTCAATGCAATTTTTCTATTTATTAAATCCACTTTTTGAAAATGCTGGTAATTGACCACGGACTTAACCTTATGATAATTTTCTTTTTTTGGTTCAATTTGTCCACGTGCTAAGGCCCGAAATTACCACAATAGGTTAAAATAATTTTTGTTTAAATAATTTTTGACTTCTATAAATTTTTTTAAAAAATCTTTCCTTAGCTAAAGCACTGTCTTTTATACACAAAATGCGACAAAAGCTCTCTCTCTAACGGTTTATAAAGTTGCCGGCGCACAGTGCCAAAAATGAGTTTCAATCGATAAGATCAATTATAATCGATGTAACGCCCTCTATGAAATAAAATTACAACTCCAATTAAATCGAATGCGAGAATTTTAATTCTTCGCGCCCAAATGCGATTTAAAACACATATTCTGTATTGTTCCATTTTAACCAAAGAAATAAATATCACGACCATTACAACATCCGATAATATAACGTTAGGCGGCATATTAGTGGAAATTATTGTCTGATATCTTTTCCGTTAAAATCTCTCAATTGGTGGAAACAATTCCCTAATTATACCTTTATTCTGCTTTTTATAAATTCTTTACCCAGTTTTGATTAAATTTACTTTGAGCGAATTTCCTTCTAAATACTATATTACCTTATATAGGATACGGGCTTCGATCTGAAATTATACTGAATTACATTTCTTTTATAAGCCTTTTCTATATTGTTTTGTAGGTCTTGACGCATTAACGCTAGATTGTCTTGTCTCTGTAATGGGCTCTTCTAGAAGTGCTAAATTTTTTAACAAACGATAATCTGTACCATGGGTAATCATGTCCAGACCGAAAATTGCGCGATATGGTGAACATCCTAATGACTTATGTAGTCCGAATCGCAAAGCACAAGATAGACTTGAAATATGTTTATCCTAATCTGTCTGATCTTCTTCCAAATATGATCGAATGGCTGCCAACTGGGATCGATTAAAACGTTCTGCTGCGTTACTTTGTGGATATATAGTACTGTGTATACATGAGTTATACTTAAGAAAAGCGTTAAAATCGTTAGCTTTGAAGTGTACTCCGTTGTTACTATCGATAGTTTCAGTTACTCCAAAACTGTGAAATATATTCTTTAACAACAACTCCATAATGGTTGCCGAGGTAAATTTTTTAATGGATGCAGCCAATGAAATTACTAAAACGATCTAAAACTATTAATAATCCAATATGACCGTTTTTACTTTAAAATTTCTATTATGAAATTATCTTGAAATTTCTACGGAAATTATCTGTAAAAATCCTACGATGAAGAAAGTCATAGAAGTTCTTCGCATACCTGCAGATGATCGGATTCATATTTGATTCCCTATGGTACAGAGTCTAACGAATCCATCAAAAAAGAAATTCATTGCCGCTGCTGAGACAGCAGAAATTACACAACAAAGATGGCTTTCAACACAATAAACATTTTACTGCCACCATGAATGAAGGCAATATAAGCTTCAACACCATAATCCTGAAGATATCTATTTAATATATTTGAGTCTCGTTATATTCATCTAATTCTGCCCGAGTTTATGGTTATTTCCTGCTTTTGCCTCTAATAATTTAAAATCCCGAGGTCACGAGATTTTCTCACAAATTTTGTGTAACCAAAGGCCCTGGTGAAATTGAGATATGTACCCCGGCTAGAAAACTTCCTTACAAGTTATGAGCCGACTTTCAATTTAAGAGCATATTTAAGAGCCAATTATGAAACAACAGAAGGATGCTTATAGTAATAGTAAAAAGAGATTATCATTTGGATAATCTTATGAACGGTTAATGTATGTATGTAAATCATAACCGAAGCAAAAAAAATCCTTATGATTTGCTCAACAACATGGGGGGAGGTCTTAGAGTTTAGTTAACATTTTCACTCACGTGCTAATTAATTTTTTTCCATCGGTGAAAGGCCATCCAACGATGTATTGTATTAAGTGTGCTAAAGTTTAGTTGTATACACTTACATTTTTATTATATATATTATTTATTAGCATTTTTCTTTATATTTGATTTTTTTTTTTTTTTTTAATTATTACTCAAATTTTAATTATTGACAAAAATTTATTAAAACTTTACGAGCGACCCTAATGCTTGAAAAGACTGGTACAGTTAAGCGTGCATATCTATATAAATGTGTATTATATTTAGGGGCGTACGCGCAGAATTTAAAAGGGAATTATGCGAATTGTGTTAATTTATAGCGACCATGAAGAATATAATTAAATTATCGTAAAAAAAAAAAAAATATTTTGAGCTTTTCTTTACTGGTACTGAGGTTATAAAAAATATTTCTAAAATTTTACATCTTCTAATTGCCATTCATTTTTTTTCTTTTTGCCAATTATTTTAGATTATTTTATTTTTTTTAAGTCTTTAATGTTTACTTCACTATGGGGGTCAGTTTGCATCAATATATAATATATGTGCAAATATAAAATTTAATCTTCTGTCTCCTGCTGATGATAATCCGAGGCTCTGCCTTTAGAGAAAATCTTCTAGATGATCTTTTCTTCCTTCACTTAATATATATATATATATATATATATATATATGGAGGGCCTCTGTACTTCAGAGAATGTAAGCAAAATTAATTTGGTAATAGGGTGGCAATGCAATGATGTATTGCAATTATATACAATATTATTTGCTTCAATGCAATTTTAATTGTGATATAATTATCACAGGGGGCATAGACTTCTATTTATTAAATCCACTTTTTGAAAATGTTGGTAATGGACCACCGACTTAACCTTATGAAAATTTTCTTTTTTTGGTTAAATTTTTCCACGTGCTAAGGCCGGAAATTACCACAAAATAGGTTAAAATAATTTTTGTTTAAACAATTTTTGATTTTAAATGACGAAGTCCACCGCGATTTAGCGTTACGATTTTTGCCCGTATATTGGCTAAGAAAACAACGTATACGAGGCGCCGAGTTGGTACCTTCATAATCATAGGTAGGGTGGGGTAAAGAGCGAGAGGATCAACATCATCTACATTATGCCCGAACTTCATTTCACACAACATAGTGCCTACATTTGCGTGCGAGTACATTACATTTCTAATACGCACTTTGAAAGAAAACAAAAAGTGCACTATCGGATATAGTAACAAAGTATATGAAACAAAAATTTTAAGGTTTTAAAGGTTTTACCACTGTTCAATTGCCAAAGAGTACAGCAAAAGGTTTTAGTGAGAGAAGGTCTTATGTGTCGGGTGCTCTTCTGAGCTAAACTGATTTTTGGGTGTAAATAGCATACGATGTTTTTGCCAGTGTCAATAGTTTATAGATGTGCGTTGGCTTTGGTTCAAGCTAGGAGAAGATAGGAGACAACCAGTCAAAGACGTAAGATGTGAATTGGAAACGGCACTCAAGTGTCACAGCTGAAAGGACGGGATAGCGATAGCCAGCTTTCTGCGTCGGTATTTCACGGCAGATTGTAATTGCCCAATTTTTCAAATTATTAAGTGACCTCTATTTTCTACAATATACCTTAAGATGATCGAATTGGTTGAATAGATTAAATGTGTCGCTTACATCATAAAATACATATCAACATTAAAAAAAAGAAAATTAATTAGAACATTTTGCACCTCTGTAGTACTTACGGGTATTGAAAATATGGAACCATCATGTCAAGCATTTCCGCGTTAATTAAATCAGTAGGATATTCTACGATTTTTCTTAGAAAACTTGTATCCGACATAACTTTAAGTGACTCATCCCAGGAACTCTGAATAAATGTCTTCTCCGGATCGGGTCGAATAGGTTTAACTTTTCTTCGGAATAATATACAAACGCAATCCATGATTAGAGTAATTAAATACGGAGGCTTGCCAAGTTTACGAACGGTAGCTATATCGGCAGCCTTTATTGTTTTTAATGCGGCTTCTGCTTCCTCCAAAGCAGGGAGTGCTTTTTCCAACTTTGCTTCAGCAACTTGTTTAACTGCTGATATATTTTTAACTAAAACTTCAGCTTGGCCTTTTTTTCAGCGACCTCAACCTTTACAATTTCAGCAGCTGCTTTGGATTGCTCAACTGTTGCCAAAACGTCTTCTGCTTCTTCACTAGCAATTGCAATCACTTTATTCATTTCAACTAAATCCTTTTTAAGAACAGCAACAGAAGCACCAGCCTCATCAAGCTTATCCAAGCCGGAACTCATCCGCTCCGACATTATAACAATATGTTCTTGTTTATCCTTGTAAAGTATTTTGTAGCTTTCTAAAAATGATATTAAGGATTTTGGAGTAACAAATGTAACACGCCGAAAGCGATCATAGTAAATAAGACAAGAATCCTGTACAGTCTCATGTATCCAACTCATAATGTCAATAACCTGATTTTTGACTTTATCACTGCATACTAACTCAAAGTCTGCCAAGTAATGTCGGGAAACCGCAATTCGGGCATCCTCTGGCCATTTTTGAAACCAATCAATTACACAGCCAGAAATAAGTCCAGGGAATTTTAAAGACCGCAGACGAAATTTTTCACCAACCTGAATAAACTATTTTTTGAGAAAATTTTTGAAAAAGTTAAAAACTTACCGGTGAAAAACATAATGCTATATGAAGATTAAAACGAGCTCGGGATATGAAAAAATCATACAGGTTATCTTGTGTTGGTGGACGACGTGGTTGAATCTTTTTCATGACGGGAATAAGTTCGCTGTACATTTCGTCCATCTCGTCTTTGGCAAAAAGATTTGCTATTTCACCAGAACTTAATATATTATTGATAAATTCCAAAAATGACTCTTCTTTGATCTCATTATCCGTAAATATGAATGTCATACCGCTTCCTTCGACACCAGCAGTACGATATAAAAATTTAAGGTCCTCAGTAAGATTTCCTATATTGTATGATCTGGACAAAGTTATTTGGAAAAACTTATATCCGGCAATAAAAGAAGCTAGTCGCGTTAGACTCTGTTTTCCGGAACCTCCAACTCCAACAAGTAATGCATTTCCCCTCGGATTGCTTAATATACGAGAGACTATCATTAAGTGCTTTAATGCATCAAGGAAAAACACCAAGTCCATACGATATCCTCTTATAAATTCATTAAATTGAGCCATATATAATAAAACTTTCTCTTTAACAGCCTCAAAACTAAATTGAATTCAGATTATTATTTGTTATGCTATTATGTAAACAAAAAAAAAATGATTACATACCTGGGAATTTCCTCATAGATTTTGGGAGCTGTAAGTATCAGATCTTCTTCCTCTTCATCATCTTGAATTTCCGGAGCATCGCGTAAAAAGTCTACCCAAAATGTTTGGTCTTCAGGGTATTGATCAAAGTTTTCTCCCAAATAAAGTTCTGCATCAATACGCATTCGCCCTATAAACCAGGTTTTATCTTTTTCTGCGGTAAATCTATCGGATATGACTCTGGCACATTCATGTGACCATAGTTTTAATACCTGCTCTGTTGTTCTACATTCTTCCCGGTGTACCTTTAAAATACCTTCCCAAATACGAGAAAGGTCGCGCAAATTAAAAACGTAGTGAAAATTTGCGGGAGTAGGCAACATTTTTGTTTTAACGTTTTGCCATAATGTACGTGTTAATGGAACTAATAATGGAAGAATACGCACAATATCTTCATCAAAACGATCAGCGTTAAAGTATCCTGAACCAATACTCTTAAAAATTTGGTCTAAAGAATTGTTACTTGGTAATGTGCAATTAAAAATGCAAAGGTGACGTTTTAAGCGGTTTGGAATATCATTACGACCGCCACCAGGCTGAATCATGGCTGAAATTATTTGTATATCCATAATTGTGGAAAAGTCTCCAGGACGTTCCAGCGAGTAAAATCCTCTTTGTTCGATCATTTGGCGGACGATTTCATTTGTAATTTGATCTCCCCACTCGTTTATAACAGGCATATTTATATCATCTATAAAAACTGTCATAGAACGTTGATTAGGTGGTCCATATGTAGTACCTTGGCGTTTCTCAACGTAGGATTCAATAATTCGCTGCAAATATACAATTTTGAATACAAAATTATTTCTTGTATTTATACAAAACCATACAAAAAATGATTTATAGCTTTTATTTTACATGTTTATGCAGTTTAACTATGAAAATCGTTCAAGAACTAACTTCTCTTCTATCAATCAAAAAATGTTCTAATAATAAATTCATTGTGCTGTGTTTTTATATATACTTATGCTACATGATTTAAGTTCACAGGTCCATCACATTGTTCACATACCTCGCAGAAAAGCCCAGCCAGCAGGAATTAAGTTTTAATTAAGTCAGCTATCTACAGAATCATCGACTTAGCTAATTCACCCAGCAGAGTCACGATAGAGTAGCCAGTGGAATCAGGGACGGAAAATTAGTTTTAGGTAAGCCATCAATAGATAGTCCAATAGGACTATCCACAAAATCATCAACTCGGAGGAGCCATGGTGGAGTATTCAGTGGAATCAGGCATGCCAACGATAGAACAACTATCTACAAAATTATCTACCCAAAGATATTTTATTATTTTACTTGAAATTTTAAACCCCCTCCATATTATTTTACTTTTTGGGCTTTGATCTGATGTTTTGATCTCCTCATTAAATGGTTGCGGCCTCCTTTTTCTCCCGTTGGAGAAAATAAATTTTGGCACAGTATCAGTTGTCAGTCTCCTTTATTGATTGACAGGTCAATCAATTGCTTTATAGTCTAAGAACGGCACAGCATTGAAAATGTCGTCTTACAATTTGAATTCGGTTGCCACAAATTCTTTGTGTGTTAACACCTCGTTTTGTTCACCCTTATTTTAATTTGGCTTTTTTAAATTCCCAGTGAACTGAAAAACTAAAGTGCTGCTCAGTTGTCTGCAATACAGTTGCCTTGTTGACTTGTATGCAAGTTGATCTATAGCTCGTTTAATACGGGATCCTGGATTGTTGCCACGGTGCCATCATAACCCGTGCTCCTTGCTGAGGAACATTAACGAACTTCTTTTTTTGAGAAATTAATAAATAGCCTTAGTTGACCCTTCGTGGTCAATAAATAGCCTTCGCGTGGTGAAATATAGTACCCTCACCACAACTTTCCATCGCTTTCTTTTGCCTTCGACCTTCTTGGCCGATCGCGCAACACAACTCTCCTGCTGCTATGGTGAAATCACGCATACGCCTCTCAGCTACAATCTTGCTCTCTAGTTTCGCCAACATCCACCCTTATATACTATTTTTCGCCCTTTTCCATATACTTAACTCTAGTGTACATATGAACTAATATATCCCTATAACTATATCTATAACTTAGAAATAATTATGAACTAATATATAATATATACTTATATATATAATTCAAATTTAGCGCCCACAATTCCAGCGCTTCTCAAACCTCTGCTTTGAACATGTTAGATACAGCGGCCTACTCTCCGTTTCTTGCCGACTCGCGAATGGTCTATATGCATGAGCCGACTCTCTAAGTCTTGTGCGTCGGTAGCTTACGCACTTGTGCGTGGCTGTGTTCGCTGTTGCGGTTCTATGCACTCCCAATTCTCAGTGACGTCACACGAGCCTACATGCACTTGTTCCCGACTGTTTACTATTACATATTACATATATTCGGACTTTGCTTTAACCATTTCTCTCTAAACATATGTAATTATTATTAATTGTATACATATTTGCCAATTTAAGTCACGCGATTTACATGTTTGAATTTTGCTTTCGTTTTGATCGCACATTTCTTTTGTTTGCATGTGTTTGATCGAACCTCCAGATTCGTTTATATGTTTGACTCAAACATATAAAGTCCGCGCTTCTAGAATATTTGAATTATTCTGTGGCGTCTTTGTGAGGTAAATATATATTTATAATTTTATATATCCTCACAGCGTTTTAGACTGGCTTGCAGTCGCATGAGATTTTCGGCGTCTGTATATCCGGCGATCTCTGTAATTTTTTGAAAGCTGCTGTAGAAAAGTGGCCAGTGTTGCGGCTTGCCATTGAACAAGGGTGACTCCTTCGAAATTGCTTGGGTCGCTGGGTCGACCTACCTGAGACATGTGGCTGGTAGTATGGTTTTCCTTCCTTATAATTGGCTGGCGCGTTCAACGCGTCCTCAGTCATCTTTTTTAGTAGAGAAACACGGGCAGATCGGTATGCCGTTTGATTGAGGTTGCTTCCAAACTGTGACACGTGGTTTTGTGTGTGCTTTTTGAGGTTAAATACGACAACTGCACATGGTTCGCCGTAAAGTGACGTAACGCTGTAGGGATGCCACGTGTCACGCCTTTTCAGTTGCCACCAGTTCAAAATTTTGTCCAGCTCCTCCTGGCGCTTCGCTAGATTCTGCTGGTGAGGATGCGGCTTGGGGAACACCTGCATGTTTGGCTTTTGCGGCGATCTGCAAGGTGTTGGCCAATATGGTGGGGACAGCTGCCGATGCCACGCTTGTGCATTCGCAGCTCTAGCTGCTCCAACTGCTGTCCAGTTCATCCTCCTTAGCCTCGACGCAGTCAAAAAGATACAAGGACTGGCATTGATTGGTCACTGTCCTCCTGATTGCATCTCTTGCAATGATACACTCCACTGTATAGGTCTTCCTTCGGCATGATTTCTTTTTCTTTCAGGTTATGTACCAATATGTTAATTAGTTATTTAATCTCTGGGGTTGACCAGCTGGGTGATTAAATCGAATAAGTTCACGGTTTACCCGTGGAACGATTTACCTAATTAATTTACATGACATTCTAGGATTAACCCAGGAAAACTCTATGCATATTAATTTTACAGAATTTTTCAGTTTTTAGCAGTCCAACCAAACTGGTGTTGGTTTCCATATATGAATTTCATTAATTTTTCTTTACAATAATTTGATTTCAATTAGGTTAAAATTATTACACGTGGTCGATTATATATGTGATTATATATGTACAGTTGTTTAGGTGTAGGTATTTTAGAATTACACGTATGTTGATTTCAGGTGTTGGCACAGCTTTAAAATTAAGTGCATCGCAACAAGCCATGAAACCCAAAGAAGAACTTAAAGCAAAATATGTAACGGGTAACTTCTTAACGCGTAGGCTGGCGCAATTAAAAGAATAATGCAAAAGAAAATACAATACAATGAGCTTTGAGGGTTAACCCTTCAGTGAGTACTGCTAATTTTAAATACATAACCTAACTTCATTGACTCACAGGCACGAGACCACAGAAGTTTGTTACTGCAAATTTTGGTTCCCCGTTATGCGGTCACCGACGCTATTTATAACATAGCTTTGTTTTAAGAGCATCTCAAAAAAGTAGTTAGTGATTACATACCCATGTTGTTTAGAGAAAATAAACTAAAATAATGTCTCTTACTAAATTTACGTTGATTTCTTTGAATATGAAGTATTTCATTTCCGTAAAGATAAAGTATTTTCTATATAAAGTTTAAATTTATTACTTGAATCTGGTTAATTTGGCAGAGTCGAATTCCATGTCGTGATCATTTTTGATTCTATTTATAGAAGTATATTAAAAATAAAGTAGCACTTCTACATCAGTTACTTAACATATTCTCTGACAATAACAGCTCGTTTTATTTTCAAAGATTAACTGTTATATTCTTTTGTTCAATATTTTGGATTTATTTGAATATATTTCAATGCATAGTTGACCATATGCGTCTTTGGCTGAGATCGGATACCATATCCTGTGGGTTGAATAGTGTTTCTAAATTTATGTAAATTGTTACTCCCAGTACTATTTAATAATACGATAGATAGCCCATATTAATGCCATCTTCGAAATAATATTAATGCGGTGAATCAGTATTGTATTATTATTAATGGTATACATATTTGCCAATTTACATGTTTGAATTTTGCTTTCGTTTCGATCGCACATTTCTTTTGTTTGCATGTATTCGATCGAACCTCTAGGTTCGTTTATATGTTTGGTTCAAACAAATTAACGCGCGAGTTATCGTCTTGGCCATGTTTGCCGTGTTCGAGGAAAGGGTAACATTTCCCCTTTTTTTATATACATTTAGTTTCATTTTAGTTTTAATGGAATAAAAACCTTCGTCTTGTTTGACGTTCGACACACAATGATCATAATTTATTCGGCAAAAATGCCCTTCTCAGCTTCAGCTAATGCTTACAAAACTATGTGTGTATGTATGTATGTCACATATGTATATATGTATGCATATATGTATGTATATATGTATGTGTTATTCGTTGCCCTTGATGTATTGTCCGTGGTTTGTGTAGTTGAAAGTGGATTCGTATATATTTATATATAACTGTAAATTCAAAGGCGCAATGAACCAAGCAAGTCTTCCTCTTTCCCTGTACCAATTAAGGAAACTTTATAAAATCAAACTTCGTCGAGTTCGCCATTACTTCGAACTAAAATTTTTCTCACATGCGGCAACAACGAACGCATGCTATCTCGCTCACACTTACTACGCAATTCGCACAGGGCATTTCAGTATGAAATGTATATAGAAATATCTCTTATGTTTCTTGTCCGATTTTAACGAAATTTGATCAGCTGATACCTTTTGGCCGAATAAGAAATGCTTCCTCCTGCCTGTTACACACATTTTAACAACTTTAATATACCCCGTTACCCTATGGGTACAGGGTATAAAACTGTACTGCTGCACACAGCGAACGAAAGACTTCGTTTTGTGCAAGTTTTTTGTATTCTTGTTCTTGCGGTACTTTTCCTATGTAAGCATAACTTAAGCTAGCTAGAATGAAATCGCGTGATCGATGTCGCAGTTGTTTGTTTGCAGCCTAAGAGTAGACTACAGTAAGTGAAATTGTTTAACTGTAAGATGCCAAATTTAACCTTGAAAATGTTACAGAATTTTAAAGCTATCCACCTACCCGCCAAAAAATTTATAAGTAAAACTCGAGACCTCTGGATTCTTAAACTAGTTGAAGCATAGGTAGGAAATAATTATTTACTTGACGCGACAAAGAGACTACCAATTACCTACAACAACTTCAATATACACTACTACAGAGATTATACAATAATTAGTACGATATTAAAGACACTCATTTGGGGTGAACACTGTACAAGGTGGAGATACCCAACATATATACAATGGCATGTACATTTAATATTATTTCGGTTAGGGTATTACCCGGGTAGTCAGATGCGCAATTGGTAACATATGTGAATATAATTAAATGGCTTAATATAATATATTATAATTGGTTAATTTTTCTTTTCGATAGTATAGGGTAGCAATTCGTTATTTATTTTTTTTTCCCAAATATTTTTTTTTTTTTGCAAATAATATTTTATAGGTGAATAAAAGAAATAAATTCACAAATAAAATATGGTGGGGCTTTAATACACAAAAATTAATTCCTACAATAACTATGCCTAACTAATTTAAAATCTTTCTCGAGGTCCCTGCTCGGGCGTCATCTGTAAGGAAGTTTTCTATACATATCTTAATCTCCCCCCAGGGCTTTTAGTTACAGAAAATTTGTAAATAAATCTCGAGACCTCTGGATTTCAAATTAATTGAGGCAAATGTCGGAAATAATCTAAATTTGACGCAGCAAAAGAGGTGACTAATTATCTACAACGAACTCACTATACACTACAGTGGATACACAATAATTACCACGAGGCACGAAATTAAACAATTACTATGAAAGACACTTATTTGGTGGTGAACACTGTACAAAGGGAGAGATACACTACATATGCATGCGCATTTAATATTATATCGGTTAGGGTATTACCCGGACACCAAAATAAATATTAAATGACACTGAGTAGTAATTAGGGCATATCGATTTGGAGGGTTTGCTTAATGCTATATATATATTAATAAAAAAAAAAAAACAAAATTTGTGATTCGTCACATAACGTAATTTACGAGCAAATTAATTTTCTTGTATATGTAAATTATTCAACTCTTTTAATTCTAACAATATCTAAGAACGTGAACATGAAGAGATGATTTAATTATCAGTAATTTTATAGTGACCAGATTAGAAAACAAAATAAGAAAAACGAATTACCGATTCAATTAGTTAACTACATTTATGCTCTAAAGAAAATTAAATAAATCTTGATTTGGAATTTTCTTGTTATAGACCTATTTAGCCCTCATTAAAAATAATAAGTTTGTTAAATTTTGCCAATTTTGTATGTTAAATAATTTGCTCTTATGTTCAGTTTAAGTCTACTGTTCATAACAACAATTAAATGAATTTTGTTAATTTGAATATATAATTCTTTTTCTAGTGACATGGCAATAAGATAGACTTGGTGATCTGAAACGTGTAGTAATTAGGGCATATCGCAAATTAATTTTAAAGATTTTACTCCGGTACTCCTGCAGTAGAAAAACTTGTTTTTGCGGAGATTGATCGGATGCTATCGTTAGGAGTAATAGAACCTTCATCCAGTCCTTGGAGTTCACCTATGCGGCTAGTGCTTAAACCCAATAAAGTTAGACTTTGCTTAGATGCACGCAAACCGAATGAAGTTACGAAGAAGGATGCAAATCCCCTAACAAATATTGATGGAATTTTTTCAAGGCTTCCGAAAGATTAAAACATTATTTCTAAATTAGATTTAAAGGACGCATATTGGCAAGTTGCGTTAACAAAAGAATCGAAGTCTTTACTGTGCCAGGTAGACCGTTATACCAATTTACAGTCTATGCCCCCCTGTGAGAATTATATCACAATTAAAATTGCATTGAAGCAAATAATATTGTATATAATTGCAATCCATCATCGCATTGCCGCCCAATTACCAAATTAATTTTGCTTACATTCTCTGAAGTACAGAGGCCCTCCATATATAAATATATTAAGTGAAGGAAGAAAAGTCCACAAAGATCATCTAGAAGATTTTCTCTAAAGGCAGAGCCTCGGATTATCATCAGCAGGAGACAGAAGATTAAATTTTAAATTTGCACATATATTATATATTGATGCAAACTGACCCCCCATAGTGAAGTAAACATTAAAGACTTAAAAAAAATAAAATAATCTAATATAATTGGCAAAAGAAAAAAAAATTAGTGGCAATTAGAAGATGTAAAATTTTAGAAATATTTTTTATAACCTCAGTACCAGTAAAGAAAAGCTCAAAATATTTTTTTCTTTTACGATAATTTAATTATATTCTTCATGGTCGCTATAAATTAACACAATTCGCATAATTCCCTTTTAAATTCTGCGCGTACGCCCCTGAATATAATACACATTTATATAGATATGCACGCTTAACTGAACCAGTCTTTTCAAGCATTAGGGTCGCTCGTAAAGTTTTAATAATTAAAATTTTAATAATTAATAAATTTTTGTCAATAATTAAAATTTGAGTAATAATTAAAAAAAAAAAAAAAAATCAAATATAAAGAAAAATGCTAATAAATAATATATATAATAAAAATGTAAGTGTATACAACTAAACTTTAGCACACTTAATACAATACATCGTTGGAAGGCCTTTAACTGTTAAATGTTAACTAAACTCCTCCTCCCCCCATGTTGTTGAGCAAATCATATGGATTTTTTTTGCTTCGGTTAAGATTTACATACATACATAAACCGTTCATTAGATTATCCAAATGATTATCTCTTTTCACAATTACTATAAGCATCCTTCTGTTGTTTGATAATTGGCTCTTAAATATGCTCTTAAATTGAAAGTCGGCTCATAACTTGTAAGGAAGTTTTCTAGCCGGGGTACATATCTCAATTTCACCAGGGCCTTTGGTTACACAAAATTTGTGAGAAAATCTCGTGACCTCGGGATTTTAAATTATTAGAGGCAAAAGCAGGAAATAACCATAAACTCGGGCAGAATTAGATGAATATAACGAGACTCAAATATATTAAATAGATATCTTCAGGATTATGGTGTTGAAGCTTATATTGCCTTCATTCATGGTGGCAGTAAAATGTTTATTGTGTTGAAAGCCATCTTTGTTGGGTAATTTCTGCTGTCTCAGCAGCGGCAATGAATTTCTTTTTTGATGGATTCGCTAGACTCTGTACCATAGGGAGTCAAATATGAATACTATTTCATCTGGTTCTAAAGTTTTTGGGTTATTTCTGTTTTCGTTTGCTCTTTCTATTCTAATCTTTTTTGTATTTTCTATTTCTTGTCTGAGTTCTGGATAGATTATGTTTTGGAAGCTATTTAGTTTTTGTAAGTAATCGTGTTCATTATTGAATGTGATTGTCTTGTCGAAAGTATTAGGTCTGCCGTAAAATAACTCATATGGGGTATGCTTCAGCGTTGAGTGAATAGCGTTGTTATAAGTAATTAAGGTTTCTGTTAGTATGTCATTATGTTTGGAACTCCAGTTTCTTAACTTTTCTTTTATTTAATATAATGCGATAGATTTCCGTTAGGGACGAATGAAGTCTTTCGACAGGGGAATCACTTGTTGTACTGAAGTAACGTGCAATTGTATATCGTATTGTTCACAAAAATCTTTAAAAAGTTTACCTTGAAATTCTGTTCCTTGGTCGCAAACAATTTTTTGCGGGACACCAAAAGAGCATAGAAAGTTTCTCAAAGCCTTAACAATGTTTAAAGTGTCTCTGGAAGATGTTGTATGTCCCATTGCGAATTTACTGAATTTGTCTATAATTGTCAGGATTGTGTTGTTATTTATTGAATAAAGGTCAATATGCAGAATTTGCATCGGTACTGTGGGAGCTTCTGTTTCTTGAAAAACTAACTTTTGTGGGTGTCTCTCATATTTCAAGGTTTGACAGACATCGCATTCGTTAATTATTGAGGACACTTTGGTTTTTAAATAGGGCGTGTAAAACATTCTATTTAGATGCGCTATTGTTACTATTTATATGGTATTTCTTAATTTTTTGTTCAACCTGATTTGCGTCTGTAATATCATCCAACATGCTTGTACATCGGATGGTTTTATAGAGTTTTGTGGGAAGAAAGTATTCTGTGAGGCTTTGATTTATTATGTCGAAAATATCGTTATTAGTATAAATTGCGTAGGTTCTTCCCGGTTTCAGAATTTTCTGTAATAGTCGTGTAATTTCCTCTTTATCGAAATGTGTTTGTGTAATTATTCTTCTAATTTTGTTTTTGAATGGGGTTGTTGTTATGAGTTTTGACTCGTTGCCGGTTTGAAATATTAACTGAAGATTGTATTCATTTATTGGTTTATTTACTGTTACTATTGTATTAACTGGATCTACTGTTTGGCTGTTAATATTTATTTCTGCTGGAATTCTACTGAGAGCATCAGCTACCACATTTTCAGAACCCTTTGTATATGTTATTTCGTAATCATATTCCAGTAACTGAAGTTTCCAACGGACTAGTTTGGAATCGGGTTCTTTGAAATTCATTAGCCATGTTAAGGGTCTATGGTCGGTGACTATTTTGAATCTTTGACCAAAAAGGTAGGATGTTTAGTTGCCCAAATTATGGCAAGCATTTCTTTCTCGACTGTTGAATAGTTGAGTTCTGTATTTGTTAACGTAGAGCTAGCAAAACATACAGGTTTTTCGTTATTTGATGACCCTTGTGAAAGGACAGCTCCAATAGCGACGTTACTAGCGTCGGTGGTCAAAATAAATTGTTTAGAAAAATTTGGATATTGTAAAATTGGGTCATTGCATGTTTCAAATGCAGAAATGAACTCTGTGCTGAGTTTAACGGTCTTTTTGCCTTTCAGCTGTTGTGTTAGTGGTTTGGTAATGGTAGCAAAATCTCTAATAAATTTTCGATAATAGCCCAAGAGACCAAGAAAGGATTTTATTTGTTTCCTCGTTCTAGGTAATGGAAATTGTTTAATGGAATTATTTTATTGGGGTTTGGTTTAATTCCATTTTCTGTCACCACATGTCTGATTTATTTGGTTGTAGTTTAAGATTTGCTTTGATAATTTTTAAGAATACTGCCATTTTCTGTCACCACATGACCTAGGTATTCTATTTCTTTTCTAAGGAATTCTGATTTATTTGGTTTTAGTTTAAGTTTTGCTTTGTTAATTTTTGAGAATACTGCCTCAAGGTCCTTAATGTGTTCTTGTAGTGAAGGGGAGAAAACAATAATGTCGTCTAAATAAATGAGACAACATTTACCGTTTAAATCGGCCAGAACATTGTCCATTATTCTTTGGAAAGTTGCTGGGGCATTAGTTAGCCCAAATGGCATTCTGACAAATTCGAAGTGGCCTTCCGTTGTGGAAAACGCGGTCTTATTAATATGTTTAGGCTCCATTTCGATCTGATGGTAGCCGCTGGCTAAGTCTAATGCAATAAAATATTTTGCCTGCCTATTTTGTCTAATACCTCGTTTATGTTTGGCATGGGATATTTATCTTTAACAGTTTTTTCATTTAATTTTCTATAATCGATGACCAATCTCCATTTCTTGACATTGGACTTATCCAATTTTTTTGAAATAAGAAATGTTGGTGAGCTCCATATGGAGTAGCTGTGTCTAATGATGTCTTGATCTAGTAGTTTTGAAATTTGTCTTTGAATTTCCTCTCTCTCTTTGATGCTATACCTGAAGGGTTTGGTATAGATTGGTATTTCATCTGTTGTATTTATTTTGTGTTTAATTAAATTTGTGAAGGTGAGGGAAGTACCTTCTTTATAGAAAAGGTTGGGAAATCTATGACACAAATCTATGAATTGTTTCTTTTCTTCATCTTTCATATGGTCGGTATCTATTGGGATTGTCTGTGTCTGGTTGTTTGCTTTACTTTCTTCGTTAGTTTTTATCGTTAATTCTGTTTCTGAAAAATCCCTCTTATCGCATTTTTCTACTGTCAAAGGTGTATCTATGCAATAATTTTGTTCTTTATTGGAGAAGTTGTTTACTTCTAAATAACTGAAATGAATGTAAAGGCCTCCCGAAATAAATAGGTCCTCTGTTAGGGTTGTTGGGTCGTATAAAAATATGCCTTCTTTGAGGTTAACCGGTACCTTAATTATTTTCTTTGAATTTTCTTCCACTGTATACAAGGTGGAAGTCAATCTATCTTTCATTATTAAGTCTATATTACTTGTTGTAAGTTGTAAAATCTTTTTAGGAAGGTTCACTACTGCACTTATTCCTTTAAGGATATCTATTCCGATTAATCCGTTAAAGAAAGAATGGAAATTGAATAGAAGAAGCGAGAATAACGAATCGTTATTGAAATCTTTGAAAAGCGGGTGTGAATTTAGGACTGTGGTAATTATGACCGGCTTTGGAAGTTCTAACTGTTCCAGTGTTTGTACATATTTTGGATTTATGAAAGAGAAGGTTGCGCCTGTATCTATCAAAAATTTTAAATCTTTATAGGGGCCTATACACAATTTGATATATGGCAACGGAATGTTAGGGTCTCTATTTATTAAATACCCTGTTTGGCCGTCGAGGCACTTGATTGAAAATTTCCCTGCTCATCATAATTGTGTAGTTCACCTTGTGGGTGGTCGATATTGTGGATTGCTCCTCTTTGTTGTGTGTTTCTTGAATAATTGTAATTTTTTGTATTGTGTTGGTTAAAGTTGTTTTCTCTTGGCATGATTGCCAAATTGTTTCTATTATTTTGATTTGAATGAGCATCGTTTCTGTTGTCCACTCTTGGCATAATTGCCAGATTGTTCCTATTATTTTTTTCTTGAGTTAAAATCGTTCCTGTCGACCCTATTTGTGAAACGTCTGTCCGAGTCGTTATTATTCTCGTATGAATTTAGTCTTTGTGTTTGTTTCCTCTTATTGTCTTGGGAAAAGTAAATTTCTCTTTTTTTAAGGACCCAATCCAGAGCCTGTCTAAGATTGTTAGGTCTCATGGATCTGACTGCCGTCCCTAAGGGACCCCTAATTCTGGATAAGAATGAATTGAGACAGATATCTGCAAATAGGTCTTTCTTTGTTTTAATTAGAAGGGGTTCGGATTCATTTGTTTCTGTCAATCTGAATAGTGGTAGTTTAATTTCAAAGACTTTTTCGTATAATGGGCGAAGTGATAAGGAGCCTTGCCCAAGGTTATGTAGTTCATACATAAGAGTCGGTTCGTCTCTACTGTCCGAACAGCTTTGAATGAGAGCTTCCTTTATCTCATCCCAGACTAAACCCCAGCATCTATAATAGCCTCGTTTGCTGGGCCCTCAATATTGTTTCTGATAGCCCTAAGTAGCATCTGTCCATATGGGGTTTTAACTGTTCCTCTAATAAGGAGGATAATCTCTTCAACGTTACTCACAAATTCTCCTAAGGTTTTAGGAGTTAATTGTTGAAGTCAAAATTAAATATAATATAATCAAATAACTACAACCATCTGAAAATGTTTCATTCGTTTTTTTTTTATTAAATTATTATTATTTGTATAATTATGCATATGTATATATATGCCTTTATAGGTGTTCTTTGATTGTCTTTGATTTGGTAAGTCGCCCTGAAATACCAAATCAAATAGATACAACCATCTGAACATGTTTCATTCGTTTTTTTTTTTTTTTAAATTATTATTATTTTGTATCATTATATATATATATATCTTGCTCTTGCTTTGCTAGTCACACTGAAAAACAAAGTCAAGTATAAGATTCCACTAGACTAGTAATCAGTATATTCTTTTTTTTTATGTATTTATTAGTAGACATATATGTAGATATTTTATTTTTTTGGCCGCTTGGATTTATAAGTCGCCCTGAAATATAAACCCAATTGCAGCGATTTTAAAACATACATGTTGTGTGTTTCTGAATACGTCTACAACTGCCGCCAACTTTTCTGTCGCATAGACGTTAAACTCGAACCGTAGCACGTTTGACGTGGACTCATACCACACAACAAGCACTTTGATATTTTTTCTTTTGTCGCATGATTATTAATTTTGTTGTATGAATTTGTAAATGATTTTGTTTAAATTTAAATTTTGTTTTGTTTAAAATATCACTCTTTAGCGATGAAATTTGGAAAGATTTTTGTTTATCAATAAATGTTTTTCTTTTTTTTTTTTTTGTTGTCTTGTTCCACCACACACTAGACAGAACTAAAATTTTTTTCCTCTCATTTTTTCTTTGTTTTATTTTTTATTTTACTTGTGCATATATTCATTTTGTTTCAATTTGAAATAGAATTTTAATTCACTTTATTTATTCATTATTGTGTTTTATTCTCTTCTCTCTTTTATTTTTTTACTCTTACTATTAAAATAGACTTACAAAATAATAAGTATGATATAGTAGGTGTCTCGTTAAAAGCCGGTTTTAAGCGGTTTTAAGCTTCAAAAGAAGACTGACTATTTTATTTTCATATAAGTTTCTCCCTACCTACACCCTAGTGGCTGACCGTCGGCAGAATGCCGACGTAAACTTTTGTTTACATTCTTTAGAATTATAATAGTGTCTATAGTTGCGACTTCTGGATGTTGCTCAAGATTCTTGTGTTGCAATTTTATATTGCAGTTGTTCGTGGAGGCTTAATCGGGGGCATCTCGAGGGGAGAGGAATAAATGGCGATGGGCCATATAGAACGGTCAACTCGTCCTTACAGCGAATAGTAATAGTGAAAAAGAAACAGACTTCAGGCAGATAAATGCAAAATCTATAAAAGACGCATATCCAATGCCGAGAATCGACTACATTTAGATCAACTGCGCGAAGCGAAATTTATAAGCAGGTTGGATTTAAAGTATGGGTATTGGCAGATAGGGTTGAAAATAAACAGCAGGAAGATGATAGCTTTCACAGTTCCAGGAAATGGATTGTAACAATCGAGAGTGATGCCGTTCGGCTTGCATTCAGCATCTGCAACATTCCAACGGACCTTAGATATGGTTATAGGACCAGCTTTGATACCACACGCTCTTGCAAATCAGGATGACATCATAAACAGTCAGTCGAACAATGGAAGGCCACCACAAAGCACATTTAAAAGAGGTTTTCTGCAGACTAAAGGCGGCAAATTTAAGAATAAATGCGGCATTGGCACAGATAAAGTGGCAGCAATAGCTGAATTAAAATTTGAAAATTATGTGCCGAAAATATTAAGGTACGACGCTGATTTCGTCGAACCATGGAAAATTCGGTGTTACTCGTAATAGTGGATAGATTTTCAAAATGGACCGAGCTCGTACCAATGAGAAAGACGTCAGCAGAAAATCTAGTGAAAGCATTCAGAGTAAGAGTGCTGTGTAGATTTGGGGTGTCCCAAAGGTGGTAATAACGAATATCAGAGTCCAATCCGTCAGAACAATATTTAAGAAAATGCTGCAACAACAATGGGATGACCAATGGCCAGACACAATGTTGGCAGTAAATTCTAGCGTGTCAGACGCAACAGGATATACTGCGGCATTAATAACACAAGGGAGAGAGCCGAAATTGCCAGGATCCACGTTCGACAAAATAACTATTGGATCAGGCAAACCAAGTCAACGGCTAGATGGCAATGCGGAGGAGTTAATCAAAGAAATTGGCGTACGAAGAAACCTGGAAAAAGCTGCTCAGGATCAGTCAAGACACTATAATCTGAGAAGAAGGCAATGGAAACCACGAGTAGGCGAAATAGTGTGGGCCAAGGAGGACTATCTGTCAAATCCAGCAGAAGGATTCGCGGTGGTGGGCCATACATAGTCGTGGGATTTACATCGCCAGTTATATGCAAACTGCAGCATATGGCAAACAAAAAGGCAAGGTTGGCACACATCAGCGAATTAAAAGTGCAACCAGAGCAGTAAGGATGCAAGGGGGAGTGTGACTACCGGAAACCAGCCAAATGAAGTTTAAACAGTTGGACCAGCCGGACAACTGGGAGATCTTCAGATGGAAAGGAACGGTAGAAACACACATCAGGTGGAAAGGAAATTGCATCGGCCTACATAAATAAATAACAACAATTTCAATCAAAATTTTTTTTCCTGCTTGTTAGTTGTTTGACAACAGGGAAGACAATAAAAAAAATATCTCTATATATAAAAGGATCGTTAAAACTGGCTCAACAAAAAAAAAAAATATATATATATATATATATATATAAAAGAAAAAAATCTTTGCAGGCATACAATTTCTTTTGTTACAGTGGATATAAAACTGTAATATAAAAAGAATTTTTTAGTTTGGCGGGTTAGCGCTAGACAAACGAAACGGAATATAAACACCAATGCTTCTCAAACTGTAGGAGAGCAGTATGGAAAGAGGATGCAAATGGATAAGGAGGACTCTCTCCTGCGGTACAGGATCAATCTCGATATTATAATTTGAGAAAAAGGCAATGGAAACAGCGAGTGGGCCGATTATTTTATTTTTGTTGCTGATTAGATGTTTGGCAACATGCAAAAACAATAATGCAATGTATAAAAAAAAATTTTTTTTGCTGCTAACAGTGTATGTTAAACTGTAAAATGATATAAAAAGGAAATTGAGCTTTGGCAAGTTGGCGCTAGACAAATACAATGAGATACAAATACCAATGCTTCTCAAACTGTGGACGAGGAGAGGACTTTCTCCTGCGGTACACGAAATGCAGAAGAAAGGATTCACACGTCCACTGTGTAGGTAACAGGGGATAAAAAGATAAAACTAGAGCGGGAACCCGAAGCTGGATGCACAGCGGCAGAGCGACATGGATTAGTAATGTGTGTACGTACTAATAGGGACTGGAACTGTCCAACTGTCTCTAGGGATCCCAAGACGAGCAACATCAGGAAGCAACGCAGGATATGCCGCCGTCGCCAAAAGGTGTCCCAATGGAGAGTCACTTTCGATGGCTCTACAGACCCACTGTATTTTTTCGGGAAAATACAGACTCATGCTGCCTTCTTTAGGATTAACCTGGAATCACAACCACGGAAGATGTCCCTTCTACTCTCAGGCAGAGCGGAAGGATGGTGGTAGACTTGCGACTTGCTGGAGGCTAACTGAATAACGATTAAACATGGATTCTTTGACTTTTTCTTACCCCCAAGATATTTCGAACGACTCGAGGATGCCATTCAAGCAATACCTAGTCGAGCTACGCATAAAGATGAAGAAGGCCAACTATTCTTCAGATCAAGAACAGGATCGGATATACGACAAACTTCATCCGGAGTTCCAGTTATTTACAACACAACGCTGCCCCTGGTATCCAATACCCCATCGACTGGAACTGCCCAACTGTCTCCAGAAATCTTCTATCTATTTGATTCTACACCGTCCATCCAATCGTTATCCCAAAGGCGAAATTCCTTTATTAGTTTATGGACAATACGCAATATTCTATCATATTGACACCACTTTCATAAAGTGTGTTTAGAAACTCATTTGGAAACGCATTCGGACTCGTCAAAAATGAAATTATTGCTAGGCCCATATGCTCCCCCCTAAGATCAAACAGACAGAATTTTTCCGGAACCTTAGCGAAACTTGTGACATACTCACCTCTGGGTTAGATGCATTAGATGTCGAAGAATTTATTTACAGAGTCCAGATTTTAATAAACAAAAGACTACATTGTGATTTTTTAGGATTATCTTCATAATTGCACATTCTTTTTGTTGGAAAAAGTTGAGATTTCGATAATGCATGATAATTAAACCCGAAATACTAATTTCGTTTCTTATTCTGTCCTATCTAAAATCTAAACTTTCAAAACATTGTTAATAGTATATAAAAATGGATGGTGGCGAGCAAGAGAGCAACGAATGCAGCAATAAAATTATAACGTATTTAAAAAAAGAAAAACTGTTTGTTCTCAATTCACCAGCGCACAATATAAATTCGTTCCCTTGGCTTGCTGAAGGATGCAAGTTGGCTTTGGTGGGTGCGACGGATGTCTGACTGGCAAAAACGTGGCTGAGCGATGTAGCTATGGCAGCTATGGGCGCTGGGGCATTCCCGTAGTTGATGGCCGCTTCTGTTACTTGATTGCAGCCGATCGATCTTGGACGGACATGGTTGTAAATTTTGGACAGAGGCCCACGAGGAAAGAGCTGTCTTGTTGGGAATGGACTGTTCTCATAATGCGATAGTGGCGTTAGGCAACTTAGACATGCACAGTGCCACCAGCAGGGCATCCGAGCGAATGGATGGCAGTTTGCAGCTCCTTTAAGGCCCCACAAGTCTCATGGACAACCGAAGACGGTCAGACTGTCGCAAGCGGCGATAAAGTGATTCACTGACACATGTTGGCTGCGTCGAGTAGTCGTTGAGACTCGGACCTGGTTAAAGTTGTCGGAGCGGACACTGTGTCGCGCAGAATCGAAAGGGAGCTGGAATCGGACAGTGTGGGCGAGGGAGTACGAGTGGAAATCCACTGTAGAGTAGTGCCGGAGGAACAAGGCGAAGAATGTGTGGTACCGAAGGCAAAAGAAAGCGATGGAAAGTTTTGGGCGGCGAATATTGGCGCGCGGAAAAGTACTGCCAACGGTACATAATTTCACAACGCATCCCGAAGGGTCAAGATGCCTATAAATAGACACGGCTGAGACACAGAAGGGATTTAGTTAGAAAGTGAAGGAGTCAAGCAAAGTATCACTTGGACCAGCAAGGTGCAAGTGAAATATCAACAAGTGAAGGTTCAACAAGTGAAGGAAAAGAATCGAGGCCAACGAAGTGAAACGTATATGAAGAGGTGAAAGTGAAGGCGTGCCAAGTCAGATCGATAAAAGGATATCCATCTGTATCCTGGCTACAAGTGAATGTTTGAAGGCAGATTCATTTTTGGTGTCAAGCAGGAAAACTAGGAGCAATTCCTATCAGATCACAAGACTAGGAGCTATTCCTAGCGGATCATAAAAGACTAGGAGTTATTTCTAGCAATATATAAAAGACTAGGAGTTATTCCTAGCAACATATAAAAGACTAGGAGCTATTCCTAGCAGCCTATAAAAGACTAGGAGCAATTCCTAACAAAACATTGAAGACTATGGAGCTATTCCTAGCACAGTTAAGGAAGACCAGGAGTATTCCTGGCATAGTGGGAAAAGACTAGGAGTATTCCTAGCAGAATAATAGGAGCGTAGCAGACGACAGTGTAGCTAGACAAGACCAGGAGTCATCCTGGCAGTAGGAATACTTGCCACAGCCAAACACAATCTGTCGATAAGTTTTCATGAGTGCCAGCGGTGCAGTGTGGATTTCACAATAGCCACAAACACAAAGCCAACAGCCCGTGCAGAAGCTCTCTGGCCATACTAACATCCACCAATCAAATCGACAATAAAATTATAACGTTTTATTAAAAGAGAAACAACTATCTTCTCATTTCACCAGCGCACAAAATAAATTCGCTGTGTCGTACCCCTACACCAAAAAGGATCGTTACAGTGGATCCAATGGTAACAATTTCACTTTACCCTTTGCGCAATACAATCCATCGGTTTTCTTTTTGTATTTCAATGCCTTACAATGTGAGCAGCAACCCGAGTTCATAGAACCAATAACAACACATTGGTAGTTACTGTAGTCAATTGACACATCGTAAATGAAAGCAGCTCGGTTTAAACTTGCGCGGTTATTAGTGAATGACGCGCTCGAACTGCACGCGTTTCTGACGTCAGAATCCTATTACGCTCATTTTGGTCGGCACGTTCTTGCGCATTAAGATTAGCTTGGTAAATGGCTTGGGTTATAGCTCTTACGGTTTTTATACCCTGTACCCATAGGGTACAAGGGTATATTAAAGTCGCTAAAATGTATGTAACAGGCAGAAGGAAGCATTTCCGACCCCATAAAGTATATATATTCTTGATCAGCATCAACAGCCGAGTTGATTGAGACATGTCCGTCTGTCCGTCTGTCCGTCCATCCGTCCGTCCGTCCGTCTGTCCGTCCGTCCGTATGAACACGTGGATCTCAGAGACTACAAGAGCAACCAAATTTGGTGTCAGCATTCGTGTAGTGTCTACGCAGATCAAGTTTGTTTCAAATTTTTGCCACGCCCACTTCCGCCCCCGCAATTTAGGAAAAACGAATAACTAGAGTAAAATTAAAGGTAGCTTATTCTTATTTAGCACACCTAATAATATGGCCAAAAGGTATCAGCTGACCAAATTTTGTTAAAATTGGACAAGAAATATCGGAGATATATCAATGTACAATTTGTACTGAAACGCCCAGTGCGACATTGCGTAGTACGTGTGAGCGAGATAGCATGCGTTCGTTGCTGCCGCTTGTGAGGAGAATTTTAGTTTGAACTGATGGCAAATTTTAAGGAGTTTGATTTAATACAGTTACTCTACTTGGTACAGGGTATACTCAAAGTCGGCAGGGACGACTTGCTTGATTCATTCTATCTATAATTCTTTATCTTATAGTAGGCATAACTGTTATTTTTTATTTAAATATGTAACTACAAATGATTAATGTATTTAGGGTTGAAATGTTAAGGGTGGACAACCCTTAACATTTAGGGGTATGAAAAATAGATGTTAGCCGATTCTCAGACCTACTCATGCAAAATTTAGTTAAAATCGGTAAAGCCGTTTCGGAGGAGTACGAAGACAAACATTGTGACACGAGAATTTTATATATATAGATAAATGAACTCTGTTTTTTAAGTCTCATCTTCCTGCTCAAGATAATAATTTTTTTTATTGGTTTTGTATATGTATGTACTCATATACTGTACACCAAGTTTTAATCAGCCACAAACTCACAGGAATTGTTATATTAAATCAAACTTATATCTAGTACTTGTGAGGATTCACAAATTATTGTTTCTATTTTTCTTTATCTATCAATATATATATATAACCATAAGTCAACCCTCTAAACTAATATGCTCTACTTATTGAAGGGGATTAGTTCAACATTAGGTTACTATTTCTAGCTAGAGAGAGCAATTGTTTTCTATTTCATCTTTAGGCTACAGTTTCTAGCAAGAGAGAGCAATTGTTTTCTATTCCATCATTAGGTTACAGTTTCTAACAAGAGAGCAATTATTTTTTATTTCTTTTGTTTCTCTCTCCTTCGCATTGCAATAGCCAGCGACGCCGACGCACCAACCGCCACGCCGTCGGTACAGTCGGTGTCAGCATAGCTAAGCTAAGAGACTTCGTCACGTACACCAAAAGCTCGTAGGATAACGGTGAATCATCAGTAGCCAATCAAAATGCGCCACGCATTTCCGCAGCTGCGTCGAAAGCTTAGAATATTAAAAACTAGGGCAAAGGCAAGAATTAAAAATGAGAGTAAGATCATTCAGTTGGTGACCATCGACAAGTCAAGTTTACAAAAGAAATAACAAGTAGTGAAAATCAAGGAAATTAAAGAAACAATCAAAGTGACAGTGAGACAAAATAAAGTGAAACCAAGTGAATACAAGACAAAAATCTAGCAAAGAATAAAAGAAAAAGAACAACGCACAGAGGAAAAACATAGACAACACCAGATTAAAAAACCAATAAAAAAGAAGTTATATTTACGAAGTCCCTAGTATGTCCCGAAACGGGTAAGTCGGCCTAAAGGCCACGATATCACCATTTTATGCTCTTCTTCTAGGGTAGTGTGATCGTAGGCAGCCATATATTTTTTTTTTACAATAGACATATGTGAGCTAGAAATAATAAAATTATGAATGAACATTGACCCTCGCCTTTTCTATTTTTCTTCTTGCCCCTATTCTTTCTCCTTGTCTTTATTTGCATGTAATGTCCTAATAATATGTTAAGTGTTGTTTAAATAACTTATGTTGTGTTTCCATGGTACAGTTGGCAGTATGTCGACCAACAACCATTTCAGTGTCCGGGTATTACCCTAACTGAAATGGTGTTGGTTGTACATACGCCGACTTAGTGCCATTTAATATTATTCGACATCCGGGTAATACCCTAGTCGAAGCAATATTAAATGCGCATGAACATGGAACCACTGTAGTGTAGTTTAGTGTGTAGCTAGTACAGTGGTCGTGATGTCATTTGGCTAGTATTTCAGTGTCCGGGTAATACCCTAACTGAAATATTACCAAATGTACATCCGATCACTTAGTGTCATTTAATATTGATTTCGGTGTCCGGGTAATACCCTAACCGAAATCGTATTAAATGTACATGCCGTTGTATGTATATTGTATTGTCAAAGTGTGTTCCATGGTACAGTTGGCAGCATGGCTACCAGCAACCATTTCAGTGTCCGGGTAATACCCTAACTGAAATGGTGTTGGTTGTACATGTGCCGACTTAGTGCCATTTAATATTATTCGACGTCCGGGTAATACCCTAGTCGAAGCAATATTAAATGCGCATGAACATGGAACCACGGTAATGTAGTTTTTATGTAGCACAGTGGTCATGATGCCATTTGTTTCGCATTTCAGTGTCCGGGTAATACCCTAACTGAAATGTTAACAACTGTGCATCTGACTACTTAGTGTCTTTTAATATTTATTTCGGTGTCCGGGTAATACCCTAACCGAAATAATATTAAATGTACATGCCGTAGTATGTGTGTATCTTCCCCTTTGTACAGTGTTCACCGTCTTTAGCATTAATTGTTTAACTTTGTGTCTCCTTGTGATGTCAAATAAATAATTATTCCCCACATTTGTCTATATTAGTTTAAAATTTAGAGGTCTCGAGATTTACTTATAAATTTTCTGTAAGTAAAGGCCCTGGATAGAGTGAGATTTGTACCCAGGCTGAAAAACTTCCTTACAGATGGCGCCCGAGCAGGGACCTCGAGAAAGATTTTAAATTAATTAGACAAGCTTAGTGTAGGGATTAATTTTGTGGATTAAAGCCCCACCATATTTATTTGCCCTTCTCATATTATTCATATTATTTGAAAAAATTTTATTGCTACCCTATAATATCGAAAAAAAAAACTGACCAATTATATTATATTATAATATGATCGCATTATATTATATCATTTAATTATATTCACATGCAAAATATATTTTTGGGGATTTTCTTTATTGTTGTAATATATATATGATGGAAAAAAAAATTTTTTTTTTATAAATAATTCAATTTTTGCCAAGGGTAACGGTAGGACTACCTTAGAGTCATCGACAGAGTCGCAGCGACAGAGTCACGACAGAATTCAGTGTAACCAAAACCACGTGGCAGAAATACATATGCATATATTTTTATTTTTTTATAATCGACAGAGCTAAACAGGGTATCAGCAGAGTCACCATAGAAAAAAAAAAATTTATGTATGTATATATTTGAATTTTTTATAAGAACGAAAGAGAGAAGCGAGTATAGAAAATCCAACAGGCAACGGTAGAACTTTTAAAAAAGTCATCGACAGAGTCCCAGCGACAGTCACGACTGAATACAGTGGAACCAAAACCTCGCGGCAGAAATATATTTTTTTTTTATATCGACAGAGCTAAACAGGGTATCAGCAGTAGAGTAGGTAGAACTATTTTACAGTCATCGACAGAGCCCCAGCGACAGAGTCACGACAGAATACAGTAGAACCAAAACCACGTGGAATTATTTTTCTTTTACAATCGACAGAGCTACAGCAGCAGAGTCACCATAGAGAAAAAAAAAATAATATACATATGTACAACAGAGTCTAAGTACAAGAAAAGAAAGGCAGGAGAGATAAAGTATAGGAGATGAAAAAAAAAAAATAAAATATTACCGCTTGTTTTCTATCACACTTTATTCCTATGAGAAGGGGGTATGAGGGTGTTTCGTTGGTTCTCTTTGGTCGACGTAGCCGCAACGGGATCTTTTGGATGCTCACTCCTATGAAGCGGAGACTGCGACGCTAGCAGAGCAGAGGCTTTGAAGATAAAATCATGGTACCAATGCATACTGGAAAGAGAGTCAACATCGAACCGTCAGGCAGTCAATATTCAACCGTCGAGAAGTCAACATCGAACCTTAACCGTCCGGGAATGAATATTTAACCGTCAAGGAGTCAACATCGAACCATCAAGGAGTCTACATCCAGCAGCCAAGGACTACAGCCGTCTAAATACCAAGGATAACAGGACTCTAAGTTACCAGCATACCAAGGACCCAGCCAAGGAATATCCTTTCCCAAGGACAACAGTAGTCAAGATTTACTAGCATACAAAGAAATCAACAGTGACCATCCTGTTCAAAGGATAGCAACAGCCTGAGTTACAAGGAATATAAGCAATCAAGAATACAACGAGAAACCAAGACCCACAACCAGAGAAACAACGTCAACCACAAGGATATTATATTAAACAAGATATCAGAAAAAAATATTTGTTACCAGTGAAAAAAAAAAAAAAATATTTTTATAACCCAGCAAGGATAAATAAAAAAAAAAAAAAAAAAAAGCTAATAAATAAAAAATAAACTAGTGGAAAAAAAAAAAATAATTTACCCGGCAAAGAAAAAAATTTTTAATTAAAATAAATAAATCGAAATAAATAAATTTCCATTAGTAATAATTATAATCTGAAGTTACAGCCAAGTCAAAGCAGAGTTCACAAGGACGAAATTCAAACTAGTTCAACGCAGGATACCAACCACAAAGGATACAAGAGCAAATAGCAACAGTCAATCTAAACAGAAGTCATCAGTGCAAACATGGGAGTAAAATGGATCAGCTACCGACGCAAAAACGAATTGGAAAGTTTCTTCACCGAGTTCGGTCTACCTTCAGGTGGAACGGTAGAGGAGATGCGCAGTCGGTTTCCTAATTTCGCATCTTGGGAGGATCATCTACCAGAAGTACTCGCCCGCTTAACAGAACTGGAAACTCAATATGGACAAGCAGCCACCAACGACCGCACACTAGATGTGAAGCCACGCTCACGATCTACTTCCCCTGCCCGGCTGGTCGACGAACACCCAAAGGATACAGAGGTAGATGCAGCCCGCAATCATCTAATTCCGACACTGCCACTGGTGTCCAATACCCCTTCGACTGGAAATGCCCAATTTTCACTAGAAATCCCAAGACGAGCAACATCAGGAATCACAGACAATGCAGGATATGCCGCCATCGCCGAGAAGGTGTCCAAGTGGGGCGTGTCCTTCGATGGTTCTACAGATCCACTGTACTTTCTGGAGAAAATAGAAACACGAGCTGCCACGTACAGGATTAACCTGGAATCACTGCCACGTATGATGTCACTTTTACTCTCAGGAAAAGCGGAAGGATGGTGGCAGACTTGCGATCTACTGGAGGCCAACTGGACAACATTTAAGCACGGATTCTTAGACTTTTTTCTACCACCAAGATATTTTGAACGATTTGTCATATTTTGAAATTTTGTCACTTTTACTCTCAGGAAAAGCGGAAGGATGGTGGCAGACTTGCGATCTACTGGAGGCCAACTGGACAACATTTAAGCACGGAGATTCTTAGACTTTTTTCTACCACCAAGATATTTTGAACGACTCGAGGATGCCATTCAAGCAATACCTAGTCGAGCTACGCATAAAGATGAAGAAGGCCAACTATTCTTCAGATCAAGAACAGGATCGGATATACGACAAACTTCATCCGGAGTTCCAGTTATTTACAACACAACGCTGCCCCTGGTATCCAATACCCCATCGACTGGAACTGCCCAACTGTCTCCAGAAATCTTCTATCTATTTGATTCTACACCGTCCATCCAATCGTTATCCCAAAGGCGAAATTCCTTTATTAGTTTATGGACAATACGCAATATTCTATCATATTGACACCACTTTCATAAAGTGTGTTTAGAAACTCATTTGGAAACGCATTCGGACTCGTCAAAAATGAAATTATTGCTAGGCCCATATGCTCCCCCCTAAGATCAAACAGACAGAATTTTTCCGGAACCTTAGCGAAACTTGTGACATACTCACCTCTGGGTTAGATGCATTAGATGTCGAAGAATTTATTTACAGAGTCCAGATTTTAATAAACAAAAGACTACATTGTGATTTTTTAGGATTATCTTCATAATTGCACATTCTTTTTTGTTGGAAAAAGTTGAGATTTCGATAATGCATGATAATTAAACCCGAAATACTAATTTCGTTTCTTATTCTGTCCTATCTAAAATCTAAACTTTCAAAACATTGTTAATAGTATATAAAAATGGATGGTGGCGAGCAAGAGAGCAACGAATGCAGCAATAAAATTATAACGTATTTAAAAAAAGAAAAACTGTTTGTTCTCAATTCACCAGCGCACAATATAAATTCGTTCCCTTGGCTTGCTGAAGGATGCAAGTTGGCTTTGGTGGGTGCGACGGATGTCTGACTGGCAAAAACGTGGCTGAGCGATGTAGCTATGGCAGCTATGGGCGCTGGGGCATTCCCGTAGTTGATGGCCGCTTCTGTTACTTGATTGCAGCCGATCGATCTTGGACGGACATGGTTGTAAATTTTGGACAGAGGCCCACGAGGAAAGAGCTGTCTTGTTGGGAATGGACTGTTCTCATAATTCGATAGTGGCGTTAGGCAACTTAGACATGCACAGTGCCACCAGCAGGGCATCCGAGCGAATGGATGGCAGTTTGCAGCTCCTTTAAGGCCCCACAAGTCTCATGGACAACCGAAGACGGTCAGACTGTCGCAAGCGGCGATAAAGTGATTCACTGACACATGTTGGCTGCGTCGAGTAGTCGTTAAGACTCGGAACTGGTTAAAGTTGTCGGAGCGGATACTGTGTCGCGCAGAATCGAAAGGGAGCTGGAATCGGACAGCGTGGGCGAGGGAGTACGAGTGGAAATCCACTGTAGAGTAGTGCCGGAGGAGCAAGGCGAAGAATGTGTGGTACCGAAGGCAAAAGAAAGCGATGGAAAGTTTTGGGCGGCGAATATTGGCGCGCGGAAAAGTACTGCCAACGGTACATAATTTCACAACGCATCCCGAAGGGTCAAGATGCCTATAAATAGACACGGCTGAGACACAGAAGGGATTTAGTTAGAAAGTGAAGGAGTCAATCAAAGTATCACTTGGACCAGCAAGGTGCAAGTGAAATATCAACAAGTGAAGGTTCAACAAGTGAAGGAAAAGAATCGAGGCCAACGAAGTGAAACGTATATGAAGAGGTGAAAGTGAAGGCGTGCCAAGTCAGATCGATAAAAGGATATCCATCTGTATCCTGGCTACAAGTGAATGTTTGAAGGCAGATTCATTTTTGGTGTCAAGCAGGAAAACTAGGAGCAATTCCTATCAGATCACAAGACTAGGAGCTATTCCTAGCGGATCATAAAAGACTAGGAGTTATTTCTAGCAATATATAAAAGACTAGGAGTTATTCCTAGCAACATATAAAAGACTAGGAGCTATTCCTAGCAGCCTATAAAAGACTAGGAGCAATTCCTAACAAAACATTGAAGACTATGGAGCTATTCCTAGCACAGTTAAGGAAGACCAGGAGTATTCCTGGCATAGTGGGAAAAGACTAGGAGTATTCCTAGCAGAATAATAGGAGCGTAGCAGACGACAGTGTAGCTAGACAAGACCAGGAGTCATCCTGGCAGTAGGAATACTTGCCACAGCCAAACACAATCTGTCGATAAGTTTTCATGAGTGCCAGCGGTGCAGTGTGGATTTCACAATAGCCACAAACACAAAGCCAACAGCCCGTGCAGAAGCTCTCTGGCCATACTAACATCCACCAATCAAATCGACAATAAAATTATAACGTTTTATTAAAAGAGAAACAACTATCTTCTCATTTCACCAGCGCACAAAATAAATTCGCTGTGTCGTACCCCTACACCAAAAAGGATCGTTACAGTGGATCCAATGGTAACAATTTCACTTTACCCTTTGCGCAATACAATCCATCGGTTTTCTTTTTGTATTTCAATGCCTTACAATGTGAGCAACCCGAGTTCATAGAACCAATAACAACACATTGGTAGTTACTGTAGTCAATTGACACATCGTAAATGAAAGCAGCTCGGTTTAAACTTGCGCGGTTATTAGTGAATGACGCGCTCGAACTGCACGCGTTTCTGACGTCAGAATCCTATTACGCTCATTTTGGTCGGCACGTTCTTGCGCATTAAGATTAGCTTGGTAAATGGCTTGGGTTATAGCTCTTACGGTTTTTATACCCTGTACCCATAGGGTAAAAGGGTATATTAAAGTCGCTAAAATGTATGTAACAGGCAGAAGGAAGCATTTCCGACCCCATAAAGTATATATATTCTTGATCAGCATCAACAGCCGAGTTGATTGAGACATGTCCGTCTGTCCGTCTGTCCGTCCATCCGTCCGTCCGTCCGTCTGTCCGTCCGTCCGTATGAACACGTGGATCTCAGAGACTACAAGAGCAACCAAATTTGGTGTCAGCATTCGTGTAGTGTCTACGCAGATCAAGTTTGTTTCAAATTTTTGCCACGCCTACTTCCGCCCCCGCAATTTAGGAAAAACGAATAACTAGAGTAAAATTAAAGGTAGCTTATTCTTATTTAGCACACCTAATAATATGGCCAAAAGGTATCAGCTGACCAAATTTTGTTAAAATTGGACAAGAAATATCGGAGATATATCAATGTACAATTTGTACTGAAACGCCCAGTGCGACATTGCGTAGTACGTGTGAGCGAGATAGCATGCGTTCGTTGCTGCCGCTTGTGAGGAGAATTTTAGTTTGAACTGATGGCAAATTTTAAGGAGTTTGATTTAATACAGTTACTCTACTTGGTACAGGGTATACTCAAAGTCGGCAGGGACGACTTGCTTGATTCATTCTATCTATAATTCTTTATCTTATAGTAGGCATAACTGTTATTTTTTATTTAAATATGTAACTACAAATGATTAATGTATTTAGGGTTGAAATGTTAAGGGTGGACAACCCTTAACATTTAGGGGTATGAAAAATAGATGTTAGCCGATTCTCAGACCTACTCATGCAAAATTTAGTTAAAATCGGTAAAGCCGTTTCGGAGGAGTACGAAGACAAACATTGTGACACGAGAATTTTATATATATAGATAAATGAACTCTGTTTTTTAAGTCTCATCTTCCTGCTCAAGATAATAATTTTTTTTATTTTTTTTTTTTTTTTTTTTTCTTTCCAATGTACACCAAGTTTTAATCAGCCACAAACTCACAGGAATTGTTATATTAAATCAAACTTATATCTAGTACTTGTGAGGATTCACAAATTATTGTTTCTATTTTTCTTTATCTATCAATATATATATATAACCATAAGTCAACCCTCTAAACTAATATGCTCTACTTATTGAAGGGGATTAGTTCAACATTAGGTTACTATTTCTAGCTAGAGAGAGCAATTGTTTTCTATTTCATCTTTAGGCTACAGTTTCTAGCAAGAGAGAGCAATTGTTTTCTATTCCATCATTAGGTTACAGTTTCTAACAAGAGAGCAATTATTTTTTATTTCTTTTGTTTCTCTCTCCTTCGCATTGCAATAGCCAGCGACGCCGACGCACCACCCGCCACGCCGTCGGTACAGTCGGTGTCAGCATAGCTAAGCTAAGAGACTTCGTCACGTACACCAAAAGCTCGTAGGATAACGGTGAATCATCAGTAGCCAATCAAAATGCGCCACGCATTTCCGCAGCTGCGTCGAAAGCTTAGAATATTAAAAACTAGGGCAAAGGCAAGAATTAAAAATGAGAGCAAGATCATTCAGTTGGTGACCATCGACAAGTCAAGTTTACAAAAGAAATAACAAGTAGTGAAAATCAAGGAAATTAAAGAAACAATCAAAGTGACAGTGAGACAAAATAAAGTGAAACCAAGTGAATACAAGACAAAAATCTAGCAAAGAATAAAAGAAAAAGAACAACGCACAGAGGAAAAACATAGACAACACCAGATTAAAAAACCAATAAAAAAGAAGTTATATTTACGAAGTCCCTAGTATGTCCCGAAACGGGTAAGTCGGCCTAAAGGCCACGATATCACCATTTTATGCTCTTCTTCTAGGGTAGTGTGATCGTAGGCAGCCATATATTTTTTTTTACAATAGACATATGTGAGCTAGAAATAATAAAATTATGAATGAACATTGACCCTCGCCTTTTCTATTTTTCTTCTTGCCCCTATTCTTTCTCCTTGTCTTTATTTGCATGTAATGTCCTAATAATGTGTTAAGTGTTGTTTAAATAACTTATGTTGTGTTTCCATGGTACAGTTGGCAGTATGTCGACCAACAACCATTTCAGTGTCCGGGTATTACCCTAACTGAAATGGTGTTGGTTGTACATACGCCGACTTAGTGCCATTTAATATTATTCGACATCCGGGTAATACCCTAGTCGAAGCAATATTAAATGCGCATGAACATGGAACCACTGTAGTGTAGTTTAGTGTGTAGCTAGTACAGTGGTCGTGATGTCATTTGGCTAGTATTTCAGTGTCCGGGTAATACCCTAACTGAAATATTACCAAATGTACATCCGATCACTTAGTGTCATTTAATATTGATTTCGGTGTAAGGGTAATACCCTAACCGAAATCGTATTAAATGTACATGCCGTTGTATGTATATTGTATTGTCAAAGTGTGTTCCATGGTACAGTTGGCAGCATGGCTACCAGCAACCATTTCAGTGTCCGGGTAATACCCTAACTGAAATGGTGTTGGTTGTACATGTGCCGACTTAGTGCCATTTAATATTATTCGACGTCCGGGTAATACCCTAGTCGAAGCAATATTAAATGCGCATGAACATGGAACCACGGTAATGTAGTTTTTATGTAGCACAGTGGTCATGATGCCATTTGTTTCGCATTTCAGTGTCCGGGTAATACCCTAACTGAAATGTTAACAACTGTGCATCTGACTACTTAGTGTCTTTTAATATTTATTTCGGTGTCTGGGTAATACCCTAACCGAAATAATATTAAATGTACATGCCGTAGTATGTGTGTATCTTCCCCTTTGTACAGTGTTCACCGTCTTTAGCATTAATTGTTTAACTTTGTGTCTCCTTGTGATGTCAAATAAATAATTATTCCCCACATTTGTCTATATTAGTTTAAAATTTAGAGGTCTCGAGATTTACTTATAAATTTTCTGTAAGTAAAGGCCCTGGATAGAGTGAGATTTGTACCCAGGCTGAAAAACTTCCTTACAGATGGCGCCCGAGCAGGGACCTCGAGAAAGATTTTAAATTAATTAGACAAGCTTAGTGTAGGGATTAATTTTGTGGATTAAAGCCCCACCATATTTATTTGCCCTTCTCATATTATTCATATTATTTGAAAAAAATTTTATTGCTACCCTATAATATCGAAAAAAAAAAACTGACCAATTATATTATATTATAATATGATCGCATTATATTATATCATTTAATTATATTCACATGCAAAATATATTTTTGGGGATTTTCTTTATTGTTGTAATATATATATGATGGAAAAAAAAATTTTTTTTTTATAAATAATTCAATTTTTGCCAAGGGTAACGGTAGGACTACCTTAGAGTCATCGACAGAGTCGCAGCGACAGAGTCACGACAGAATTCAGTGTAACCAAAACCACGTGGCAGAAATACATATGCATATATTTTTATTTTTTTTTATAATCGACAGAGCTAAACAGGGTATCAGCAGAGTCACCATAAGAAAAAAAAATTTATGTATGTATATATTTGAATTTTTTATAAGAACGAAAGAGAGAAGCGAGTATAGAAAATCCAACAGGCAACGGTAAAACTTTTAAAAAGTCATCGACAGAGTCCCAGCGACAGAGTCACGACTGAATACAGTGGAACCAAAACCTCGCGGCAGAAATATATTTTTTTTTTATATCGACAGAGCTAAACAGGGTATCAGCAGTAGAGTAGGTAGAACTATTTTACAGTCATCGACAGAGCCCCAGCGACAGAGTCACGACAGAATACAGTAGAACCAAAACCACGTGGAATTATTTTTCTTTTACAATCGACAGAGCTACAGCAGCAGAGTCACCATAGAGAAAAAAAAAATAATATACATATGTACAACAGAGTCTAAGTACAAGAAAAGAAAGGCAGGAGAGATAAAGTATAGGAGATGAAAAAAAAAATAAAATATTACCGCTTGTTTTCAATCACACTTTATTCCTATGAGAAGGGGGTATGAGGGTGTTTCGTTGGTTCTCTTTGGTCGACGTAGCCGCAACGGGATCTTTTGGATGCTCACTCCTATGAAGCGGAGACTGCGACGCTAGCAGAGCAGAGGCTTTGAAGATAAAATCATGGTACCAATGCATACTGGAAAGAGAGTCAACATCGAACCGTCAGGCAGTCAATATTCAACCGTCGAGAAGTCAACATCGAACCTTAACAGTCAATATTCAACCGTCCGGGAATGAATATTTAACCGTCAAGGAGTCAACATCGAACCATCAAGGAGTCTACATCCAGCAGCCAAGGACTACAGCCGTCTAAATACCAAGGATAACAGGACTCTAAGTTACCAGCATACCAAGGACCCAGCCAAGGAATATCCTTTCCCAAGGACACAGTAGTCAAGATTTACTAGCATACAAAGAAATCAACAGTGACCATCCTGTTCAAAGGATAGCAACAGCCTGAGTTACAAGGAATATAAGCAATCAAGAATACAACGAGAAACCAAGACCCACAACCAGAGAAACAACGTCAACCACAAGGATATTATATTAAACAAGATATCAGAAAAAAATATTTGTGACCAGTGAAAAAAAAAAAAAAATATTTTTATAACCCAGCAAGGATAAATAAAAAAAAAAAAAAAAAAAAAAAGCTAATAAATAAAAAAATAAACTAGTGGAAAAAAAAAAAAAATAATTTACCCGGCAAAGAAAAAAATTTTTAATTAAAATAAATAAATCGAAATAAATAAATTTCCATTAGTAATAATTATAATCTGAAGTTACAGCCAAGTCAAAGCAGAGTTCACAAGGACGAAATTCAAACTAGTTCAACGCAGGATACCAACCACAAAGGATACAAGAGCAAATAGCAACAGTCAATCTAAACAGAAGTCATCAGTGCAAACATGGGAGTAAAATGGATCAGCTACCGACGCAAAAACGAATTGGAAAGTTTCTTCACCGAGTTCGGTCTACCTTCAGGTGGAACGGTAGAGGAGATGCGCAGTCGGTTTCCTAATTTCGCATCTTGGGCGGATCATCTACCAGAAGTACTCGCCCGCTTAACAGAACTGGAAACTCAATATGGACAAGCAGCCACCAACGACCGCACACTAGATGTGAAGCCACGCTCACGATCTACCTCCCCTGCCCGGCTGGTCGACGAACACCCAAAGGATACAGAGGTAGATGCAGCCCGCAATCATCTAATTCCGACACTGCCACTGGTGTCCAATACCCCTTCGACTGGAAATGCCCAATTTTCACTAGAAATCCCAAGACGAGCAACATCAGGAATCACAGACAATGCAGGATATGCCGCCATCGCCGAGAAGGTGTCCAAGTGGGGCGTGTCCTTCGATGGTTCTACAGATCCACTGTACTTTCTGGAGAAAATAGAAACACGAGCTGCCACGTACAGGATTAACCTGGAATCACTGCCACGTATGATGTCACTTTTACTCTCAGGAAAAGCGGAAGGATGGTGGCAGACTTGCGATCTACTGGAGGCCAACTGGACAACATTTAAGCACGGATTCTTAGACTTTTTTCTACCACCAAGATATTTTGAACGACTCGAGGATGCCATTCAAGCAATACCTAGTCGAGCTACGCATAAAGATGAAGAAGGCCAACTATTCTTCAGATCAAGAACAGGATCGGATATACGACAAACTTCATCCGGAGTTCCAGTTATTTACAACACAACGCTGCCCCTGGTATCCAATACCCCATCGACTGGAACTGCCCAACTGTCTCCAGAAATCTTCTATCTATTTGATTCTACACCGTCCATCCAATCGTTATCCCAAAGGCGAAATTCTTTTATTAGTTTATGGACAATACGCAATATTCTATCATATTGACACCACTTTCATAAAGTGTGTTTAGAAACTCATTTGGAAACGCATTCGGACTCGTCAAAAATGAAATTATTGCTAGGCCCATATGCTCCCCCCTAAGATCAAACAGACAGAATTTTTCCGGAACCTTAGCGAAACTTGTGACATACTCACCTCTGGGTTAGATGCATTAGATGTCGAAGAATTTATTTACAGAGTCCAGATTTTAATAAACAAAAGACTACATTGTGATTTTTTAGGATTATCTTCATAATTGCACATTCTTTTTGTTGGAAAAAGTTGAGATTTCGATAATGCATGATAATTAAACCCGAAATACTAATTTCGTTTCTTATTCTGTCCTATCTAAAATCTAAACTTTCAAAACATTGTTAATAGTATATAAAAATGGATGGTGGCGAGCAAGAGAGCAACGAATGCAGCAATAAAATTATAACGTATTTAAAAAAAGAAAAACTGTTTGTTCTCAATTCACCAGCGCACAATATAAATTCGTTCCCTTGGCTTGCTGAAGGATGCAAGTTGGCTTTGGTGGGTGCGACGGATGTCTGACTGGCAAAAACGTGGCTGAGCGATGTAGCTATGGCAGCTATGGGCGCTGGGGCATTCCCGTAGTTGATGGCCGCTTCTGTTACTTGATTGCAGCCGATCGATCTTGGACGGACATGGTTGTAAATTTTGGACAGAGGCCCACGAGGAAAGAGCTGTCTTGTTGGGAATGGACTGTTCTCATAATTCGATAGTGGCGTTAGGCAACTTAGACATGCACAGTGCCACCAGCAGGGCATCCGAGCGAATGGATGGCAGTTTGCAGCTCCTTTAAGGCCCCACAAGTCTCATGGACAACCGAAGACGGTCAGACTGTCGCAAGCGGCGATAAAGTGATTCACTGACACATGTTGGCTGCGTCGAGTAGTCGTTAAGACTCGGAACTGGTTAAAGTTGTCGGAGCGGATACTGTGTCGCGCAGAATCGAAAGGGAGCTGGAATCGGACAGCGTGGGCGAAAAAAAAAGACTAGGAGTATTCCTAGCAGAATAATAGGAGCGTAGCAGACGACAGTGTAGCTAGACAAGACCAGGAGTCATCCTGGCAGTAGGAATACTTGCCACAGCCAAACACAATCTGTCGATAAGTTTTCATGAGTGCCAGCGGTGCAGTGTGGATTTCACAATAGCCACAAACACAAAGCCAACAGCCCGTGCAGAAGCTCTCTGGCCATACTAACATCCACCAATCAAATCGACAATAAAATTATAACGTTTTATTAAAAGAGAAACAACTATCTTCTCATTTCACCAGCGCACAAAATAAATTCGCTGTGTCGTACCCCTACACCAAAAAGGATCGTTACAGTGGATCCAATGGTAACAATTTCACTTTACCCTTTGCGCAATACAATCCATCGGTTTTCTTTTTGTATTTCAATGCCTTACAATGTGAGCAACCCGAGTTCATAGAACCAATAACAACACATTGGTAGTTACTGTAGTCAATTGACACATCGTAAATGAAAGCAGCTCGGTTTAAACTTGCGCGGTTATTAGTGAATGACGCGCTCGAACTGCACGCGTTTCTGACGTCAGAATCCTATTACGCTCATTTTGGTCGGCACGTTCTTGCGCATTAAGATTAGCTTGGTAAATGGCTTGGGTTATAGCTCTTACGGTTTTTATACCCTGTACCCATAGGGTAAAAGGGTATATTAAAGTCGCTAAAATGTATGTAACAGGCAGAAGGAAGCATTTCCGACCCCATAAAGTATATATATTCTTGATCAGCATCAACAGCCGAGTTGATTGAGACATGTCCGTCTGTCCGTCTGTCCGTCCATCCGTCCGTCCGTCCGTCTGTCCGTCCGTCCGTATGAACACGTGGATCTCAGAGACTACAAGAGCAACCAAATTTGGTGTCAGCATTCGTGTAGTGTCTACGCAGATCAAGTTTGTTTCAAATTTTTGCCACGCCCACTTCCGCCCCCGCAATTTAGGAAAAACGAATAACTAGAGTAAAATTAAAGGTAGCTTATTCTTATTTAGCACACCTAATAATATGGCCAAAAGGTATCAGCTGACCAAATTTTGTTAAAATTGGACAAGAAATATCGGAGATATATCAATGTACAATTTGTACTGAAACGCCCAGTGCGACATTGCGTAGTACGTGTGAGCGAGATAGCATGCGTTCGTTGCTGCCGCTTGTGAGGAGAATTTTAGTTTGAACTGATGGCAAATTTTAAGGAGTTTGATTTAATACAGTTACTCTACTTGGTACAGGGTATACTCAAAGTCGGCAGGGACGACTTGCTTGATTCATTCTATCTATAATTCTTTATCTTATAGTAGGCATAACTGTTATTTTTTATTTAAATATGTAACTACAAATGATTAATGTATTTAGGGTTGAAATGTTAAGGGTGGACAACCCTTAACATTTAGGGGTATGAAAAATAGATGTTAGCCGATTCTCAGACCTACTCATGCAAAATTTAGTTAAAATCGGTAAAGCCGTTTCGGAGGAGTACGAAGACAAACATTGTGACACGAGAATTTTATATATATAGATAAATGAACTCTGTTTTTTAAGTCTCATCTTCCTGCTCAAGATAATAATTTTTTTTATTGGTTTTGTATATGTATGTACTCATATACTGTACACCAAGTTTTAATCAGCCACAAACTCACAGGAATTGTTATATTAAATCAAACTTATATCTAGTACTTGTGAGGATTCACAAATTATTGTTTCTATTTTTCTTTATCTATCAATATATATATAACCATAAGTCAACCCTCTAAACTAATATGCCGATATATAATGCATAAAATTATATGACTTTGAGATGTGTACTTGATTGTCATATAATATACCATGCTCGACATCACACCACCTATATAGGTTTTGTGCCACGCTTTCTCGATATCGCCCAAATATGTTTGAAGTTACCATTTAATGAAAACTTTTGTATGTGTAATTCAATTTAATGTACAAATTCCATATGTATAATATACATATAGTTATATATATATAATATAATATATAATTTTATGCATTATATATCGGCAATGTCTATTTAATTATATATTATTATGAAGTCTTAAGGTATTTTTAAAAATACATATGAAAATTGTTCGTTGAGTGGTACCTTCAAACATATTTGGCGATTTCGAGAAAGCGTGGCACAAAACCTATATAGGTGGTGTGATGTCGAGCATGGTATATTATATGACAATCAAGTACACGTCTCAAAGTCATATAATTTTATGCATTATATATCGGCAATGTCTATTTAATAGTAACGCAAAAGAACTGATTCCTCAAATTCCTACTTTCCCTAAAATAATAAATTTAATGATGAAAAATATAAACAAATTTTTCACCATATACAATATATGAAAATTAAAATTTACTATGCTTAAGAGAGTTTGACTCTCTAAAGGTAGCCAATTGACTCGTCATTTGTTTAGTGGCGAACTCTGGAAGAACATATGGCCCACCTTCAAGAAGTCTTTCGACGTCTAAGAGCAGCCAACTTAAGAATCAACCAAGCGAAGTGCAAGTTCTTTAGACGACGTCTTCAGCGAGCATGGTATACATACGGATCCCGAGAAGATAGCCGCAGTAAAAGAATTATCACCGCCCACCAATGTGCGTCAACTTCGCCGATGTCTAGGCATCGCTTCATGGTACCGCAGATTTGTCTCAGACTTCGCCAATGTGGTCCAACCGATGACTTCACTACTCAAGAAGAACACCAAATGGCACTGGGATACCAAACAGCAACAAGCATTCGAAGAACTAAAAACCAGGTTAACCTCAGCACCCGTCTTGGCTTGTCCCGATTTTCGGGAAAAATTCTCGCTACAAACAGACGCCAGCGCCTATGGACTCGGAGCGGTCCTCACTCAACGATTGGAGGGAGCAGAACGAGTCATCGCTTATGCTAGCAGAAGATTACTACCAGCCGAAGAAAATTACTCTGCCACGGAGAAGGAGTGCCTTGCCATAGTTTGGGCAATCAGGAAAATGCGCGGATACCTAGAAGGATATCGTTTCGATGTGGTAACAGACCATCTAGCATTAAAATGGTTGAACTCCATCGACAATCCTACTGGACGAATTGCCCGCTGGGCACTGGAGTTACAGCAGTTCGAGTTTGACATTCACTATCGCCGAGGAAAATTAAACGTTGTTGCCGATGCCCTCTCCCGACAGCCACTAGCAGTACTACAAATAGCACAGGATACTACGCCTCAATGCAACTGGTGGACGACGCTGAAGAACCAATTGGAAAAACACCCCGAACAGATGCCAGACTATTTGTACGAAGGAAATCAAATTTATCGCAGGATGAATCATCACCCAGATGATGAAGACCCAATACCTTGGAAACTTTGCGTGGCCAAAGACTATAGGAAACGAGTTCTACGCGTGTGCCATGACGACCCTACAGCAGGCCATCTAGGAATACGAAAGACGACTCTGCGGGTAGCTCAACGCTACTATTGGCCTGGTTATTTTCGAGATGTTAATCGTCATGTAAGGAATTGCCTCCCATGCCAGAAGTACAAGGTGGAACAAAATAAGCCGGCCGGAAAAATGCTTACGAGGCAAGTAAAAGAACCTTTTAACCTCGTCTCAGCAGACTTTGTAGGTCCACTCCCACGATCTAAGCAAGGACACACGATGTAACTAGTCTTCTTGGATAACTATAGCAGATGGATCGAGCTAGTGCCACTCCGAAAAGCCACAGCAGCGACGTTACAGAAAGCATTTCGGGAAAGAATCATCGGCCGATTTGGAGCCCCGCACTCATTAGTATGTGACAACGGAACTCAGTTTACTAGCAAGGACTTCAAAGCATTCTGCGAAAATTCCGGAATAGAATTACAATATACTGCGCCCTACACTCCACGCCAAAATCCAACGGAACGTGCAAACCGCACAGTCAAGACGATCATAGCCCAGTATCTCGAATCAGGTCAGTCTACGTGGGACCAACTACTACCGGAAATTACATTGGCCATCAACTCAAGCATATCAGACACGACAGGATACAGCCCAGCATTTCTCGTGCTTGGCAAAGAACCGCGCCTACCAGGTGCCCTATATGACGCCGTCACTCCTGGAACAGGATCTACACCTTGGTCCCCAGAAAGCAGAATCAAACGAATGGTCGAAGTTCATAAACTGACACAAGGAAACATTCAGAAGGCGTCTCAGGATCAGAGCCGCTACTACAATCTTAGACACCGAGCTTGGCGACCCACCATCGGGTCACTCGTCTTGCTATGAAGACATCACCTATCCAAAGCCTCCGAGGGATTTGCTGCCAAGTTGGCACCGAAGTTCGAAGGCCCTTTCAAGGTAAAATTCTTTATTTCTAGGAACATCGTCCGACTCCAGGATGCTCACGGGAGGTCCTGTCGCACAGCCAGTGTCAGCGATCTAAAGCCATATCAACAAGCGAATACAAGCCAAGAAGAAATCGTAGAAGACACAGAAGACAACCACAGAGCCGAGCCTTGCGAAGAGATTTCACAGGGGCCACTTGTTGGAGATTTCGATCTCCCAACGTCCCTGCCCTCCTAAAGGGGGATCTCTGTTCGTAAGACCAAACAGCAGACCACTACGTATATCTTACCTTAGTAATCTTAAATCACACTATTAGGCAGGCAAAGTTAGGTAGTTCACAGTTAGTTCCTTTCAAAATCAGGCATATGAACTAATTCCCTTCCTTAGAATGTCGTCCACCAGCACTTTCATGACCGCGCTAGCACCGATGATTGCATCTATCACAGCGGACTTCGAGAAGATAGCTGCAACCCGATTTCTACCCCGCACCCGTGACGCATCATCGCCAGAGGCAAATAAGCCTAGTACCGAGGAAACTATCGCAACAGCTACAGTAGCGGGTAAAACTTCGACTCATCAGCAAGCGCCGCCTGAAACCCCACGCCTGGTGAACTTGATCCTCGAGATCGAAGATAAGGACGGAGAGCGTAGTCGATCTTTGCAATCCCCTCGCCAACAAGCAGCCTTTTTGAAGTCGCTGCACGACGTCTTATACCCCGACTCCCGGTCTGGCAACGGTCAGCCAACCTCGCCTGCTCCACCGACTGAGCCTGCATCTAGACCATCACTCGTCCCCGAAGAGTCTACCGTGGGAAGATACTTCCGGTTGTCCGAAGCACCGGACCACCCAGTAATAAGGTCAGTGAGGTGCCTGCCGCGAGTGCATGACTTGGCTAAATTCGTCAGCGATGCGGATGAACATATGGACCCTGACGACGACGAAGAAGTGCAATGGGATGGTCGCTTCTACCGCTATCACGGGAATCCTACACCCCCTCGTCGTCCGAGTTTGAGTGACGACCAAGAGGTCGACTTATTCCCCGGTAGCCCCGACTCGACCCGAGGCATGCTTTTTAGTCCACCATGCGAAAGTCCTCCCACCAACTTCCACGTAGACGAAGAGACCGGGGAGAGGATATATCTACCAAAGCCCAGTCCTTCGTGGAGTACGGACACTCATAACCATCCCTACGACCCATGGGGGTCGGAAAGCTCGACGACACCCCCATACCCTGGATCATTCGAAGCCGGACGAAATTACCCTTACTTTGAGGACATCTCTGTAGAAGCCCCCACCGAGACCGAGGAGAACGCCGTCGCTGAGCACATCAACGCAACAACTGCCCCTACCGAGACCGAGGAAAACGCCGTCGCTGAGCACATCAACGCAACGACTGCCCCCACCGAGACCGAAGAGAACGCCGTCACTGAGCACATCAACGCAACGACTGCCGCCACCGAGACCGAGGAGAACGCCGTTGCTGAACCCATCAAGACAACGCCTGTCCCTACCGAGACCAAGGAGAACGCCGTTGCTGAGCACATTGAGACAACGACCGCCCCCAAGTTACCGAGACACCTCCCCCGCTCTCACCAAAGGATGTCCCCAGGTGTGAGACCACCGCCATAGAGGCTCCCACCGAATGGCGCGTGCTGACACACGACAGACGAATACCCTGGACATTGGCACAAAGGATACAGGACCGTCCCACATCGCAACAAACCATGTCGATTCCGGCACGAAGAAGCCGACCTGGCCTACCGCGTCCGCATCACGGCGGGAGGGAGCGTCACAATTTCTCTTGCCTCCGGAAAGTGAGGAGGGAGTGTGAGGATTCACAAATTATTGTTTCTATTTTTCTTTATCTATCAATATATATATAACCATAAGTCAACCCTCTAAACTAATATGCTCTACTTATTGAAGGGGATTAGTTCAACATTAGGTTACTGTTTCTAGCTAGAGAGAGCAATTGTTTTCTATTTCATCTTTAGGCTACAGTTTCTAGCAAGAGAGAGCAATTGTTTTCTATTCCATCATTAGGTTACAGTTTCTAACAAGAGAGCAATTATTTTTTATTTCTTTTGTTTCTCTCTCCTTCGCATTGCAATAGCCAGCGACGCCGACGCACCAACCGCCACGCCGTCGGTACAGTCGGTGTCAGCATAGCTAAGCTAAGACATTTCGTCACGTACACCAAAAGCTCGTAGGATAACGGTGAATCATCAGTAGCCAATCAAAATGCGCCACGCATTTCCGCAGCTGCGTCGAAAGCTTAGAATATTAAAAACTAGGGCAAAGGCAAGAATTAAAAATGAGAGCAAGATCATTCAGTTGGTGACCATCGACAAGTCAAGTTTACAAAAGCAATAATAAGTAGTGAAAATCAAGGAAATTAAAGAAACAATCAAAGTGACAGTGAGACGAAATAAAGTGAAACCAAGGGAATACAAAACAAAAATCTAGCAAGGAATAAAAGAAAAAAAGAACAAAACACAGAGGGAAAACATAGACAACACCAGATTAAAAACCAATAAGAAGAAATTATATTTACGAAGTCCCTAGTATGTCCCGAAACGGGTAAGTCGGCCTAAAGGCCACGATATCACCATTTTATTCTCTTCTTCTAGGGTAGTGTGATCGTAGGCAGCCATAATTTTTTTTTTTTTACAATAGACATATGTGAGCTAGAAATAATAAAATTATGAATGAACATTGACCCTCGCCTTTTCTATTTTTCTTCTTGCCCCTATTCTTTCTCCTTGTCTTTATTTGCATGTAATGTCCTAATAATGTGTTAAGTGTTGTTTAAATAACTTATGTTGTGTTTCCATGGTACAGTTGGCAGTATGTCGACCAGCAACCATTTCAGTGTCCGGGTAATACCCTAACTGAAATGTTGTTGGTCGTACATACGCCGACTTAGTGCCATTTAATATTATTCGACATCCGGGTAATACCCTAGTCGAAGCAATATTAAATGCGCATGAACATGGAACCACTGTAGTGTAGTTTAGTGTGTAGCTAGTACAGTGGTCGTGATGTCATTTGGCTAGTATTTCAGTGTCCGTGTAATACCCTAACTGAAATATTACCAAATGTACATCCGATCACTTAGTGTCATTTAATATTGATTTCGGTGTCCGGGTAATACCCTAACCGAAATCGTATTAAATGTACATGCCGTTGTATGTATATTGTATTGTCAAAGTGTGTTCCATGGTACAGTTGGCAGCATGTCTACCAGCAACCATTTCAGTGTCCGGGTAATACCCTAACTGAAATGTTAACAACTGTGCATCTGACTACTTAGTGTCTTTTAATATTTATTTCGGTGTCCGGGTAATACCCTAACCGAAATAATATTAAATGTACATGCCGTAGTATGTGTGTATCTTCCCCTTTGTACAGTGTTCACCGTCTTTAGCATTAATTGTTTAACTTTGTGTCTCCTTGTGATGTCAAATAAATAATTATTCCCCACATTTGTCTATATTAGTTTAAAATTTAGAGGTCTCGAGATTTACTTATAAATTTTCTGTAAGTAAAGGCCCTGGATAGAGTGAGATCAGTCACTGTTTTCGTTTATAATTTCAATTTTTATTATTGGTATTACCTTATTATTTTGATTAATTATTATACCTTTGCAAAAAAGGTATATTAATTTTGGTCAGAAGTTTGCAAGGAAGAATCTCCGATATATATTATTGATCAGGACGACGAGCTAAGTTCATATAGCCATGCCCGTCTGTCTGGATCAACACGCAAAGACCCTTAAAGCTACAGAGCTGAAATTTTGCACCTAGGCTTCTTTTTGCTGCAGGCATTGTATATCTCGGAATCATTCCGATCGGATGACTATATCATATAGCTCCCATAGGAACGATCGGTCGTGAATAAGCTTTAACCTCAAAAACATTGTTGTTTTCCAACGAAATACGAATGCCGGTGTTTTTGAGTTTTACTTCTTCACATATCCACCAAGTTTTATCAAAATCGGTTGACTATATTATATAGCTCCCATAGGAACAATCGGTCATGAATATGGTTTTCGAGCAATAACTTGGTTGTTTTAAAAACGATTATCACTAAATTTTGTATTTATAAGTATTATATACTTTCAAACATATCTGTAAAAGTTTTGTCAGAATCGGGGCACTATATCATATAGCTCCCATAGGAACGATCGGCAAAATAATTGGTTTTAGATGAAAATCTTGGTTATTTTAATAAAGATTCACTCGAAATTTGGTATATGTAAGTTTGGTATAGATAAAAATGTGTATGTTGAGTTTTAACAGAATCGGCCGACTATATGATTTAGCACCTAAAGGAACAATCAGAACAAAACAAAAAAAAAATTTTTTTACTTGGAGACACGGGCATGATTAGTTTTATATACTTTCTTATAATTCTGGTAATTTATATGTAATTGATAAGAACATCCTTCTAGTTTTTTTGGTTTTGTTGTTACGTCCAAATTATAAGTGTTCAGTGTAGATCGAATAGTGTATCTTTCCGTGTATAATGTCTATTTCAGTATCCGGGTAATACCCAAACGGAAACAGTTTTAGATATGGAAAGTGGATTTAGTGCTATTTAATATTTATTTCAGTGTCCGGGAAATACCCTAACTGAAATATTACCAATTGTGTATCCGAATACTCAGTGTCATTTAATATTTATTTCGGTGTCCGGGTAATACCCTAACCGATATAATATTAAATGCGCATATACAATATATGTTGTACCACTTTGTACAGTGTTCACCCCCAAATAAGCGTCTTTCATAGTAATTGTTTAATTTTGTGCCTCGTGTTAATAACTGTGCCGACTTTTAATTTAAGAGCATATTTAAGAGCCAAATATCAAACAACAGAAGGATGCTTATAGTAATAGTGAAAAGAGATTATCATTTGGATAATCTTATGAACGGTTAATGTATGTATGTAAATCATAACCGAAGCAAAAAAAATCCTTATGACTTGCTCAACAACATGGGGAGGTCTTAGAGTTTAGTTAACATTTTCACTCACGTGCTTTTTAATTTTTTTCCATCGGTGAAAGGCGTTCCAACGATGTAGTTGTATATACTTATATTTTTAGCATTTTTCTTTGTTTGATTTTTTTTTTTTAGTACTCAAATTTTAATTATTGACAAAAATTTATTAAATTATGATCAAACAAAAAAAAATTTATTAAAACTTTACGAGCGACCCTAATGCTTGAAAAGACTGGTACAATTAAGCGTGCATATTTATATAAATGTGTATTATATTCAGGGGCGTACGCGCAGAATTTAAAAGGGAATTATGCGAATTGTGTTCATTTATAGCCACCATGAAGAATTTAATTAAATTATCGTAAAAGAAAAAAATTTTTTGAGCTTTTACTTTACTGGTACTGAGGTTATAAAAAAAATATTTCTAAATTTTTACATCTTCTAATTGCCACTCATTTTTTCTTTTTGCCATTTATATTAGATTATTTTATTTATATTAAGTCTTTAATGTCTACTTCACTATGGGGTCAGTTTGCATCAATATATGTGCAAATTTAAAATTTAATCTGCTGCCTCCTGCTGATGATAATATGTGTTAATTTATAGCGACCATGAAGAATTTAATTAAATTATCGTAAAAGAAAAAAATATTTTGAGCTTTAACTTTACTGGAACTGAGGTTATAAAAAAAATATTTCTAAATTTTTACATCTTCTAATTGCCACTCATTTTTTCTTTTTGCCAATTATATTATTATTTTATTTATATTAAGTCTTTAATGTCTACTTCACTATGGGGTCAGTTTGCATCAATATATAATATATGTGCAAATTTAAAATTTAATCTTCTGTCTCCTGCTGATGATAATCCGAGGCTCTGCCTTTAGAGAAAATCTTCTAGATGATCTTTTCTTCCTTCACTTAATATATATATATATATATATATATATATATATATATATATATATATATATGGAGGGCCTCTGTACTTCAGAGAATGTAAGCAAAATTAATTTGGTAATAGGGTGGCAATGCAATGATGTATTGCAATTATATACAATATTATTTGCTTCAATGCAATTTTAATTGTGATATAATTATCACAGGGGGCATAGACTTCTATTTATTAAATCCACTTTTTGAAAATGTTGGTAATGGACCACCGACTTAACCTTATGAAAATTTTCTTTTTTTGGTTAAATTTTTCCACGTGCTAAGGCCGGAAATTACCACAAAATAGGTTAAAATAATTTTTGTTTAAACAATTTTTGATTTTAAATGACGAAGTCCACCGCGATTTAGCGTTACGATTTTTGCCCGTATATTGGTTAAAGTCGTTTTCTCTTGGCATGATTGCCAACTTGTTTTTATTATTTTGATTTGAATGAGCATCGTTCCTGTTGTTCATTCTTGGCATAATTGCCAGATTGTTCCTATTTTTCTTCTTGAGTTAAAATCGTTATTTGTGAAACGTCTGTCGACACGTCTGTCCGAGTCGTTACTGCTGTCGAAACGCCGATATCTAGCGTGCTCCGTATGAATTTTCTCTTTGTGTTTGTTTTCTTTTATAGTCTTGAGAAAAGTAGATTTCTCTTTCTTTAAGAGCCCAATCCAGAGCCTGCCGAAGATTGGCAGGTCTCATGAATCTGACTGCCGTCCCTAAAGGACCCCTTATTCCGGATAGGAACGAATTGAGGCAGACATCTGCGATAGGACTTTCTTTGTTTTAATAAGAAGGGGTTCGGATTCCCTTGTTTCTGTCAATCTGATTAGCGCTAATTTGATTTCGCAGACTTTTTCGTATAATGGGCGTAGTGATAAGGAGCCTTGCCCGAGGTTATGTAATTCATACATAAGAGTCGGTTCGTCTCTACTGTCCGAACAGCTCTGAATGAGAGCTTCCTTTATCTCATCCCAAACTAAACCTGCTCCAGCATCTATAATAGCCTCGTTTGCTGGACCCTCAATTTTGTTTCTGATAGCCCTAAGTAGCATCAGGGACTTTTAATGAAGACAGTATGTCTGTATGAATTATATTCCCTTGATTAAGGGGTGGCGAATTGGAAGCTGATGTCATGGGTGTAATGTCGTCCAGCCTGACTACTGGTTGGTCTTCCCTAATATCGGATAAGCTATTACTAAGACGAGCTCTGCTCCTAGTGTTTGGAATTAAGTTCTTTACCCTTTTTAATGTTGCCATTTGCTCCTAACAGTGACTATTAATGATTTCTCTACTCTTTTGTTTTGTTATATATGAAGAAGAATTAGGTGATTATTAGTTTGTAAAACTTATGTATATGTCGTAGTTTTGGTGTCGTCTCGCGCAGTTTCCATATTATGGTCCAAATCGCGTGCCTTACGTTTCCTCGGCCAAGACATTTTTCTCCTTCCCTTTCAGTTTCGCAGTTCAATCCAAAGTGAAAGCAATTTTTCTTTCTCCAATCTGACAGACCAATACATACACACCGTATTGGCACGCATCTGAGCTTAGCACTATGGTTATCTTACTCTATTCCAATGTCATCTTGAGACAGAAGATACCCGTAGGAAAGGTATAAAAAGACATTACACATGTAACCTTTTATTTCTCTTTTCTTTTTTAATCGTTACAATAGAGATGGTACAGTTATTACGATTAACTAACGAGTAAATTAAAAGAATAGTGATGCGTCACGGCCTTCCTGACCTTCACACGTCCTCGTGTGTTACATAACATTTTTAACAATATAGCAGATCATGTTAAGCTTAATCGAGAAGATTATGTTTAATGAACAGATTAAATTTTGTTCACAACTCAATTGAAAATTAAGAGAATTATTTAACTTTATTCAATTTGGCCGCACCAATGACAGAAGATAGCCTAGAATTCTCCAAGTAGCCTTTGGATAGAGGATTCCCAAGTTTACATGTAATCTCGTTTCTAAGACACTTAAAAACATGGGCTTTTACCGC
>JAEIGI010000045.1:117500-367500 GCA_018903615.1 Drosophila neocordata
TATATTTATATATTTATATATTTATATATTTATATATTTACATATTTATATATTTATATATTTATATATTTATATATTTATATATTTATATATTTATATATTTATATATTTATATATTTATATATTTATATATTTATATATTTATATATTTATATATTTATATATTTATATATTTATATATTTATATATTTATATATTTATATATTTGTATATTTGTATATTTGTATATTTATATATTTATATATTTATATATTTATATATTTATATATTTATATATTTATATATTTATATATTTATATATTTATATATTTATATATTTATATATTTATATATTTATATATTTATATATTTATATATTTATATATTTATATATTTATATATTTATATATTTATATATTTATATATTTATATAATTTTTATAATTAAATGTTCAGGCCAAAAATCTTTACGACAAATTTGGTCAAAAAGATTAGTCGGAACACTGTTTTTAAATGACGAAATGTCACGAGATTAAGAATTTGAATTTTTCCACCGAAATGTTTGGCACTAAAATTTTTGCCCGGATATGGGCCTGTTAGGTGGAATTGCAACTAGCGAACTCGCTGAGCCACTCGCACCCACGGCCGCAGTTATTTGCACTGGGGCCGCGGAGACGGATGCCGCTTTACGTGCTCCTCTAGTTACAACTTTATTCGGAATATCCCTTGAAGAGGGTATTCGTGCGGAAACATTGGAGACTACACTTGATATCGCATCAGTATGCGAGACACTATTAACAGGGGATATATCAATAGTTCCCGTAACTGGTGCCATCCTAAACGAAATCAGGCGCTGAGAGTTTGGTGTTGTAGAGTCGTTACTTATTGTCGGAACAGGTAGAAGTAGAGATGCCGGCGGATCAGGGGAGAAATCCCGAGGGATAGTCTTCTTCCGCTTTGGTGATTCATTTAATAGTTTATAACTATTAAACTGAGTTTCTAATGATAATAAAGCAAGCAAGTCGTCCCTGCCGACTTTGACTATACCCTGTACCAAGTAGAGGAACTTTATAAAATCAAACTCCTTCGAATTCGCGATTAATTCAAACTAAAATTTTCCGCGCAAGCGGCAGCAACGAAAGCATGCTATCTCGCTCACACTTACTACGCAATGTCGCACTGGGCGTTTCAGTACAAATATCTCCGATATTTTTTGTCCGATTTTAACAAAATTCCTGATACCTTTTGGTATTGGGTGTGCCAAATAATAATACGATATCTTTAATATAACTCTAGTTATTCGTTTTTCCTAAATTGCGGGGGCGGAAGTGGGCGTGGTAAAAATTTGAAACAAACTTGATCTGCGTAGACACCATACGAATACTGACAGCAAATTTGGTTGCTCTAGCTCTTATAGTCTCTGAGATCCACGTGTTCATACGGACGGACGGACGGATAGACGGACATGTCTCAATCGACTCGGCTGTTGATGCTGATCAAGAATATATATACTTTATGGGGTCGGAAATGCTTCCTTCTGCCTGTTACATACATTTAGCGACTTTAATATACCCTTTTACCCTATGGGTACAGGGTATAAAAACTTATCCCGAAGCTTCAGAAAACTAGCCGCCAGAGTTTTGACTCCTTCCCTAGTCCGCCTCATAATTACACGCATATCCATTTCCACGTCCCGACATGCTTCACAGCTCCATTTTAGGCCCCCATCGTTTCCAATGCTGTCCTTTTACCCGGGCCATGTAACCAGCACACTTAACGTGCATAATATTGTCACACAGCCAGCATAAAAAATAGTCATCTTGGAGCTTTTGAGGGTGGGGACATTTCTTGAAAGAGCAGACAACCATTATTAAAAATAAAAATTTTTTAAAAGCAAAAAAAATAAAAATTTAAAAGAGTATTTTAAATTCTATAAACAAAGATGTATACTAACTAAATTGTTACACAAGGGTTAATGTCTAACTATGCACCACAAAAGAAGAGACAGAAACACAACAACAAAGACGGTATACAAGCGCGAGAGTAAACTGTCGCGATCGCGAGTAATAATGAAGCAAGCAAGTCGTCCCTGCCGACTTTGAGTATACCCTGTACCAATTTAAGAAACTTTATAAAATCAAACTCCTTCGACTTCGACATTAATTCAAACAAAAATTCACCTCACAAGCGGCAGCAACGAACGCATGCTATCTCGCTCACACTTACTACTCAATGTCGCACTGGGCATTTCAGTACAAAATGTACATATATGGATATATCTCCGATATTTCTTGTCCGATTTTAACAAAATTCCTGATACCTTTTGGTATTGGGTGTGCCAAATAATAATACGATATCTTTAATATAACTCTAGTTATTCGTTTTTCCTAAATTGCGCGGGCGGAAGTGGGCGTGGCAAAAATTTGAAACAAACTTGATCTGCGTAGACACTACACGAATGCTGACACCAAATTTGGTTGCTCTAGCTCTTGTAGTCTCTGAGATCCACGTGTTCATACGGACGGACAGACGAACGGACAGACGGACATGTCTCAATCGACTCGGCTGTTGATGCTGATCAAGAATATATATACTTTATGGGGTCGGAAACGCTTCCTTCTGCCTGTGACATACATTTTAGCGACTTTAATATACCCTTTTACCCTATGGGTACAGGGTATAAAAACACAAGACAACAAGCACAAAACGAAACAACAACACAACTGTGTACGAAGAGTATGTATATGCAGAACACAAAAACAAAACTGTAAGTTTCGTTATTAATTTAAGCACAAATTAAAATATAACTTTGATTAAGTGTTTTAGAACAAATTTAAAACGATCGCGAGACAGTTTGAATTTAAACCAAATTTTTTTAATCTTTAAGCGGAACTAACAGCCGGGGATACAGAAAATCAAATTAAAAAACGAGAGCGCAAAAAAAAACACGTCCGACTTCGTTGAAGTGAAGAAATTTTTTTTTAATATAGGTTTCTAAATCTAATAGTCCATATATATGTTCATCTGAGTTTAATGTTACATTTTGATCTGTAATTATTTTTTTTATTATTAACTATTCTGTTTCATCCAATATAAATTTGGGTATGACATTCATTTTTGCCAGTAATGTGCTCTCAGCTATGTTATTTATATGGTTATACATTAAATCAAGATTTACGTTAATTCTGGCTATATATTGTAGTAAATGTATTTCGTTATGTTCTTGAGTTAGAGTTTTGAAAATATTATTTTTGTAGTTTTTTATGAACAAATTTATGCTTTATTGTTCATTATTAATGTTGTTATATTTTTAAATATTAATGCTATTTCTTTATTAATTGATAGTGGTTGATTTGTATTTTGTAACTGTTCACGCCAGAAAAGGGTGAATAGCGGAAGAGGAGCGTGGTTGAAACAGAGGGGCGAACAAAACAGCTCTTTCTTCGTGGGCCGACCTAAACGGGTTCCTGATCGACCGTTATCGGAGGAAGATCGTCGTTCCGCTCCAGTCTCCCAGGCCCTTCCAAATGCGCTTCGCAGACCGGCGCCACAAGCTAGATTTCAGGCGCTGAACACTCAAATCCGTGTCAATCAGGTCTCCTGCAAGCTGTGCGGTAGAGAGAACCATCCGATTCGCCTCTGTCCAAAATTTACATCCATGCCCGTCCAAGATCGATCGGCTGTAATCAAGCAACAGAAGTTGTGCCTAAATTGTTTTTCACGCGGCCATCAGCTGCGGGAATGCCCCAGTGCCCATAGCTGCCACATATGCAAGGAACGGCATCACACTTTGCTCCATCGCGCCGAAGTCTCGACGATAGCGACATCCAATGCGCAGCAACCGCAGACCTCCGTCAACGCAGATTCGGTTGAGCACCCTACGTAAAGGCCTACTAGGCACCGCCATGGTGACCATACGACACTTGGGCGCTAACTTCCTTGTGCGCGCTTTAATTGATACCGGGTCAAAAGGAACATTTCTATCCGAAAGAATGTTCAGCCAGTGCCCAGAAGCTATGTCAGTTTCAGCTCGTGTCTTCCAGAGATCCCTCTCGGCACGTGGAAACCACAGCCTTTGTCCTGCCAAACCTAGCCGGAGCGCTACCCTCCGGTTCGTTTCCCAAGGAGGTGGACGGTAACCTCAACGAGCTTCCTTTGGCAGTTCCGCTATTCCATAGATGCTCCCCCATTGACATGGTGATCGGCGTGGATCTTTTACCCCATATTTTGGGAGAGCGGATTAAAAAGGACATCTGCGGCTCCCTCTTCGGCCTGGAAACTATCTTCGGCTGGGTTCTCTGCGGGCCCATGGTAGAATCATCCTTTCCGCCCAGCCATATTTTTGCCACTCAGACATCCGTCGCACCCACCAATTCCAACTTGCATCTTCCAGCAAGACAAAGAAATGACGGCAGACATGAACTCCCCCGTCCTCTTAAGGATCCAAGAGGCAACAATCACCCCAGATCCATCACCATGGCGGCAGCCCCACGGGCCAGAGCACTGTCGTGGAAAGGCTCCTTCCAAGCTCCTGCAGCATCTTGGCGCTCCAGAACGCTGCCGCTCCCCATCCCTATCAGTCCACCTGGGCTATTGTAATTTGTTGCAAGGGAGGCGGTATGTTCACGCCAGAAAAGGGTGAACAGCGGAAGAGGAGCGTGGTTGAAACAGAGGGGCGAATTGAAAGGAGGACGGCCACACTGAAGACAACAGACAACAAGGGGAAAAAGCTCCATAGGAGGAGGCGTACACGTACACAACGTACACACACGTTTTCAAGTCTTGCTAAAATAAACTAAACTGTTGGCAACATCTACTTCAGAAATCCTTCGCGCCCCCAACAAACAGTAACAAATAACTTTCATTTTCTTGTATTTTATTAAATTCTAGTTTTATTCTTTCCTGATCATTCGCATCCATATTGCCCGTAACTACTTTAATTAAGCTACCTAATCCGTTAATTATACCTCTTTTCGATCTTTCTTTTGGAATTAATGTTTCCAATCTAATTCTTACTTGGTATAATTTTTCTTCGACTGCCTTAACTATTTCTTTTGAGAATGTGTCCTTGTTTAATTTGTGCTAAATTTAATTCAAAGTCTTTTAAATGTTTTTGAAAATTGTTTAAATCTACTTTATGAATAAGATTTCTATGTGACTTAATAATTTTGGCGTTACCCATTTTGATCTGAAGGAGTTTGTCATTTTCGGTCAATGGTTGCATCTCAGTATTTCTGCACTAATTTGGGAATATCTGTGAAGTATTTTATTTACTACTTTGTGTTCTTTTTTTGTTTTTTGACTTATGTATTTTTTTTTTTTGTGTGTGATTAGTGTAATCTTGCAGAACTCGACGCTTAGAGAAACGCGCTGTCAACTTATTTCTCCTATTTTCTTTCCTGTATACTATCTCATCTGGTTCTAGAGTTTTTGGGTTATTTCTGTCTTCCTTTGCTCTTTCTATTCTAATTTTTGTTTTATTTTTTATCTCTTGTCTGAGTTCTGGATAGATCTTTTGGAAGCTATTTAGTTTTTGTAAGTAATCGTGTTCGTTATTGAATGTGATTGTCTTGTCGAAAGAATTAGATCTGCCGTAAAATATCTCGTATGGGGTATGCTTCAGTGTTGAGTGAATAGCGTTGTTATAAGTAATTAAGGTTTCTGTTAATATGTCATTGTGTTCGCACTCCAGTTTCTTAACTTTTCTTTTATTTAATATAATGCGATAGAATTCTGTTGACGAATGAAGTCTTTCGACAGGGGAATTACTAGACGATTGTTGTACTAAAGAAACGTGCAATTGTATATCGTACTGTTCACAAAAATCCTTAAAAAGTTTACCTTGAAATTCTGCCCCTTGGTCGCAAACAATTTTTTGCGGAACACCAAAGGAGCATAGGAAATTTCTCATAGCCTTAACAATGTTTAAAGTGTCTCTAGAGGATATTGTATATCCCATTGCGAATTTACTGAATTTGTCTATAATTGTCAGGATTGTGTTGTTATTTATTGAATAAAGGTCAATATGCACAATTTGCATCGGTACTGTGGGTGTTTCTGTTTCTTGAAAAACTAACTTTTGTGGATGTCTATCATATTTCAAGGTTTGACAGACATCGCACTCGTTAATTATAGAGGACACTTTTGATTTTAAATAGGGTGTGTAAAATATTTTTTTTAGATGCGCTACTGTCTCGTCTATTCCTCTATGATTACTATTTATGTGGTATTTCCTAATTTTTTGTTTAACAAGGTTTGCGTCTGTAAAATCTTCCAACATGTTTGTACATCGGATGATTTTATAGTTTTGTGGGAAGGAAATATTCTGTGAGGCTTTGATTTATTATGTTGAAAATATCGTTATTGGTATAAATTGCATATGTTCTTCCCGGTTTCAGAATTTTGTGTAATAGTCGTGTAATTTCCTCTTTATCGAAATGTGTTTGTGTAATTATTCTTCTAATTTTGTTTTTGAATGGGGTTGTTGTTATGAGTTTTGACTCGTTGCCGGTTTGAAATATTAACTGAAGATTGTATTCATTTATTGGTTTATTTACTGTTACTATTGTATTAACTGGATCTACTGTTTGGCTGTTAATATTTATTTCTGCTGGAATTCTACTGAGAGCATCAGCTACCACATTTTCAGAACCCTTTGTATATGTTATTTCGTAATCATATTCCAGTAACTGAAGTTTCCAACGGACTAGTTTGGAATTGGGTTCTTTGAAATTCATTAGCCATGTTAAGGGTCTATGGTCGGTGACTATTTTGAATCTTTGACCAAAAAGGTAGGGGCGAAAATGTTTAGTTGCCCAAATTATGGCAAGCATTTCTTTCTCGACTGTTGAATAGTTGAGTTCTGTATTTGTTAACGTAGGGCTAGAAAGGACAGCTCCAATAGCGACGTTACTAGCGTCGGTGGTCAAAATAAATTGTTTAGAAAAATTTGGATATTGTAAAATTGGGTCTGTGCTGAGTTTAACGGTCTTTTTGCCTTTCAGCTGTTGTGTTAGTGGTTTGGTAATGGTAGCAAAATCTCTAATAAATTTTCGATAATAGCCCAAGAGACCAAGAAAGGATTTTATTTGTTTCCTCGTTCTAGGTAAAGGAAATTGTTTAATGGAATTATTTTATTGGGGTTTGGTTTAATTCCATTTTCTGTCACCACATGACCCAGGTATTCTATTTCTTTTCTAAGGAATTCTGATTTATTTGGTTGTAGTTTAAGATTTGCTTTGATAATTTTTAAGAATACTGCCTCAAGGTCCTTAATGTGTTCTTGTAGTGAAGGGGAGAAAACAATAATGTCGTCTAAATAAATGAGACAACATTTACCGTTTAAATCGGCCAGAACATTGTCCATTATTCTTTGGAAAGTTGCTGGGGCATTAGTTAGCCCAAATGGCATTCTGAAAAATTCGAAGTGACCTTCCGTTGTGGAAAACGCGGTCTTATTAATATGTTTAGGCTCCATTTCGATCTGATGGTAGCCGCTGGCTAAATCCAATGCAGTAAAATATTTTGCTCTGCCTATTTTGTCTAATACCTCGTTTATGTTTGGCATGGGATATTTATCTTTAACATTTTTGTCATTTAATTTTCTATTATCAATGACTAACCTCCATTTCTTGACATTGGACTTATCCAATTTTTTTGAACCAAGAAATGTTGGTGAGCTCCACACACAGGAGTAGCTAGCTATGTCTAATGATGTGTTGATCTAGTAATTTTGAAATTTGTTTTTGAATTTCTTCTCTCTCTTTGATGCTATACCTGAAGGGTTTGGTGTAGATCGGTATTTCAGCTGTTGTATTTATTCTGTGTTTAATTAAATTTGTGACGGTGAGGGAACTACCTTCTTTATAGAAAAGTTTGGGATATCTATGACACAAATCTATGAGCTGTTTCTTTTCTTCCTCATTCATATGGTCGGTGTCTATTGGGATTGTCTCTGTGTCTGTTTGTTTGTTTTACTTTCTTCGTTAGTTTTCATTGTAAGTACTGTTTGTGAAAAGTCACTATTACCGCATTCTTCTACTGTTACGGGTGTATCTATGCAAAAATTTTGTTACTTTGTGACGAAGTACAATTTTGGGTACTTCGCCACAATGTACATATATATATAATAAGTTCTATAAATTAATTATAAGTTATTCTCTGACTTGTTGATAGTATTTTTATTAGTAGAACTAGTTCCCTTAGAGCATCTCTAAATCGCCACCACCGCCAGTACACACACACATACATACACATACATCGGGCCACCAAAGAAATGAAACAAGCAATGTAACGGGACTTGCCCAAAAGTCGCCAGTCGCTACTGCGCAGCTTCTATTGCCGCCTATATACATATGTACGCATGTCACGCCATATATATATGTATGTTTCTATGCATATATGTATGCGCATGTCACGCCATATATATGTATGTAGCAATAGGAATTGCAACGGGACTTGCGAATGAAGACGACAGAGATATTGCGCAGTTTCTTGTGTTCTAGAAACTTCTAGAGGCCCAAGCTACGCATGCGTTACGGTAAATGCATCGATCGCGTCATCGCCAAAATGTGTTGGCAATTTTTGATTGGTCGCTGCCGGCGTCAGCGACCAAAATCAAAGGCCAAGGGCTGTCGAAAATTAAATCGACAGATCAGTTGAGCTAGGACCGAGCAACAGATAAGTTGAAAACAAAAAGAGTGCAGTGCGTGGAGAAACATATCGAGCAGAACTAAAGTGTCCCCTACAGCTAATATAATAATCGCAAAATACCTTTTTCGGTAATCCAGAAGACCATAGAGACGCCAAATAAAATCAAAGCATCGGAAACAGAGCTAAACAAGGGTGTGTACAGCGGGTGAGTCCAATCAGTGGCCAACAGGGCTACCCCTCCCAGATTATTAGGTCAAGTGTGGTAAATCAATCTCAGGTTAGAGATAAGTAGTATTTTAGGTCCGAGGGACATTAATAAAATTTATAATGTTTGACCCCGAATTTAAAAACAGTCTCAATGATTTATCCTCAACATTACATCCCGTCATTTTAATTCCCTCGATTATCTAAATGTCCACGTACTGTACTTGCATGTAGTGTATGTTTTGTAGTATTTGTATTTTATGTAGGGAGCCATGTAAATCATATTAATCTTAGTCAATGTCCGGGTGACACCCTAATTGACTAAGATAATATGATTTGTCTAGTGCTACCCGACTAGGAACTTTATCAGACCAATGTCCGGGTGACACCCTAATTGATCTGATGAAGATTCTTGGGCCATTAGTAGTTTGTTTGTACTTGTAGCGATTCTGGATAATTCCTATTTTATTTAAGCCAATGTCCGGGTGACACCCTAGTTGACTTAAATAATAGGAATTATCCAACGACTCGCAACTGGATAATTCAAACAGGCCAAGGTCCGGGTGACACCCTACTTAACCTGGTTGAATTGCCTGGGCTAATCCCAACGTGTTTGTTTCTCAAGCCGATGTCCGGGTGACACCCTAGTCGGCTTGATACCCTTCCCCTTGTATTTGTTAATCGTTTAGTAGAAGTCGATCACCCTACTCCTTTCCTTTTTCCCTCCCTTGTTAGGTAGAGTTAAAGCAATCACCGATTAGAGCAAGCCAACTGTGGATATGGCTATGCTCCCTTTCCTCCGTCATCAAGTCCGGGTTTCTTACATAAATTTTCTGTGTAGGAAAGGCCCTGGGGAGACTGGGAGATGTACCCCGGCCGGGAAAAACTTCCTTACAGATGGCGCCCGAGCAGGGACCCGAGACTTGATTGACATATTATTTTTTATATACATTTTTATATATAAATAATTTCCTAATAAAGGATTTCATCTGTGTGGAATAAATACCCACCATAACCCAAATCTTGCTAACCTATATGCCTAACAAAATTCCCTTTCAGCAATATAAAAGAAATTTTTGAAATAAATTAATTTTTTTTATTATTGTGTTTTAATATATGCATGCTGGCAAATCACAGAGTATCACAAGTGCACCATAAGTCCATTACATTGTTCACATACCCCGCATGAAAGCCCCGCCAGCAAGAATTCAAAAAAAAAAAAAAAAAAAAAAAGTCAACGATAGATCTGTCTAATCACCAACATAGCTAAGTCACCCAGCAGAGTCAAGATAGAGTAACCAGTAGAATCATCGACAGAAAATTAGTTTTAAGCAAGCCAGCGATAGAACTAAGTACAAAACCATCGTCATAGCTAACATACTCAGCAGAGTCACGGTAGAGTACTTAGTATAATCAACCCCCAGGAATTTAGTTGTAAGTGAGTCAACGATAGAACTAAATACAAAATCATTGACATAGCTAATAGACTCAGCCAAATCGTGATCAAATAGGCAGCAGAATCATCGACAGACAATTCGTTCAGCAAGCACAGTTAGAATTTAAAATTTGCAGGCAAGTCAGAGAGAAACAGAAAACGCGGCAGCGAAGCCCGTTTCGAATTCATGCGATGGTACAGTCACAGCAAAGTATCATAGAAAAACCAAAATTCATATACCGCACATAGCAACCAAAGACTCTAGCATTTTTTTTTGTCTCCTTCTCCCACACTGAATTTTTCTGATGAGGAACAGAAGGGGGGGTCTCCTGCTTGGTTCCTATTGGTCGACTTCGCATCGCTATACACATTACCAATGTACAAAGCATAGCAGTAACGGCGAACATTAAAATAAAAGAAACTGCAATTAATAACTATAAGAATAATTGCAGCTTCTGGCACAAGCAGAGCAACTTCTATTTGGAGCAGATGGAAGTACAGGCATTGAACAAGAAGACCTCAAGGCAAGCAGTCAATCCTACTCCCGAGAGTAACCAGGAAGACGTCAACCAGAACAGTCGATCCTACTCCCGTCAAGGACTCATCAAGCAGACTTCAACGCAGGCAGTCCAAGGATACACAAGAGCCCTTAAATAAAATCAACAGTGAACAACAAGGATCAAAGTCAACAAGCAACCAAGGATATTCATCGCCAAACAGAATCAACAAGGATATCCAAAGTCAATCAAGGATCAACCAACGATACACAAAGGCAACCAGGATTAATCAACGATACACAAAGTCAACCAGGATTAATCAACGATACACAAAGTCAACCAGGATTAATCAACGATACACAAAGTCAACCAGGATTAATCAACGATACACAAAGTCAACCAGGATCAATCAACGATATAACAAACCAACCGAGAATACTTAGTCATCAGTCCTCAAGGACACCCCGAGTCAAGAAACCTACGCATAGTCAACAAGTTATCAAGGATACACAGGACATTTAACCAGTGGCAATATTTGTCATTTATTAAAAATTAAACACCGCCTGTTTAATTAATTGTTCAATTTCAGCAACGTTCTATTTGGATACTCTAGCAACATGGGTGTCAAATGGATCACGTATCGCCGAAAAGCTGAACTAGAAAATTTCTTTACGGAATTTGGATTAACACAAGGCGGCACCGTGGAAGAAATGCGCAGCCGATTTTCCAGTTTTGCCTCCAGAGAAGACCATAAACCAGACGTACTTGCACGCCTAGCAGAATTAGAAGCCCACTATGGACAGACGGCAACCATCGACAAGAGCCTGGATATTAAACCACGATCACGTTCTGTATCTCCCGCAAGGTGCACCGAGCATGCAATTGAGATCGAGATACCCAGGAATCAGGACATTGACAGAAAAGCCTCACCAGCACTCGCATGTCCACCACAGGCAACCACAGCAGGCATTTCAACTACATTACGAACCACGGAAAACCTCAGCCCATCGACCATAGCAGATAAAGTGTCCAAATGGGGCATTAGCTTCGATGGGACAACCGATCCACTTTATTTCCTGGAAAAATTGGAAACACGTGCAGCCACATATCGCATCCATACTGAGTCATTACCAAGAATGATGTCAATTATTTTATCCGGCCGAGCCGAAGGATGGTGGCAAACAAGCGGATTACTAGAATCATCCTGGCTGAGCTTCAGGCAAGGATTTTTGGAATTTTTTTTGCCACCCCGATACTTCGAAAAACTGGAGGATGCTATTCGAACAAGAAAACAACGCACAGATGAACCATTTAAACAATATTTGGTCGAGCTTCGTCTCATGATGCGAAGAGCCAATTATACCGGACCACAAGAATTGGAACGCATCTATGACAATCTACATCCCGAGTACCAGCTGTACACTCGTCGTAGAGATTTTCACGATTTAACGGAGCTAACACGGTTAATCGTCAACTATGAGGTCATACGAAGCCAAAGTTCCACAAGTTTTACAAATTCTTTTAATTCCCAGGTCAATATGTCCTCTGCCTACGACAACCAGGTTCAACAATTCTTAGATGTACCCCGAGCTGAGCCACGCAAGAACGGGATTAACAACAAGCCCACCTATCAGCCTGGGGGCTGGACGCCAAGCCAACAGGTCTAACGTCTACCAACTGGCGGACACACGTGTAGATACGCAACGCGCCTGCAGGAATTGCAGCGAACATGGACATTTTGCCCACCAATGTACCAACCGACGCAGACTTTTCTGCTGGGAATGCGGAAGAAGAGGCATTCGAACTATCGAATGCTGCAAACGTTCGGGAAACGCCGAGCGCATTTGTTTGAACGGGGATCAAACAAAGGAAGCGCCAAGTCATCCCCAAGTATAAGCCGACTTCAATTTGCTGAAGGACGCCTGCTAGCATTAATACAGATCAATGGTCACGAGATAAACGCAACGTTGGACACCGGAGCTACAAGAAGCTTCATCAGCCATTCTTTGGCACAACAGGTATCAGCCACAGAAGACAGGAAACAAATACGCGCCGCTATCAACTTAGCCGACGGATCTCGCAAGGAGATCACCCAAGCCATCGAAGCCGATGTGTGGTTAGGAATATCACACACCAAGTTACCATTGTTAATTCTACCAGGCATTATGGACCAGATCATTCTAGGTTCAGATTTCCTCCGTGGTGTTGGTACCACGATCCAATGCGGAGAAAATTTCATCAGATTGGAACCTACTGCAACACAGTCCAATGGAGCATTCACCCGAGTTGATACTATCACAGAGTCTAGTATCAGGCCACCGATCAAGTCGACAATAATTACCAGACGTGACCCACAGCCCAAGTTAACCACAGATGACCCAACGGTCTACCAAAAGAACAAAAGCCCAACTGAGAGTTGGACCAGACGTGCAGCTCTACCTCCCCCATCTGGCCATGCGATAAGGAACAACCCCTTCCGCAAACAAGTAGAAGGAAGCCGCTCACGTAAGTCAACGAAACTTAATCTAATAACCACAACACTGCCAGTGACCCCCGAAGATACTAAACCAAGTGAACCAGCAATGCATGAATCCCCATCCCCGATCGAAGACCCTAGCTCAACTCAACTTATAGAAGAATTTTTGGCACAAGAACTGCCTAAATTCGACACTTTAAAAGGTGTCACCCACATAGCCGAGCATGTTATCACAATGAAGGACGACCGTCCCATTAAACAGAGATACTACCCCCGCAATCCAGCACAGCAGAAGATCATCAATGATACCGTAGACCAATTACTGCTGGAACGCCGCATAGAACCATCTAAAAGCCCACACAGCGCCCCCATCGTATTAGTGGGTAAGAAAACTGGTGACATGCGCATGTGTATAGATTTCAGGCAACTCAATGCCCAATCTATACGAGATGCCTACCCTCTACCCAGGATTAATCACATATTAGAGAAACTTCGGCACGCGAAGTTCATCTCCACATTGGACCTCAAGAGCGGATACTGGCAAATCCCATTGGCCAGATCCAGTCGCGAATGCACAGCTTTCACAGTCCCCGGTCGTGGGCTGTTTCAATGGAAAGTTATGCCATTTGGACTACATTCAGCAGCCGCCACATTTCAACGCGCTTTGGATAGCGTAATAGGCCCCGAAATGGATCCTTTTGCTTTCGCCTACCTAGACGACATCATCGTTGTAGGCAGCACACTGGAGGAACACGTGACGCATCTACGAGAAGTTTTTCGCAGGCTACGAGAAGCTAACTTGCGTATAAACCAAGCAAAATGCAGGTTCTTCAAGCGCAGGATACAATTCCTCGGACATGTTATCAGTGAACAAGGGATTCACACTGATCCTGAAAAAGTAGCCGCAGTCCGCGAGCTATCACCCCCTACTAATGTACGCCAGCTTCGCCGATGCCTAGGCATCGCCTCCTGGTATCGCCGCTTCGTTCCAGAGTTCTCCAACGTCGTTCAGCCTATCACTAAATTGCTGAAAAAGAATGCCAAGTGGAATTGGGATCGTGAACAACAAGCCGCATTTGAAGAGCTGAAATCTCGACTAACTTCTGCTCCCATATTAGCTTGTCCTGATTTTAATTCCAAGTTCTATTTACAGACCGATGCCAGCGATTATGGATTGGGTGCAGTCTTGACCCAATACCAAGAAGGTACAGAACGAGTAATAGCGTATGCCAGCCGACGACTACTTGCTCCCGAGGAAAACTACTCAGCAACTGAGAAAGAGTGCCTCGCCATCGTCTGGGCAATACGCAAGATGCGCTGCTATTTAGAAGGCTACCGATTCGAAGTTATCACGGATCATCAGGCCCTTAAATGGCTCAACTCCATAGATAATCCAACAGGACGCATCGCTCGTTGGGCCCTCGAACTACAACAATACGAGTTCGACATCCAGTACCGCCGAGGGAAGCTAAACATAGTAGCAGACGCCCTCTCTCGACAGCCTTTAGAGGTGTTAAACAGCATACAGGATACCCTGCCAAAGTGTACATGGTGGCGTAAAATCAAACGCCAAATCGATGAACAACCTGACCAGTTTCCCGACTACCGATACGAAGGTGATCAACTCTACCGTAGGAGAGATCACCACCCAGAAGAAGATGACCCCATTCCATGGAAGCTATGTGTACCAAAGGAAAACCGAGAACGAGTACTACAGGAATGCCACAATGAACCCACAGCAGGACATTTAGGAATCAGGAAAACAATAATCAGAATAGCCCAGAAATACTATTGGCCTGGATTCTTCCGTGACGTCACACGTCATGTTCGCAGCTGCATACAATGCCAACGATACAAAGTGGATCAAACAAAACCAGCAGGAAAGATGTTCACCCGCCAAGTCAAGGAACCATTTAGCATAGTATGCACGGATTTTGTCGGCCCTCTACCCCGGTCGAAACAAGGTAACACAGTCTTGTTAGTCTTTCTAGATGCCTACAGTAGATGGGTGGAGCTCATACCTTTGCGTAAAGCTACCACTACTGCATTGGAAAAGGCTTTCCGAGAAAGAATCATAGCACGATTCGGAACTCCACGTACCCTCGTCTGCGACAATGGAACGCAATTCACCAGTAAATCATTCAAAGAACTTTGCAACAGAGCTGGAGTAGAACTTCAGTACACCGCGCCGTATACCCCACGGCAGAACCCCACGGAAAGAGCGAATCGAACTATCAAGACGATGATAGCTCAATACCAAGGAGAAGACCAGAGCAATTGGGACCAACTACTCCCCGAATTCACATTAGCTATTAACTCAAGCGTATGTGATTCTACCGGATTCACCCCAGCCTTCCTAGTGTTGGGAAGAGAACCACGTATTCCTGGAGCATTGTACGACGAAGCTACCCCTGGTCTAGGAACACCGCCATGGTCACCCGAATCCCGAGCACAACGCATGGCTGACGTATTCAAATTGGCCCAGACCAACATGCAGCAAGCATCATTAGACCAAAGCCGGCACTATAATCTACGACGCCGAGAATGGAGACCAGCCGTTGGCGATCTGGTCTTACTTAGACAACACCATTTGTCTAAAGCCGCAGAAGGCTTTGCAGCCAAACTGGCCCCGAAGTTTGACGGGCCCTACAAAGTAATCAAGTTTATTTCCAGAAACATAGTCCGCCTACAAGAAGCCCATGGCAGACAACGACGCACAGCAAGCATAGATGACCTCAAACCATTGCAACAAACAGAGGCCCAGCAGACATCCCCATGAATCAGAAGAAGCTATGGAAGACAACGACGCACAGCAAGCATAGATGACTTCAGACCATTGCAACCAACAGAGGCCCAGCAGACATCCCTATGAATCAGAAGAAGCTACCATACCAGAGATGAGTCAACTCACAGGGGCCACTTGATGGAGAGTGTGCTCTCCCAACGTCCCTGTCCCCCTAAGGGGGAATCTCTACAACGTAACCCGAGGGCGCTTCGCGCCAACAGGCAAGAGTAATCATGAGCAACGTTCGTTGTAAATTTAAGTTAACATGTAATTTTTATTTTTAAGATATCTTTCACCCTTTGTAAACCACACTGATAGGGTAATAGGGCATCATAGTTAGAGTATTGCAAGTCAGAGTAGTTAATATATATTTTTCCACAGCAGCATGGTTACCCCTAGTATTCAGTAGCGCCGATTACCACATAAACTGAATGCCAAGCAGAGTTATACCCCAAGCCAAGCAGAGTTATACCCCAAGCCGAGCAGAGTTATACCCCAAGCAAAGTTATACCCCAAACAGAGTTATACCCCAAGCAGAGTTATACCACAAGCAGAGTTATACCACAGGCAGAGTTACACTACACGAAGAGCTCTATATCACAGAGTTATACTACGCACAGAGTTATACAACCCGAAGAGCTATACTAATCCACAGAGCACAGGAATTCTAAGAGATCGGGACAGGAAAGTCCCACATAAACCCTAAGAACAACGATGCAGCGTTCACCCCGGCCCTTTTTCGTCTCACGCACTCCGAAGTAAAGGGGGGGTGTGACGAAGTACAATTTTGGGTACTTCGCCACAATGTACATATATATATAATAAGTTCTATAAATTAATTATAAGTTATTCTCTGACTTGTTGATAGTATTTTTATTAGTAGAACTAGTTCCCTTAGAGCATCTCTAAATCGCCACCACCGCCAGTACACACACACATACATACACGTACATCGGGCCACCAAAGAAATGAAACAAGCAATGTAACGGGACTTGCCCAAAAGTCGCCAGTCGCTACTGCGCAGCTTCTATTGCCGCCTATATACATATGTACGCATGTCACGCCATATATATATGTATGTTTCTATGCATATATGTATGCGCATGTCACGCCATATATATGTATGTAGCAATAGGAATTGCAACGGGACTTGCGAATGAAGACGACAGAGATATTGCGCAGTTTCTTGTGTTCTAGAAACTTCTAGAGGCCCAAGCTACGCATGCGTTACGGTAAATGCATCGATCGCGTCATCGCCAAAATGTGTTGGCAATTTTTGATTGGTCGCTGCCGGCGTCAGCGACCAAAATCAAAGGCCAAGGGCTGTCGAAAATTAAATCGACAGATCAGTTGAGCTAGGACCGAGCAACAGATAAGTTGAAAACAAAAAAGAGTGCAGTGCGTGGAGAAACATATCGAGCAGAACTAAAGTGTCCCCTACAGCTAATATAATAATCGCAAAATACCTTTTTCGGTAATCCAGAAGACCATAGAGACGCCAAATAAAATCAAAGCATCGGAAACAGAGCTAAACAAGGGTGTGTACAGCGGGTGAGTCCAATCAGTGGCCAACAGGGCTACCCCTCCCAGATTATTAGGTCAAGTGTGGTAAATCAATCTCAGGTTAGAGATAAGTAGTATTTTAGGTCCGAGGGACATTAATAAAATTTATAATGTTTGACCCCGAATTTAAAAACAGTCTCAATGATTTATCCTCAACATTACATCCCGTCATTTTAATTCCCTCGATTATCTAAATGTCCACGTACTGTACTTGCATGTAGTGTATGTTTTGTAGTATTTGTATTTTATGTAGGGAGCCATGTAAATCATATTAATCTTAGTCAATGTCCGGGTGACACCCTAATTGACTAAGATAATATGATTTGTCTAGTGCTACCCGACTAGGAACTTTATCAGACCAATGTCCGGGTGACACCCTAATTGATCTGATGAAGATTCTTGGGCCATTAGTAGTTTGTTTGTACTTGTAGCGATTCTGGATAATTCCTATTTTATTTAAGCCAATGTCCGGGTGACACCCTAGTTGACTTAAATAATAGGAATTATCCAACGACTCGCAACTGGATAATTCAAACAGGCCAAGGTCCGGGTGACACCCTACTTAACCTGGTTGAATTGCCTGGGCTAATCCCAACGTGTTTGTTTCTCAAGCCGATGTCCGGGTGACACCCTAGTCGGCTTGATACCCTTCCCTTGTATTTGTTAATCGTTTAGTAGAAGTCGATCACCCTACTCCTTTCCTTTTTCCCTCCCTTGTTAGGTAGAGTTAAAGCAATCACCGATTAGAGCAAGCCAACTGTGGATATGGCTATGCTCCCTTTCCTCCGTCATCAAGTCCGGGTTTCTTACATAAATTTTCTGTGTAGGAAAGGCCCTGGGGAGACTGGGAGATGTACCCCGGCCGGGAAAAACTTCCTTACAACTTCCAAATAACTAAAATGACCTTCAGCCATGTAAAGGCCTCCTAAAATAAATAGGTTTTCTGTTAGGGTTGTAGGGTCGTACAAGAATATACCTTCTTTGAGGTTAACCGGTACTTTAATTATTTTCTTTGAATTTTCTTCCACTGTATACAAGGTGGAAACCGATCTATCTTCCATAATTAAGTCTATATTACTTGTTGGAAGTTGTAAAATCTTTTTAGGCAGGTTCACTACTGCATTTATTCCTTTTAGGACATATATTCCGATTAATCCGTCAAAGATAGAATGGAAATTGAATAGAAGAAGCGGAAAAATGGAATCGTTATTAAAATCTTTGAAAAGGGGCATCACACATTTTTTGTATAGCTGGTGTGAGTTTAGGACTGTGGTAGTTGTGACCGGATTTTAAAGTTCTAATTGTTCCGGTATTTGTACATATTTTGAATTTATGAAGAAGGCTACGCCTGTGTCTATCAAAAAATTTAAATCTTTATAGGGGCCTACATGCAATTTGATGTATGGCAACGGGGTGTTAGGGTCTCTATTTATTAAGTAACCTGTTTGGCCGTCGAGGCACTTGGTTGAAAATTTCCTTGCTCATCATAATTGTGTAGTTCACCTTGTGGGTGATCAACATTATAAATTGCTATAAATTGCTCTTTGTTGTGTTTTTCTTGAATAATTGTAACTTTTTATTTTGTGTTGGTTAAAGTTGTTTTCTCTTGGCATGATTGCCAAATTGTTTCTATTATTTTGATTTGAATGAGCATCATTTCTGTTGTCCATTCTTGGCATTATTGCTAGATTGTTCCTATTATTTCTTCTTGAGTTAAAACCGTTCCTGTCGTACCTATTTGTGAAACGTCTGTCCGAGTCGTTATTATTCTCGTATGAATTTAGTCTTTGTGTTTGTTTCCTCTTATTGTCTTGGGAAAAGTAAATTTCTCTTTCTTTAAGGGCCCAATCCAGAGCCTGTCTAAGATTGTTAGGTCTCATGGATCTGACTGCCGTCCCTAAGGGACCCCTAATTCCGGATAGGAATGAATTGAGACAGATATCTGCAAATAGGTCTTTCTTTGTTTTAATTAGAAGGGGTTCGGATTCCCTTGTTTCTGTCAATCTGAATAGTGCTAGTTTGATTTCGCAGACTTTTTCGTATAATGGGTGTTTGTGGGAGGGCGAAGAAAGTAGATGGTCAACAGGTTTTCAATATGAAGAATTAGACCGACGCGTAGACTTCGATTTATAAATAACACAAGCTTTATTATGGATGTGTATGATGGCCACTTGGCAATACAAAAGGATTTATGGTTATTTAAGATTAGGAAATGTGGGTACGGTGTGTACGTGTATCGATGTATTCGGAAAGGACCTGGTCAGAACCGAATGCCTGTGCTTAAAATTGCGTGGAATTTTATTTGATAATTAAAAGAACCAGAATTGTAGCTCATGTTGGAAATTGGAACTAGTTCCGGAACCGACGAACGCTTTTTTTGAAATTAATAATTTTTTCACGCACACACAAATGCCGAAACTACTCGATCGGCCCTCGGAGTTATTATTAAAATTTTCGAAAAAGTAGAATTTTGAAATGTGGAAAAATATTTTTCTTGGATTAAGTAATTTTTTTTCCTTGAAATGGGAAAAAATATTTTTTTTGGTATGAATAATTTTTTTTCGAAATGTGGAAAAATATATCTATATTTTTTTTAGTAATATTATTTAAATTAAATAATTTTTTTCGAAATGTGGAAAAAAATTTTTTTTTTGGAAATATGGAAAAAATATTTTTTTTGGATTGAATAATTTTTTTTCGAAATGTGGAAAAATATTTATCCCCTTTTTTTTTTTTGATTAAATAAATTTTTCTTTTAATTCCTCCTTTTTGTTTTATTAATTCTCATTAAAACTTCACTCGGAATTATTTTCTTCTGTTTTGGGAGGGTGTTGTGCCACTGTGCACAACTCGAACAGCTGTGCGACTTTTTTAGATAATTGTTGCACTTTGTAATTTTAAATAAAATTAATTTTGCGGGTTTTTATTGGATTGGACACAAAACGGGAAACAAGTTGCAAGTGCGGAATTTTTGTGCAAGTAGTGCGTGAAAATAATAAATCAAAAATTGCCGCGAAATAAATTTGCTATGTACAAATAAATGTTGGCCAGTGCCGTACGTATGTATATATATGTGTATGTATGTATATACAATGTAAAAGCTTGTAAAAGCTTACAAGCGGAGCTTTCATGCGGTTCTTTTTGTTGTTGGTTCTTATAGCGGCGGAACAATGCTTTGGAGCCGGCAAACAATTATGATCGGTAAGTTTGATTTGATTTTATTGATACACAGAAATTAATTGCACTTTTATTTTCAGCTTGCACTTGGACTTGGACTTGGACTTGTACTTGCACTTGAACTCACGATCGCCGGTATGTGTATATATGTATGTAATATAGATGTATTTGGATGTGTATGTAGATGTAGATATGTGGAAATATATATATGTAAATTGTATGTGCATATGTATGTGAATATATGTGGTATATATGTATGTTAATTTTTTATGCAAATTTTGTAGGAAAGGAATGCAATATTATGGAGTAGATGGCTAGGATAAGCGATCACACCAGGATAGGTGAGGGCACAGGACACAATTACATGGAATGTACATACAAATTAGAGTGAAAAGTCGCTATGGAAAAAAAAGCGGGAAACTTTTCACTGCAGGTAAGTATGTGTATGTGTGTGCTGATTGATATATTGGAATTATAAGTTTTTCTACTTATCAGATTCTCCACCGATGCGATGCTGGGGTCGAGAGGAAGGATATCCGGCTCGAAGGATCAGTGTTTGTGGGAGGGCGAAGAAATTCTCTAAAGTAGATGGTCAACAGGTTTCCAATATGAAGAATTTGACCGACGCGTAGACTTCGATTTATAAATAACACAAGCTTTATTATGGATGAAATAACACTGTGTATGATGGCCACTTGGCAATACAAAAGGATTTATGGTTATTTAAGATTAGGAAATGTGGGTACGGTGTGTACGTGTATCGATGTATTCGGGTTTGAAGAGAAAAGCGAACTAACTCCTTCTATGGAGCTTTTTCCCCTTGTCCCATGATCTTTAGTGGATCTTTAGTGATCCTCCTTTCAATTCGCCCCTCTGTTTCAACCACGCTCCTCTTCCGCTGTTCACCCTTTTCTGGCGTGAACATACCGCCTCCCTTGCAACAAATTGCAATAGCCCGGGTGGACTGTTAGGGATGGGGAGCGGCAGCGTTCTGGAGCGCCAAGATGCTGCAGGAGTTTGGAAGGAGCCTTTCCAAAACGGTGCTCTGTCCCGTGGGGCTGCCGCCATGGTGATGAATCTGGGGTGATTGTTGCCTCTTGGATCCTTAAGAGGGCGGGGGGACTTCATGTCTGCCGTCATTTCTTTGTCTTGCTGGAAGATGCAAGTTGGAATTGATGCGACGGATGTCTGAGTGGCAAAAATATGGCTGGGCGGACCGGATGATTCTACCATGGGCCCGCAGAGAACCCAGCCGAAGATAGTTTCCAGGCCGAAGAGGGAGCCGCAGATGTCGTTTTTAATCCGCTCTCCCAAAATATGGGGTAAATAATCCACGCCGATCACCATGTCAATGGGGGAGCTTCTATGGAATAACGGATCTGCCAAAGGAAGCTCGTTGAGGTTACCGTCCACCTCCTTGGGAAACGAACCGGAGGGTAGCGCTCCGGCTAGGTTTGGCAGGACAAAGGCTGTGGTTTCCACGTGCCGAGAGGGATCTCAGGAAGACACGAGCTGAAACTGACATAGCTTCTGGGCACTGGCGGCCACACAATCGGAAATGCTGCTTATCTGGGCGTTAATGAGACGGAAAGGAGGTCTCACCAGGTTGAACATTCTTTCGGATAGAAATGTTCCTTCAGACCCGGTGTCAATTAAAGCGCGCACAAGGAAGTTAGCGCCCAAGTGTCGTATGGTCACCATGGCGGTGCCTAGTAGGCCTTTACGTGGGGTGGAAACAAAGAAATTCTGGATGTTATGACTGGATGTGGGTCGATCAACTGAATCTGCGTTGACGGAGGTCGCCGGTGGCTGCGCATTGGGTGTCGCCACCGCGGAGGCGGGGACGCGATGTAGCAACGTGTGATGACGTTCTTTACAGATGTGGCAGCTATGGGCGCTGGGGCATTCCCGTAGTTGATGGCCGCGTGCAAAACAATTTAGGCACAACTTTTGTTGCTTGATTACAGCCGATCGATCTTGGACGGGCATGGATGTAAATTTTGGACAGAGGCGAATCGGATGGTTCTCTCTACCGCACAGCTTGCAGGAGACCTGATTGACACGGATTTGAGTGTTCAGCGCCTGAAATCTAGCTTGTGGCGCCGGTCTGCGAAGCGCATTTGGAAGGGCCTGGGAGACTGGAGCGGAACGACGATCCTGAGTCTCCAAAACGCGATAACGGTCGATCACGAACCCGTTTAGGTCGGCCCACGAAGAAAGAGCTGTTTTGTTGGGGATGGACTGTTCCCATAAGGCAATAGTGGCGTTAGGCAATTTAGAGGTGCAAAGTGCCACCAGGAGGACATCCCAATTGTCAGTGCTGACTCCTGAGCGCGTGAGCGTAGTTAAGCACCCTTGGATAGTAGTTTGCAGCTCCTTTAAGGCCCCACAAGTCTCATGGACAACCGTAGGGAGGTTGAAGAGTATCTTGGTCTGATTGCTTGACACGATCACCTTTGCCTCGCCGCGCGTTTTTGAAACGAGATGGTACAGTTTTTCCACTGGCGCCAATCTCGGGTTGTTTATGTACATTGCCGTAAAGAGATCACGGAACGTGGGCCATTGATTGTAGTCTCCCGTGACCACGTCAACCTCACAAAAAGGCAGACGGTAGCCTGGCTGTGCGTGATGTTCGCGAGAGACCTGGACGTTTTGGGGCACGGAAGTTGGTTCAGACGATTGAACTTGTTCAATACGTTCTCCCAAACTTGTGCCGCACCGAACATACACCATGTATGCGTATTCATATTCTGACTTAACGGTCATTAGATCGGCGCGGCTCTCATCGCTCCCATCAGCCGTAAGGGCTCTGGTACATGCCATGTACTCGGACTCGATTCTGCTCCAGAGGACCTTGGTTTGATCCAAATGCATTTGCAACGAAAATAGCGGAACGTCCCCCTCGATGGATCCCATGGTGTTGACCTCGAAAACGGTCAGACTGTCGCAAGCGGCGATAAAGTGATTCACTGACACATGTTGGCTGAGTCGAGTAGTCGTTGAGACTCGGACCTGGTTAAAGTTCTCGACACGGGAGCCGAAACAGTGACGCGTGGAATCGAAAGCGAGCTGGAATCGGACAGCGTGGGCGAGGGAGTACGTGTGGAAAACCGCTGTGCAGTAGAGCCGGGGGAGGAAGGCGATGATAGTGTGGTAGCGGAACTGGATTGGCTACGTTTTAGCGTATCTGTGACGCGCGGTACTTTTACTTTGGACGGCGGTGTGGATGGCGATACGGAACGGCGAGGCAATAGGAGATGATCGGATTTGTTCCTGCTTTTAGCAGGATCGATGGGCATAATCGGAATGGAAGGATATCGTGTGGTCAAGGAATCTGACCAGAGTGGACTGTATGGGGCGGATTTAATGCCGATAAGATATATCAAAAACGGATAAAATCAATAAATAAATAAATAAGGATATTTTTATATATCTTGCGATATATCGGAATAAGAAGAAAATAATGAGAATTAATGGAATTGGGAAGAACTATTGTGAGGCGTGAACAATTATTATTAGCGTTGGGTTGGAATCCTCAAGCAATATTTTTTGTCACAGCTTGTTATTAAAATTGTTACTCTGCTGTAGCCCAATAAATATTGGAAGGACCTGGTCAGAACCGAATACCTGTGCTTAAAATTGCGTGGAATTTTATTTGAAAATTAAAGAACCAGAATTGTAGCTCAGGTTGGAAATTGGAACTAGTTCCGGAACCGAAGAACGCCTTTTTTTTTTAAATTAATAATTTTTTTTCACGCACACACAAATGCCGAAACTACTCGATCGGCCCTCGGTAGTTATTATGAAAATATATCTATATTTTTTTTAGTAATATTATTTAAATTAAATAATTTTTTTCGAAATGATTCGAAAAAATAATTTTTTTTGGAAATATGGAAAAAATATTTTTTTTGGATTGAATAATTTTTTTTCGAAATGTGGAAAAATATTTATCCCTTTTTTTTTTTTGATTAAATAAATTTTTCTTTTAATTCCTCCTTTTTATTTTATTAATTCTCATTAAAACTTCACTCGGAATTATTTTCTTCTGTTTTGGGAGGGTGTTGTGCCACTGTGCACAACTCGAACAGCTGTGCGACTTTTTAGATAATTGTTGCACTTTGTAATTTTAAATAAAATTAATTTTGCGGGTTTTTATTGGATTGGACACAAAACGGGAAACAAGTTGCAAGTGCGGAATTTTTGTGCAAGTAGTGCGTGAAAATAATAAATCAAAAATTGCCGCGAAATAAATTTGCTATGTACAAATAAATGTTGGCCAGTGCCAGTACATGTACGTATGTATGTATATGTGTATGTATGTATATGCAATGGAAAAGCTTGTAAAAGCTTTCATGCGGTTCTTTTTGTTGTTGGTTCTTATAGCGGCGGAGCCGGCAAACAATTATGATCGGTAAGTTTGATTTGATTTTATTGATACACAGAAATTAATTGCACTTTTATTTTCAGCTTGCACTTGGACTTGGACTTGTACTTGCACTTGAATTCATGATCGCCGGTATGTGTATATATGTATGTAATATAGGTGTATTTGGATGTGTATGTAGATGTAGATATGTGCATATGTGTGTGAATATATGTGGTATATATGTATGTTAATTTTTTATGCAAACTTTGTAGGAAATGATGCAATATTATGGAGTAGATGGCTAGGATAAGCGATCACACCAGGATAGGTGAGGGCACAGGACACAATTACATGGAATGTACATACAAATTAGAGTGAAAAGTCGCTATGGAAAAAAAAGCGGGAAACTTTTCACTGCAGGTAAGTATGTTTATCTGTGTGCTGATTGATATATTGGAATTATAAGTTTTTCTACTTATCAGATTTTCCACCGATGCGATGCTGGGGTCGAGAGGAAGGATATCCGGCTCGAAGGACCAATGTTTGTGGGAGGGCGAAGAATTTCTCTAAAGTAGATGGTCAACAGGTTTCCAATAAGAAGAATTAGACCGACGCGTAGACTTCGATTTATAAATAACACAAGCTTTATTATGGATGAAATAACACTGTGTATGATGGCCACTTGGCAATACAAAAGGATTTATGGTTATTTAAGATTTGGAAATGTGGGTACGGTGTGTACGTGTATCGATGTATTCGGGTTTGAAGAGAAAAGCGAACTAACTCCTTCTATGGAGCTTTTTCCCCTTGTCCCATGATCTTTAGTGTGGCTTTAGTGATCCTCCTTTCAATTCGCCCCTCTGTTTCAACCACGCTCCTCTTCCGCTGTTCACCCTTTTCTGGCGTGAACATACCGCCCCCTTGCAACAAATTGCAATAGCCCGGGTGGACTGATAGGGATGGGGAGCGGCAGCGTTCTGGAGCGCCAAGATGCTGCAGGAGCTTGGAAGGAGCCTTTCCAAAACGGTGCTCTGTCCCGTGGGGCTGCCGCCATGGTGATGAATCTGGGGTGATTGTTGCCTCTTGGATCCTTAAGAGGGCGGGGGACTTCATGTCTGCCGTCATTTCTTTGTCTTGCTGGAAGATGCAAGTTGGAATTGGATGCGACGGATGTCTGAGTGGCAAAAATATGGCTGGGCGGACCGGATGATTCTACCATGGGCCCGCAGAGAACCCAGCCGAAGATAGTTTCCAGGCCGAAGAGGGAGCCGCAGATGTCTTTTTAATCCGCTCTCCCAAAATATGGGGTAAATAATCCACGCCGATCACCATGTCAATGGGGGAGCTTCTATGGAATAACGGATCTGCCAAAGGAAGCTCGTTGAGGTTACCGTCCACCTCCTTGGGAAACGAACCGGAGGGTAGCGCTCCGACTAGGTTTGGCAGGACAAAGGCTGTGGTTTCCACGTGCCGAGAGGGATCTCAGGAAGACACGAGCTGAAACTGACATAGCTTCTGGGCACTGGCGGCCACACAATCGGAAATGCTGCTTATCTGGGCGTTAATGAGACGGAAAGGAGGTCTCACCAGGTTGAACATTCTTTCGGATAGAAATGTTCCTTCAGACCCGGTGTCAATTAAAGCGCGCACAAGGAAGTTAGCGCCCAAGTGTCGTATGGTCACCATGGCGGTGCCTAGTAGGCCTTTACGTGGGGGTGGAAACAAAGAAATTCTGGATGTTATGACTGGATGTGGGTCGATCAACTGAATCTGCGTTGACGGAGGTCGCCGGTGGCTGCGCATTGGGTGTCGCCACCGCGGAGGCGGGGACGCGATGTAGCAACGTGTGATGACGTTCTTTACAGATGTGGCAGCTATGGGCGCTGGGGCATTCCCGTAGTTGATGGCCGCGTGCAAAACAATTTAGGCACAACTTTTGTTGCTTGATTACAGCCGATCGATCTTGGACGGGCATGGATGTAAATTTTGGACAGAGGCGAATCGGATGGTTCTCTCTACCGCACAGCTTGCAGGAGACCTGATTGACACGGATTTGAGTGTTCAGCGCCTGAAATCTAGCTTGTGGCGCCGGTCTGCGAAGCGCATTTGGAAGGGCCTGGGAGACTGGAGCGGAACGACGATCTTCCAGAGTCTCCAGAACGCGATAACGGTCGATCAGGAACCCGTTTAGGTCGGCCCACGAAGAAAGAGCTGTTTTGTTGGGGATGGACTGTTCCCATAAGGCAATAGTGGCGTTAGGCAATTTAGAGGTGCAAAGTGCCACCAGGAGGACATCCCAATTGTCAGTGCTGACTCCTGAGCGCGTGAGCGTAGTTAAGCACCCTTGGATAGTAGTTTGCAGCTCCTTTAAGGCCCCACAAGTCTCATGGACAACCGTAGGGAGGGGTTGAAGAGTATCTTGGTCTGATTGCTTGACACGATCACCTTTGCCTCGCCGCGCGTTTTTGAAACGAGATGGTACAGTTTTTCCACTGGCGCCAATCTCGGGTTGTTTATGTACATTGCCGTAAAGAGATCACGGAACGTGGGCCATTGATTGTAGTCTCCCGTGACCACGTTTTGGGGCACGGAAGTTGGTTCAGACGATTGAACTTGTTCAATACGTTCTCCCAAACTTGTGCCGCACCGAACATACACCATGTATGCGTATTCATATTCTGACTTAACGGTCATTAGATCGGCGCGGCTCTCATCGCTCCCATCAGCCGTAAGGGCTCTGGTACATGCCATGTACTCGGACTCGATTCTGCTCCAGAGGACCTTGGTTTGATCCAAATGCATTTGCAACGAAAATAGCGGAACGTCCCCCTCGATGGATCCCATGGTGTTGACCTCGAAAACGGTCAGACTGTCGCAAGCGGCGATAAAGTGATTCACTGACACATGTTGGCTGAGTCGAGTAGTCGTTGAGACTCGGACCTGGTTAAAGTTCTCGACACGGGAGCCGAAACAGTGACGCGTGGAATCGAAAGCGAGCTGGAATCGGACAGCGTGGGCGAGGGAGTACGTGTGGAAAACCGCTGTGCAGTAGAGCCGGGGGGAGGAAGGCGATGATAGTGTGGTAGCGGAACTGGATTGGCTACGTTTTAGCGTATCTGTGACGCTGGTACTTTTACTTTGGACGGCGGTGTGGATGGCGATACGGAACGGCGAGGCAATACGAGATGATCGGATTTGTTCCTGCTTTTAGCAGGATCGATGGGCATAATCGGAATGGAAGGATATCGTGTGGTCAAGGAATCTGACCAGAGTGGACTGTATGGGGCGGATTTAATGCCGATAAGATATATCAAAAACGGATAAAATCAATAAATAAATAAATAAGGATATTTTTATATATCTTGCGATATATCGGAATAAGAAGAAAATAATGAGAATTAATGGAATTGGGAAGAACTATTGTGAGGCGTGAACAATTATTATTAGCGTTGGGTTGGAATCCTCAAGCAATATTTTTTGTCACAGCTTGTTATTAAAATTGTTACTCTGCTGTAGCCCAATAAATATTGGAAGGACCTGGTCAGAACCGAATACCTGTGCTTAAAATTGCGTGGAATTTTATTTGAAAATTAAAGAACCAGAATTGTAGCTCAGGTTGGAAATTGGAACTAGTTCCGGAACCGAAGAACGCCTTTTTTTTTAAATTAATAATTTTTTTTCACGCACACACAAATGCCGAAACTACTCGATCGGCCCTCGGAGTTATTATGAAAATATATCTATATTTTTTTTAGTAATATTATTTAAATTAAATAAATTTTTTTCGAAATGATTCGAAAAAATAATTTTTTTTTGGAAATATGGAAAAAAATTTTTTTTTGGATTGAATAATTTTTTTTCGAAATGTGGAAAAAATATTTATCCCTCTTTTTTTTTTGATTAAATAAATTTTTCTTTTAATTCCTCCTTTTTATTTTATTAATTCTCATTAAAACTTCACTCGGAATTATTTTCTTCTGTTTTGGGAGGGTGTTGTGCCACTGTGCACAACTCGAACAGCTGTGCGACTTTTTTAGATAATTGTTGCACTTTGTAATTTTAAATAAAATTAATTTTGCGGGTTTTTATTGGATTGGACACAAAACGGGAAACAAGTTGCAAGTGCGGAATTTTTGTGCAAGTAGTGCGTGAAAATAATAAATCAAAAATTGCCGCGAAATAAATTTGCTATGTACAAATAAATGTTGGCCAGTGCCGTACGTATGTATATATATGTGTATGTATGTATATACAATGTAAAAGCTTGTAAAAGCTTACAAGCGGAGCTTTCATGCGGTTCTTTTTGTTGTTGGTTCTTATAGCGGCGGAACAATGCTTTGGAGCCGGCAAACAATTATGATCGGTAAGTTTGATTTGATTTTATTGATACACAGAAATTAATTGCACTTTTATTTTCAGCTTGCACTTGGACTTGGACTTGTACTTGCACTTGAACTCACGATCGCCGGTATGTGTATATATGTATGTAATATAGATGTATTTGGATGTGTATGTAGATGTAGATATGTGGAAATATATATATGTAAATTGTATGTGCATATGTATGTGAATATATGTGGTATATTGTTAATTTTTTATGCAAATTTTTTAGGAAAGGATGCAATATTATGGAGTAGATGGCTAGGATAAGCGATCACACCAGGATAGGTGAGGGCACAGGACACAATTACATGGAATGTACATACAAATTAGAGTGAAAAGTCGCTATGGAAAAAAAGCGGGAAACTTTTCACTGCAGGTAAGTATGTGTATGTGTGTGCTGATTGATATATTGGAATTATAAGTTTTTCTACTTATCAGATTCTCCACCGATGCGATGCTGGGGTCGAGAGGAAGGATATCCGGCTCGAAGGATCAGTGTTTGTGGGAGGGCGAAGAAATTCTCTAAAGTAGATGGTCAACAGGTTTCCAATATGAAGAATTTGACCGACGCGTAGACTTCGATTTATAAATAACACAAGCTTTATTATGGATGAAATAACACTGTGTATGATGGCCACTTGGCAATACAAAAGGATTTATGGTTATTTAAGATTAGGAAATGTGGGTACGGTGTGGTGTGTACGTGTATCGATGTATTCGGGTTTGAAGAGAAAAGCGAACTAACTCCTTCTATGGAGCTTTTTCCCCTTGTCCCATGATCTTTAGTGGATCTTTAGTGATCCTCCTTTCAATTCGCCTCTCTGTTTCAACCACGCTCCTCTTCCGCTGTTCACCCTTTTCTGGCGTGAACATACCGCCTCCCTTGCAACAAATTGCAATAGCCCGGGTGGACTGTTAGGGATGGGGAGCGGCAGCGTTCTGGAGCGCCAAGATGCTGCAGGAGTTTGGAAGGAGCCTTTCCAAAACGGTGCTCTGTCCCGTGGGGCTGCCGCCATGGTGATGAATCTGGGGTGATTGTTGCCTCTTGGATCCTTAAGAGGGCGGGGGACTTCATGTCTGCCGTCATTTCTTTGTCTTGCTGGAAGATGCAAGTTGGAATTGATGCGACGGATGTCTGAGTGGCAAAAATATGGCTGGGCGGACCGGATGATTCTACCATGGGCCCGCAGAGAACCCAGCCGAAGATAGTTTCCAGGCCGAAGAGGGAGCCGCAGATGTCGTTTTTAATCCGCTCTCCCAAAATATGGGGTAAATAATCCACGCCGATCACCATGTCAATGGGGGAGCTTCTATGGAATAACGGATCTGCCAAAGGAAGCTCGTTGAGGTTACCGTCCACCTCCTTGGGAAACGAACCGGAGGGTAGCGCTCCGGCTAGGTTTGGCAGGACAAAGGCTGTGGTTTCCACGTGCCGAGAGGGATCTCAGGAAGACACGAGCTGAAACTGACATAGCTTCTGGGCACTGGCGGCCACACAATCGGAAATGCTGCTTATCTGGGCGTTAATGAGACGGAAAGGAGGTCTCACCAGGTTGAACATTCTTTCGGATAGAAATGTTCCTTCAGACCCGGTGTCAATTAAAGCGCGCACAAGGAAGTTAGCGCCCAAGTGTCGTATGGTCACCATGGCGGTGCCTAGTAGGCCTTTACGTGGGGTGGAAACAAAGAAATTCTGGATGTTATGACTGGATGTGGGTCGATCAACTGAATCTGCGTTGACGGAGGTCGCCGGTGGCTGCGCATTGGGTGTCGCCACCGCGGAGGCGGGGACGCGATGTAGCAACGTGTGATGACGTTCTTTACAGATGTGGCAGCTATGGGCGCTGGGGCATTCCCGTAGTTGATGGCCGCGTGCAAAACAATTTAGGCACAACTTTTGTTGCTTGATTACAGCCGATCGATCTTGGACGGGCATGGATGTAAATTTTGGACAGAGGCGAATCGGATGGTTCTCTCTACCGCACAGCTTGCAGGAGACCTGATTGACACGGATTTGAGTGTTCAGCGCCTGAAATCTAGCTTGTGGCGCCGGTCTGCGAAGCGCATTTGGAAGGGCCTGGGAGACTGGAGCGGAACGACGATCTTCCAGAGTCTCCAGAACGCGATAACGGTCGATCAGGAACCCGTTTAGGTCGGCCCACGAAGAAAGAGCTGTTTTGTTGGGGATGGACTGTTCCCATAAGGCAATAGTGGCGTTAGGCAATTTAGAGGTGCAAAGTGCCACCAGGAGGACATCCCAATTGTCAGTGCTGACTCCTGAGCGCGTGAGCGTAGTTAAGCACCCTTGGATAGTAGTTTGCAGCTCCTTTAAGGCCCCACAAGTCTCATGGACAACCGTAGGGAGGTTGAAGAGTATCTTGGTCTGATTGCTTGACACGATCACCTTTGCCTCGCCGCGCGTTTTTGAAACGAGATGGTACAGTTTTTCCACTGGCGCCAATCTCGGGTTGTTTATGTACATTGCCGTAAAGAGATCACGGAACGTGGGCCATTGATTGTAGTCTCCCGTGACCACGTTTTGGGGCACGGAAGTTGGTTCAGACGATTGAACTTGTTCAATACGTTCTCCCAAACTTGTGCCGCACCGAACATACACCATGTATGCGTATTCATATTCTGACTTAACGGTCATTAGATTGGCGCGGCTCTCATCGCTCCCATCAGCCGTAAGGGCTCTGGTACATGCCATGTACTCGGACTCGATTCTGCTCCAGAGGACCTTGGTTTGATCCAAATGCATTTGCAACGAAAATAGCGGAACGTCCCCCTCGATGGATCCCATGGTGTTGACCTCGAAAACGGTCAGACTGTCGCAAGCGGCGATAAAGTGATTCACTGACACATGTTGGCTGAGTCGAGTAGTCGTTGAAACTCGGACCTGGTTAAAGTTCTCGACACGGGAGCCGAAACAGTGACGCGTGGAATCGAAAGCGAGCTGGAATCGGACAGCGTGGGCGAGGGAGTACGTGTGGAAAACCGCTGTGCAGTAGAGCCGGGGGAGGAAGGCGATGATAGTGTGGTAGCGGAACTGGATTGGCTACGTTTTAGCGTATCTGTGACGCTGGTACTTTTACTTTGGACGGCGGTGTGGATGGCGATACGGAACGGCGAGGCAATACGAGATGATCGGATTTGTTCCTGCTTTTAGCAGGATCGATGGGCATAATCGGAATGGAAGGATATCGTGTGGTCAAGGAATCTGACCAGAGTGGACTGTATGGGGCGGATTTAATGCCGATAAGATATATCAAAAACGGATAAAATCAATAAATAAATAAATAAGGATATTTTTATATATCTTGCGATATATCGGAATAAGAAGAAAATAATGAGAATTAATGGAATTGGGAAGAACTATTGTGAGGCGTGAACAATTATTATTAGCGTTGGGTTGGAATCCTCAAGCAATATTTTTTGTCACAGCTTGTTATTAAAATTGTTACTCTGCTGTAGCCCAATAAATATTGGAAGGACCTGGTCAGAACCGAATGCCTGTGCTTAAAATTGCGTAGAATTTTATTTCATAATTTAAAGAACCAGAATTGTAGCTCAGGTTGGAAATTGGAACTAGGTTCCGGAACCGACGAACGTTTTTTTTTTTTAAATTAATAATTTTTTCACGAACACACAAATGCCGAAACTACTCGATCGGCCCTCGGAGTTATTATTATGGAAATGTGGAAAAATATTTTTCTTGGATTAAGTAATTTTTTTTTAATAATATTAATTAAATTAAATATTTTTTTCGAAATGTGGAAAAATAATTTTTTTTGGAAATGTGGAAAAAATATTTCTTTTGGATTAAATAATTAAATAATTTTTTTCGAAATGTGGAATAAATTTTCCTTTTAATTTCTCTTTTTTTTTTTATTAATTCTCATTAAAAATTCACTCGGAATTATTTTCTTCTGTTTTGTGAGGGTGTTGTGCCACTGTGCACAACTCGAACAGCTGTGCGACTTCTTTGGATAAAAACGACTAAAGAAAAATTTATTACACAAAAAGAAAATGAGTGTAAGCAACAGTGAAAAGAGAAAATATGAGCGCAAAATATTAACAAAAGAAAATACTACCTCACAACAATTGAGGAATAGGAAGAAAATAATGAGAATTAATGGATTTGGGAAGAACTATTGTGAGGCGTGAACAATTATTATTAGCGTTGGGTTGGAATCCTCAAGCAATATTTTTTGTCACAGCTTGTTATTAAAATTGTTACTCTGCTGTAGACCAATAAATATTGGAAGGACCAGGTCAGAACCGAATGCCTGTGCTTAAAATTGCGTGGAATTTTATTTCATAATTTAAAGAACCAGAATTGTAGCTCAGGTTGGAAATTGGAACTAGGTTCCGGAACCGACGAACGTTTTTTTAAATTAATAATTTTTTCACGCACACACAAATGCCGAAACTACTCGATCGGAAAAATATTTTTCTTGGATTAAGTAATTTTTTTTTCTAAAAGTGGAAAAATATATATTTTTTTTTAATAATATTAATTAAATTAAATATTTTTTTTCGAAATGTGGAAAATAATTTTTTTTGGAAATGTGGAAAAAATATTTCTTTTGGATTAAATAATTAAATAAATTTTTTTCGAAATGTGGAATAAGAAAATTTTCCTTTTAATTTCTCCTTTTATTTTATTAATTCTCATTAAAAATTCACTCGGAATTATTTTCTTCTGTTTTGTGAGGGTGTTGTGCCACTGTGCACAACTCGAACAGCTGTGCGACTTCTTTGGATAATTGTTGCACTTTGTAATTTTAAATAAAATTAATTTTGCGCGTTTTTATTAGATTGGACACAAAAAAGAAAACAAGTTGCAAGTGCGGAATTTTGTGCAAGTAGTGCGTGAAAATAATAAATCAAATTTGCCGCGAAATAAAATTTCTATGCACAAATAAATGTTTGCCAAAGCCGGTACACATACAAATGAACATATGTATATATATGTATGCAATTTCTAAAAAGCTTACAAGCGGAGCTTTTATATAGTTCTTTTTGTTGTTAGTTTTTATAGCGGCGGAACAATGCTTTGGAGCCGGCAAACAATTATAATAGGTAAGTTTGATTTGATTTTATTAAGATACAGAAATTAATTGCACCTTGTGAAGAATCACAAATTCATGTTTTTATTTTTCTCATTCATTAATATATATACAAGCTAACCCTCAGAATCGATATGCCCTAATTACTAAAGGGGATTAGTTCAACATTAGGTTACAGTTTCTAACAAGAGAGCAATTGTTTTCTATTTCATCTTTAGGTTACAGTTTCTAGCAAGAGAGAGAGCAATTGTTTCAATTTCTAACAAGAGAGCAATTATTTTTATTTCTTTTGTTTCTCTCTCCTTCGCATTGCAATTGCCAGCGACGCCGACGCACCGGCGGTACAGTCGGTGTCAGCATAGCTAAACTAAGACGTTTGGTCACGTACACCAAAAGCTCGTAGGATAACGGTGAATCATCAGTAGCCAATCAAAACGCGCCACGCATTTCTGCAGCTGCGTCGAAAGCTTAAAATATTAAAAACTAGGGCAAAGGCTAGGGTTAGAAATAAGAGTAAAATCAATTAGTTTCTGACCGCCGGAGAGATAACAAGTGACAATTAGCATCAAGATAAAAATCAAACAGTGAAAAACAAGAACTAATTTAGTAAATATATAGAAGTCAAACACGTAGAACAGTGGCACTAAAACAAAGACAGTGCAAATAAAAATCCAAGAAAAAAAAAATATAAAACACGGAAAAGCAGAACAGTGGTACTAAAACAATGACAGTGCAAATAAAAATCCAAGGAAAAGAAAACAAAAATAAAACAAGGAAAAGTAACGCATTTATCAACATTAAGATTGTGCAATTTATATTCGGGTGAGTCGGCCTTGAGGCCACGTTACTAACCTCTTACCCCTGCTATTTTTATAGGACAGTGTGATGTTAGGTAGATTAGGCAGTAAAAAAATGAGAATACAAGAATTAGAAATAAAGATTATAATTGAACATTGACCCTTGCCTTTTCTGTTTTCTTCTTGTCCCTATTCTTTCTCCTTTATCTTTATTTGCATGTAATGTCCTAATAATGTGTTAAGTGTCGTAGAAATAAATGTTGTACAGTGGTCGTGATGTCATTTGGCTAGTATTTCAGTGTCCGGGTAATACCCTAACTGAAATATTACCAAATGTACATCCGACCACTTAGTGTCATTTAATATTGATTTCGGTGTCCGGGTAATACCCTAACCGAAATTATATTAAATGTACATGCCGTTGAATGTATGTTGCATTGTCAAAGTGTGTTCCATGGTATAGTTGGCAGCATGTCAACCAGCAACCATTTCAGTGTCCGGGTAATACCCTAACTGAAATGGTGTTGGTTGTACATGCGCCGACTTAGTGCCATTTAATATTATTCGACATCCGGGTAATACCCTAGTCGAAGCAATATTAAATGCGCATGAACATGGAACCACTGTAATGTAGTTTAGTGTGTAGCTAGTACAGTGGTCGTGATGTCATTTGGCTAGTATTTCAGTGTCCGGGTAATACCCTAACTGAAATATTACCAAATGTACATCCGACCACTTAGTGTCATTTAATATTGATTTCGGTGTCCGGGTAATACCCTAACCGAAATTATATTAAATGTACATGCCGTTGAATGTATGTTGCATTGTCAAAGTGTGTTCCATGGTATAGTTGGCAGCATGTCAACCAGCAACCATTTCAGTGTCCGGGTAATACCTTAACTGAAATGGTGTTGGTTGTACACTTAGTGCCATTTAATATTATTCGACATCCGGGTAATACCCTAGTCGAAGCAGTATTAAATGCGCATGAACATAGAACCACTGTAACGTAGTTTTTATGTAGCACAGTGGTCATGATGCCATTTGTTTAGCATTTCAGTGTCCGGGTAATACCCTAACTGAAATGTTAACAACTGTGCATCTGACTACTTAGTGTCTTTTAATATTTATTTCGGTGTCCGGGTAATACCCTAACCGAAATAATATTAAATGTACATGCCGTAGTATGTGTGTATCTTCCCCTTTGTATAGTGTCCATCCCAAATAAGCGTCCTTAACATTAATTGTTTAACTTTGTGTCTTTTTGTTATTTCAAATAAATAATTATTCCCCACATTTGTCTATGTTAATTTAAAGTCCAGAGGTCTCGAGATTTACTTATAGATTTTCTGTAAGTAAAGGCCCTGGATAGAGTGAGATTTGTACCCAGGCTGAAAAACTTCCTTACAGATGGCGCCCGAGCAGGGACCTCGAGAAAGATTTTAAATTAATTAGGCAAGCTTAGTGTAGGGATTAATTTTTGTGGATTAAAGCCCCACCATATTTATTTGCCATTCTCATATTATTCATATTATTTGAAAAAAAATTTTAATGCTACCCTATAATATCGAAAAAATTAACCAATTATATTATATTATAATATGATCGCATTATATTATATCATTTAATTATATTCACATGTAAAATATATTTTTGGGGATTTTCTTTATTGGTGCAATATATATATGATGGAAAAAAAATTTTTTTATAAATAATTCAATTTTTGCCAAGGGTAACGGTAGGACTACCTTAGAGTCATCGACAGAGTCGCAGCGACAGAGTCACGATATATATATTTGAGTTTTTATAAGAACAAAAGAGAGAAGCGAGTATAGAAAATCCAACAGGCAAACGGTAGAACTTTTAAAAAGTCATCGACAGAGTCCCTGCGACAGAGTCACGACAGAATTCAGTAGAACCAAAACCAGGTGGAATTTTATTTTTTTTTTATCGACAGAGCTAAACAGGGTATCAGCAGAGTCACCATAGAAAAAAAAAATATATGCAACGGAATTTTCATAAGAATATTAGAAACATAAGCAAGCAGAAAAATTTCACAAACGAACGGTAGAACTTTTAAAAAGTCATCGACAGAGTCCCTGCGACAGAGTCACGACAGAATTCAGTAGAACCAAAACCAGGTGGAATTTTATTTTTTTTTTTATCGACAGAGCTAAACAGGGTATCAGCAGAGTCACCATAGAAAAAAAAAATATATGCAACGGAATTTTCATAAGAATATTAGAAACATAAGCAAGCAGAAAAATTTCTCAAATGAACGGTAGAACTATTTTAAAGTCATCGACAGAGTCCATGCGACAGAGTCACGACAGAATTCAGTAGAACCAAAACCATAGAAAAAAAAAAAATATATGCAACGGAATTTTCATAAGAATATTAGAAATATAAGCAAGCAGAAAAATTTGCACAAAGCAACGGTAGAACTATTTTACAGTCATCGACAGAGTCTCAGCGACAGAGTCACGACAGAATACAGTAGAACCAAAACCACGTGGAATTATTTTTTTTTTACAATCGACAGAGCTACAGCAGCAGAGTCACCATAGAGAAAAAAAAATAATATACATACGTACAACAGAGTCTAAGTACAAGAGAAGAAAGGCAGAAGATATAAAGATAAAGTATAGGAGATGAAAAAAATATTACCGCTTGCTTTCTATCACACTTTATTCCTATGAGAAGGGGGTATGAGCGTGTTTCGTTGGTTCTCTTTGGTAGACGTAGCCGCAACGGGATCTTTTGGATGCTCACTCCTATGAAGCGGAGGCTGCGACGCTAGCAGAGCAGAGGCTTCGAAGATAAAATCATGGTACCAATGCATACTGGAAAGAGAGTGAACATTGAACCGTCAGAGAGTCAATATTCAACCGTCGAGGAGTCAACATCGAACCATCAAGGAGTCAACATCAAACCATCAAGGAGTCTACATCCAGCAGCCAAGGACTACAGCCGTATAAATACCAAGGATAACAAAGGATAACAGGACTCTAAGTTAGCAGCAACCCAAGGACCCAGCCAGTGAATATCCTTTTTTAAGGACAACAGCAGTCAAGATTTACGAGCATACAAAGGAATCAACAGTGAACATCCTGTTCAAAGAATAGCAACAGCTTAAGTTACAAGGATATCAGCGAAGCCTACACCAAGCAGCCAAGAATACAAAGAATACAATAAAGAAACAAAGTCCCACAACCAGAGAAACAACGTCAACCAGGAGTCAAAGTCTAGCTACAGCGAGTGAACATCCTTATCAAGGAGAACAGCAGCATCCGCAGTTACCAGGATACTACGAATCGAAGTCGAACTACAGCGAGTGAACGCCCTTTTCTAGATATACCAGAAGTCTACGTCAATGTTACAAGGATATCAGCGCAGTCTACATTAAGCCAGGAACGAGTTAACGTCATTCGCAAGGATACCAAGATGCAAAGATACTAGGGGAGTCTGCAACCAGAAGTCTATGCCAAAGTCACAAGTATACCAGCAGAGTCTACATACCAGAAGTCACAAGGATACTAGGAACCTAAGCTAGAACCACAACGAGCCATCATGCGTCACAAGGATACCAGGAAGAGTCATAATCAAACGTTCAACGAGTCAATTTTTTTCACAAGGATACTATCTTTACAAGAATATCAGAGCGAAGCCCAAATTAGCCAAGCACGCAGGGAGTCGTCACAGGATACGTCCTTCAAAAGGATACGAGGTCAACAGCATGGGAATGAAGACAATGAAACCAAGTTGCAAAAGATAAAAGGTATATCTCACATCGCCGAGAACGTAATCAATCAGAAGGATGATCGAGCAACCAAGCATCGTTTTTACAGAGCACAATACCGGTTACTCAGAAAAGATAAAATCGAGACCTCCGAGAAACCCTACGGCGACCCACTAAGAAGACAACACTTGTCCAAAGCCCCTGAGTGATTCGCCGCCAAGGCAGCACCAAAACTCAAACGTCCCTACAAGGTAAAACACTTTTCTTTCAGGAACATCGTCCGACTCCAAGATGAACACGGAATATCCGGCCGCACAGCGAGTGTCAGCGATCGAGAGCAGACAACAACAAGCGAATCCGAGCTAAGAGAATCCGAGCTAAGAGAATCCGAGCCAAGAGAATCCGAGCCAAGAGAATCCAAGCCAAGAGAATCCAAACTGAGAAGAAATCCTAGAAGACACAGAAGACAACCGCAGAGCCGAACCTTGCGAAGAGATTTCACAGGGGCCACTTGTTGGAGATTTCGATCTCCCAACGTCCCTGCCCTCCTAAAGGGGGGTCTCTGTTCGTAAGACTAAACAGCCGACCACTACATATATCTTACCTTAGTTATTTTAATTATAATATTAGTTTTTAAGTTTATCACACGTTTGTAAATCACACTATTAGGCAGACAAAGTTAGGTAGTTTGCAGTTCGTTCCTTTCATAATCAGGCATATGAACTAATTCCCTTCATTCTTCCCTATCAGTCCTTTCGGGGCTAACCTCTTCCTTGGAAGACATCGATGCCAATTTTGGAGAAATCACCATCTCGATCAACATTCCCCAGTGAGGATGTACCAACGCTAGACATATCAAGGAAATCCACGAATCCGAAGTAAGCAACGGTAGAAGGTCCACCGAATGACGATTCAGAGCAGGAAGATACCTTGGAAACTAAAGTACAGAATCCAGACACGTCCCTACCGTAACCAACCTTGCAAGTTCTGATACGAAGAAAACGGCCTAGCCTACCAAGTCTACATCTCAACTACCGGGAGTATCACAGTTTCTTCAACCTCCGCGAAGTAAGGAGGGAGTGTGAAGAATCACAAATTCATGTTTTTATTTTTCTCATTCATTAATATATATATACAAGCTAACCCTCAGAATCGATATGCCCTAATTACTAAAGAGAGCAATTGTTTTCTATTTCATCTTTAGGTTACAGTTTCTAGCAAGAGAGAGAGCAATTGTTTCAGTTTCTAACAAGAGAGCAATTATTTTTATTTCTTTTGTTTCTCTCTCCTTCGCATTGCAATTGCCAGCGACGCCGACGCACCGGCGGTACAGTCGGTGTCAGCATAGCTAAGCTAAGACGTTTCGTCACGTACACCAAAAGCTCGTAGGATAACGGTGAATCATCAGTAGCCAATCAAAACGCGCCACGCATTTCTGCAGCTGCGTCGAAAGCTTAAAATATTAAAAACTAGGGCAAAGGCTAGGGTTAGAAATAAGAGTAAAATCAATTAGTTTCTGACCGCCGGAGAGATAACAAGTGACAATTAGCAGCAAGATAAAAATCAAACAGTGAAAAACAAGAACTAATTTAGTGAATATATAGAAGTCAAACACGCAGAAAAGTGGTACTAAAACAAAGACAGTGCAAATAAAAATCCAAGAAAAAAAAAATATAAAACACGGAAAAGCAGAACAGTGGTACTAAAACAAAGACAGTGCAAATAAAAATCCAAGGAAAAGAAAACAAAATATAAAACAAGGAAAAGTAACGCATTTATCAACATTAAGATTGTGCAATTTATATTCGGGTGAGTCGGCCTTGAGGCCACGTTACTAACCTCTTACCCCTGCTATTTTTATAGGACAGTGTGATGTTAGGTAGATTAGGCAGTAAAAAAATGAGAATACAAGAATTAGAAATAAAGATTATAATTGAACATTGACCCTTGCCTTTTCTGTTTTCTTCTTGTCCCTATTCTTTCTCCTTTATCTTTATTTGCATGTAATGTCCTAATAATGTGTTTAGCGTTGCTTAGATAACCTACATTTCCATATCTAGTGCATGTTTCAGTGTCCGGGTAATACCCTAACTGAAACAGTATTAGATATGAAAAATAGGTTTAGTGCTATTTAATATTTATTTCGGTATCCGGGTAATACCCTAACCGAAATGATATTAAAAGGGCATGTCGTAGGAATAAATGTTGTGTTTCCATGGTACAGTTGGCAGTATGTCGAACAACAGCCATTTCAGTGTCCGGGTAATACCCTAACTGAAATGTTGTTGGTTTTATATACGCCGACTTAGTGCCATTAAATATTATTCGACATCCGGGTAATACCCTAGTCGAAGCGATATTAAATGCGCATGAACATGGAACCACTGTAATGTAGTTTAGTGTGTAGCTAGTACAGTGGTCGTGATGTCATTTGGCTAGTATTTCAGTGTCCGGGTAATACCCAAACTGAAATATTACCAAATGTACATCCGACCACTTAGTGTCATTTAATATTGATTTCGGTGTCCGGGTAATACCCTAACCGAAATTATATTAAATGTACATGCCGTTGAATGTATGTTGCATTGTCAAAGTGTGTTCCATGGTATAGTTGGCAGCATGTCAACCAGCAACCATTTCAGTGTCCGGGTAATACCTTAACTGAAATGGTGTTGGTTGTAGACTTAGTGCCATTTAATATTATTCGACATCCGGGTAATACCCTAGTCGAAGCAGTATTAAATGCGCATGAACATAGAACCACTGTAACGTAGTTTTTATGTAGCACAGTGGTCATGATGCCATTTGTTTAGCATTTCAGTGTCCGGGTAATACCCTAACTGAAATGTTAACAACTGTGCATCTGACTACTTAGTGTCTTTTAATATTTATTTCGGTGTCCGGGTAATACCCTAACCGAAATAATATTAAATGTACATGCCGTAGTATGTGTGTATCTTCCCCTTTGTATAGTGTCCATCCGAAATAAGCGTCCTTAACATTAATTGTTTAACTTTGTGTCTTTTTGTTATTTCAAATAAATAATTATTCCCCACATTTGTCTTTGTTAATTTAAAGTCCAGAGGTCTCGAGATTTACTTATAAATTTTCTGTAAGTAAAGGCCCTGGATAGAGTGAGATTTGTACCCAGGCTGAAAAACTTCCTTACAACCTTTATTTTCAGCTTGCACTTGGACTTGTACTTGCACTTGCACTTGAACTCGCGATTGCCGGTATGTATACAATATATAAATGGATTTGGTGATAGATATATGTATGTGGTAATATATCAATTGTATATGGATATACGTGTAGATGTCGATGTGTAGAAATATGTAAATTGTATGTGGATATGTATGTAGATGTATATATGTAAGTGAATATATGTGGATTTGATTGTAAATTTTTTATGCAAATTTTGTAGGAAATGATGCAATATTACTAGGATAAGCGATCACACCAGGTTAGATAAGGGCACAGAACACAATTACATGGCATGTACATACAAATTAGATTGAAAAGTCGCTATGGAAAAAAGCGGGAAACTTTTCACTGCAGGTAAGTATGTGTATGTGTGTGCTAATTAATATATTTGAATTTTTTTTTGTACTTATCAGATTCTCCACCGATGCGATGCTGGGGTCCAGAGGAAGGATATCCGGCTCGAAGGACCAATGTTTGTGGGGGGCGAAGAATTCCTTAAGTAGACGGTTGCCAACAAATTCCTAATATAAGTAAATTAGACCGTACGCGTACTTCGGTTATACACAACACAGTTTTATTAATTGTAAAATAATGTATTTATGATGGCCAACGGACTTTGACGGTTGGCGGAACAAAAGATGAAAAATGGATACAAATTGGGGGTCGTTCTTGCGGCTTGAAGATAACACGAACACTAACTGCTCCTATGGAGCTTTTTCCACTTGTCGTATGATCTTCAGTGTGGCCGTCCTCCTTCCAATTCGCCCCTCTGCTTCAACCGCGCTCCTCTTCCGATGTTCACCCTTTTCTGGCGTGAACAGATACAAACATGATTAAATTTGCGCAGATAGATAGTAGTAGAACTTTGACCTTTTTGTTATGTGCTTGGTCGTTGTATTAAACATACATTTACACCAACATCATAAGTACAATGTTACTAAATCTACTGAATCGATTTCACAATAAAGATTACCATGATAGCAACTCTACTACTGTAACCAAGTTTATTACTTTGCAGGGCCCGTTTAACTTAACGACCAGTTTGGTCTGCTACGACCAACTCCTAGTATTTACCAATTTGCTACGACTAACTTCTAGTCTTATTCATTCACTGGTTCGCTAGGCCTAGCTCCTAGTGATTATTAATTCGCTAGGACTAGCTGAATTGGGCTGGCGGAAGTGGGCGTAGATACTACATCTACGCATGGACGGACGGACGGAACGGACATGTCTCAATCGACTTGGCTGTTGATGCTGATCAAGAATATATAAACTTTATGTGGGCGGAAATGCTTCCTTCTGTCTGTTACATACATTTAAGCGACTTTAATATACCCTTTTATCCTGTGGGTACAGGGTGTAATAATTAGGTGCTGGAATAAATAGATGCACGGGCTTTGAGACGGGCGAACCGGGGTCTTGCATACTTGAATCGAACGTACAAATTAAATCGAATTTAATCATTCCACACCAATACATAAAAAGGTGTCTGGCACAGCTCAACATAATTCCATATGTTCGAAGAGGAAAGCTAACAGTAAAATTTGAACATCGGGACTCGAGGGAGCCGCAAGATGTGACTGGCGTTACGGTGCTTCATCCAATCAACAAGTTTCCCCGTTTTCTTCATGACAAAATGTCTTTACCGTTTCCAGAAGGTATAAGGTATTTCACCACTGAGGTACTGTGGTCGAGAGGTGGCTATGCTTTTGAAGAAAAGAGGTGGTTAGATTTGACTGTAATTAAGATAATTAAAATGGGCAACAAGTCGTTGGATGCCTGGTTGTCTTGCTAAAACGATACGCACCTGTAATGTCTTTCTAGGCTGCGTTTTGTTGCTTCTAAAAATTCGTCTTAACTGGGATCATCTTGTTGATACGGCATTAGATCGATAACACTGTCTTTACAACGTGATCTTCCATGTGCGTCTTGGAGTCGGACTATGTTCCTCGAAATAAAGGATGTTACTTTGTAGGGACCTTGAAATTTTGCTGCCAGCGAATCACAGGCTTGCACAAATGATGTAATGTAAAACTTCACTCGGAATTATTTTCCTCTGTTTTGGGAGGGTGTTGTGCCACTGTGCACAACTCGAACAGCTGTGCGACTTCTTTAGATAATTGTTGCACTTTGTAATTTTAAATAAAATCAATTTTGCGGGTTTTTATTGGATTGGACACAAAACGGGAAACAAGTTGCAAGTGCGGAATTTTTGTGCAAGTAGTGCGTGAAAATAATAAATCAAAAATTGCCGCGAAATAAATTTGCTACGTACAAATAAATGTTGACCAGTGCCGTACGTATGTATATATATGTGTATGTATGTATATCCAATGTAAAAGCTTGTAAAAGCTTACAAGCGGAGCTTTCATGCGGTTCTTTTTGTTGTTGGTTCTTATAGCGGCGGAACAATGCTTTGGAGCCGGCAAACAATTATGATCGGTAAGTTTGATTTGATTTTATTGATACACAGAAATTAATTGCACTTTTATTTTCAGCTTGCACTTGGACTTGGACTTGGACTTGTACTTGCACTTGAACTCACGATCGCCGGTATGTGTATATATGTATGTAATATAGATGTATTTGGATGTGTATGTAGATGTAGATATGTGGAAATATATGTAAATTGTATGTGCATATGTATGTGAATATATGTGGTATATATGTAAGTTAACGACGGAAATTATTTCACAATCCCACAGCGGTCAAGAACCGCTAACACAACATAAATAATACAACATAAATTAAGACATCGAATCAGCAGTCTGCAAGTTTGTCGCTCTGCAAGTTTGTCGCTCTGCAAGTTTGTCGCTTTGCAAGTTTGTCGCTTGCAATTCATAGGAATCCAGCCGCAGCCGGATGTCAATGATTACACAAGCTTCTGCCAGCAGCGCTGCCGACGTCACCTTAGAATTTACAGCTAGCTAGGGTAGAATTGATTTAAGAAAAGTCAGTCTGAAAATCGAATTAAAAGAATAAAGTTCAAAATAAAATTCTGTTATAAAACAAATATTTAACTGGCGCCCGAGCAGGGACCGATATCGAATACGACTTTGCAAAACGTAATCTAAGTATCCGTGTATCGGCTGATTAAACCACGATAGAATAAAACATTTCTAAGTGCGTGAAAACCAAAAATCTATCACGAGAAGACAAAACGCAGCTTAAGTCATTAGATGCTCTTTGATTGATTCAGACTCCCGTGACCGGCAATCAAAGAGAAAAATCAATAACAACTACAATTTGTGGGCTCACACTCTGTCTGACCAGTTTGCAGAGTACACCTCAGGAAAACTTGTGGACCGCCGAACCACGAGTAGCTAAGCAAAAGGGAATACTTCGGCACCATCGGAGATGGAGCTTACAACAAAAATAATCCTGTAAGAAAAAGAAAAGTAGTGAGTAAGCAAGATCACAATACAAATATAAAAGAAAAATTTTAAAGAAAAAAAAAAAATAATCCTATAAGAAAAAGAAAAGTAGTGAGTAAGCAAGATCACAATACAAATATAACAGAAAAATTTTAAAGAAAAAATTTATAAAGACAAATTAAACGAAAATTTAAAAAAAAAGAAAAAAAGCAAAAATTTTTTAAAGTAAATTTAAACGAAAATTTAAAAAAATATAAGAAAAGGAAAAGGAAAATTTAAAAAAAAAAAAAAAAATATTTAAGCTTAGTAATAAAAATAATTCATAAATATATTTCCCTTACAATTTTTACACTACAATATTTTGACACATATTACCTTTTATTTTCTAAACAACCCCACCCATACTAACAACCACAATAACCAACCATGGCCAACCCAAATAACCTTATACGTCCTTCAATATTTGATACTGACTCTACCAACGAATCATCGACCTCAGCACCAATAAACTTGAACAGTAACAACCAGAGAACATTTGAAAATCAAATAGATCAAATGATTCATAACAGATTGACAGCAATTATGAACAACTTGGGCATTGTTAACAACAACAATAATGATTTTTCCGAGGCAACTGCCTACAACATAGACCCAAACTATAGAGGCAATATTACTGACTTAGACCGCGTCTCAGATATAGTGAAGGGAATGAGAGGATTTTCAGGAGACCCACTTGAGTTTAGCTCCTGGAAGAAAGGAGTAGACAGAATCCTTGAGGCATACTCTAGTATCAAGGGATCACCGAAATATTTTGGCATTCTACAAACAATCCGAAATAAAATTACTCACCATGCAGATCAGGTATTAGACTCTTATAACATGCCCTTGAACTGGGAGGCAATTGCACGATGCCTTACTTTACACTTTGCAGACAAACGGGACTTAAGCACATTCGAATACCAGCTCACCACCATGACACAAAATGGACAACAGACAGTTGAGGAATTTTATCAAAATATTTACAAGCATCTTTCTTTGATTCTTAATAAGGTCAGTTGTATGAATCTCGACAGACCAACTGAAGTAGTTCTGACAAAGTCCTACAGGGATAGAGCATTAGATACGTTTATAAGGGGCCTACGTGGCGATTTACCACGTCTTCTCGGCATCAAAGAACCAACCGATTTGCCGCAAGCTCTACATTTGTGCCTTAAGTTAGTGAACCAAAGCTATATTACGAATTATGCAAACAACAGACAACAAAATATAAAATTCCGAAATATAGACCAGAACCCAATTCCGGCACCCCGTAGATTCATACCAACACAACCAAGTTACCCAACATATAGACATCCAATGTACTTACCACCCCAGAATCCACCTCCACTTCCTCCAAGGAGACTAGCACCTCAACACAGACCATTTCATCATGGACAACCCGGTCAATTTCAAAGACCACCTAACCAGTTTGGTTACCAACCACAATACTGGCCTCAGCAAAACCAATTTACACAATATAGACAGACTCAACCAATAGCCCCTTACAATTTCTACACTACGATATTTTGACACATATTATCAAGCATTTCTTCCAATACTACCTTTTATTTTCTAAAAAAATTCATTCATACTAACAACCACAATAACCAACCATGGCCAACCCAAATAACCTTATACGTCCTTCAATATTTGATACTGACTCTACCAACGAATCATCGACCTCAGCACCAATAAACTTAAACAGTGACAGTCAGAGGACATTTGAAAATCAAATAGATCAAATAATTAATAACAGATTGACAGCAATTATGAACAACATGGGCATTGTTAATAACAATAATGATTTCTCCGAGGCAACTGCCTACAACATAGACCCAAACTATAGAGGCAATATTACTGACTTGGACCGCGTCCCAGATATAGTGAAGGGAATGAGAGAATTTTCAGGAGACCCACTTGAGTTTAGCTCGTGGAAGAAAGGCGTAGACAGAATCCTTGAAACATACTCCAGTATCAAGGGATCACCAAAATATTTTGGCATTCTACAAACAATCCGAAATAAAATTACTCACCATGCAGATCAGGTATTAGACTCTTATAACATGCCCTTGAACTGGGAGGCAATCGCACGATGCCTTACTTTACACTTTGCAGACAAACGAGACTTAAGCACTCTCGAATACCAGCTCACCACTATGACACAGAATGGACAACAGACAGTTGAGGAATTTTATCAAAATATTTACAAGCATCTCTCTTTGATTTTTAATAAGGTCAGTTGTATGAATCTCGACAGGCCAACCGAAGTAGTGCTGACAAAGTCTTACAGGGATAAAGCATTAGATACGTTTATAAGGGGCCTACGTGGCGATCTACCACGTCTCCTCGGCATCAAAGAACCAACCGATTTGCCGCAAGCTCTACATTTGTGCCTTAAATTAGAGAACCAAAGCTATAGGACGAATTATGCAAACAACAAACAACAAAATATAAAATTCAGAAATATAGACCAGAACCCAATTCCGGCACCCCGTAGATTCATACTAACACAACCAAGTTACCCAGTCTATAGACATCCAATGTACTTAGCACCCCAGAATCCACCTCCACTTCCTCCACGGAGACTAGCACCTCAACACAGACCATTTCAACATGGACAACCCGGTCAATTTCAAAGACCACCTAACCAGTTTGGTTATCAACCACAAAGCTGGCCTCAACAGAACCAATTCACCCAATATAGACAGACTCAACCAATAGCCCCACCTCGACCAACTGCAGCTAAGCCAGCAGAACCCATGGACGTTGACCGTAGTATACAGACGAAGTTAGTCAACTATATGAACAGACCTCAATTTGATCATGGTAAAAGACCACCTTTTCCCTCGAACCCAGATAAGAAAAGACAACGACTCTTTAACATGGAGGGAGAAGAATACCAGGAACAAAACGAACAAGGTTATGCAGAGGCTTATGCCACCATGACGGATTACGAAAAATATGAACAGGAAATGGAAGCAGCAAGTAACCAAGAAGAACACGACATGACCTTGACAGAATATGTAAGCCAGGCAACCTCAAGCGATGAACCAACAGCTCCACAATATCCAGATACAGACGTAAATTTTTTTAGAATGAACGACTCCTCGCTTCCCTATATCGAATGCAGAGTGGGGGGTCACAAAACTATAAAAATTCTCATTGATACTGGTTCGAATAGAAATTATATTCAACCAAAATTAGTAACAAATCCGAAACCTAACGAAAAACCATTTAAAGCAATAACAGTAGGAGGTAGTGTAAATATCACACACTACAAACTAGCAAACTTGTTCAACCATCCAGAATGCAATGTAAAATTTTTTTTACTACCACACCTCAAATCATTTGATGCCATTCTTGGCAACGACAGTCTTAAAGACTTAGGAGCAGTAATTGACGTAGCTGGAAAAATAATGACGATTAGAGGAGGAAAAAAGATACCACTAAAAGAGAAAAAATACGAGGCAGTAAACATAATCATACCTAGGACCGAACATCTAAAGGAGGGAGAAAAACTAGAACTTGAACAATTGATCCAGCAATATCCAAATCTCTTTGCAGACCCAAATGAAAAACTAACTTATACCACTAATGTAGAAGCAGAAATAAGAACATCTACCGATTCCCCAATATATTCCAAATTTTACCAATACCCAATGTCCCTAAAGGACGAAGTGAATAAACAAATACAAGAGCTGTTAGATAATGGCATAATTCGACCTTCACAGTCACCTTTCAATTCACCGGTATGGATAGTTCCAAAGAAACTAGACGCTTCTGGAGAAAAGAAATACCGAATGGTCATAGACTATCGCAAACTCAATAAAGTCACTATAGCAGACAGATACCCAATTCCCGAGATTAATGAGGTATTAGCCCAACTCGGAAACAATAAACTCTTTTCTGTCCTTGACCTTAAAAGTGGTTTCCACCAAATCCCACTAAAAGCCACCGATATTCCAAAAACAGCCTTCTCCGTAAATCACGGAAAATATGAGTTTACACGACTCCCATTTGGATTGAAGAACGCACCATCCATTTTCCAACGTGCGCTCGATGATATCCACAGAGAACATATCGGAAAAATTTGCTACATCTATATCGATGATATTATCATTTTTAGCAAGGACAGAGAAACACACACAAAAAACCTGCAAACCATTTTCCAAACTCTGCAAGATGCCCACATGAAATGTCAATTGGACAAATGTGAGTTTTACAAAAATAAGGTTGAATTTTTAGGATTCATAATCTCTGATAAAGGCATTGAGACAAACCCTAACAAAGTATTAGCAATAGCCAACTATCCGCAACCTAAAACTTTAAAGGATCTGAGAGCCTTTCTAGGATTAGCAGGATACTATAGAAGGTTCATAAGGGACTTCGCTAAGTTAGCAAAACCACATAGCTCCCTTTTAAGAGGGGAAGACGGACGTGTGTCCAAAAAAGATTCAAAGAAAAAAATCATTAATATGAACCAAGACGCGATAGAAGCTTTTAATAAAATCAAGAATTCCCTAGTGTCCGACGAAATTATTCTTCAATTTCGCGATTTCAACAAAGAGTTCCATCTTACAACAGACGCTTCCAACTTCGCCATAGGCGCAGTGCTGTCCCAAGGCGACAGACCAATATCTTTTATCTCCAGAACGCTTTCCAAAGCAGAAGAAAATTACGCCACAAACCAGAAAGAGATGTTAGCCATAGTCTGGGCATTAAAAGCCCTCAGAAACTACCTATACGGTAGAACAAAAATTAAAATTTATACAGATCACCAACATCTCACCTATTCGCTCAGCAGCTGGAATGGAAATTCTAGAATAAAGAGATGGAAATCATACCTTGAAGAATATAATTATGAACTAATATACAAACCTGGCAAAAGTAATGTAGTAGCAGATGCCTTATCAAGACCAAGCCAAATAAATTCAGTTACATCCACACAACACAGTGCTGAAACCTCACCGGGGAACTTAATTTTCAGTGTAGAAGTTCCTATCAATGCATTTAAAAATCAAATCTTCATCAAGAAAGACGATTCAAATACCTATAATTTCAGTATCCCATTTCCAACATTCCATAGGCACAAGATTCGGATAACAGATTGTAATAAAGACGATATAGTGGATATCTTAAAAAAATATCTAAATCCATCAGTCTTAAATGAAATCATAACATCGGAAGATATAATGGGAATAATACAGAAAATTTATCCTTTACACTTTAAAAACTATAAAATCAGATTCACATCCTTACAAGTAAAAGATATTTTAACAGACATTGAACAAGAAGAAGAAATATTAAAAAGAACACAACAGGGCCCATCGTGGCATAATAGAAAACAAGGCACAACTTTCGGAAAAATGCTATTTCCCTAAAATGAAAGAGAAAATTTCAAACCTTATCAGACAATGTAGAGTATGCAAAGAACAAAAATATGACAGACACCCAACAAAACCAGAACTCAGAGAAACACCTATTCCACAGTATCCAGGACAAATCATCCATATAGACATTTATTCAACAGAAAAAGTACTAGTGTTAACAGCACTAGATAAATTCTCAAAATTAGCTCAGGCAAAAGCAATCCAAGACATTAAAGAACCATTACGCGATTTGGTGTTCTACTATGGAGTACCAAAGTGTATAGTAATGGACAATGAGAAGTCACGTAATTCATAAACCATAACCTTCATGCTTAAAGACCAGTTGGACATAGAAATTTATAAAGCTTTCCCCTACAAAAGTTCGGTTAACGGACAGAAAGATTCCATTCCACTTTGTCAGAAATAATGAGATGTTTAAAAATTAACCAAAAATTTAACGATTTCAAAGAACTATTAGATAGAGCGGTATATGAGTATAATTCATCAATTCATTCAGTAACAGGAAGAAGACCACTAGACATATTTTTCAGTAGGAAAGATATGGACAAGTCCGGACAAAACAACATAGACAAAATAAAAATTAAACAGGCAGCAGATCTAGAGTATAGAGTATAGAGTATAGAGTATCTATCATAATAAAAAACGTAAGAAAACAAAAGAATACAATAGCGGACAGGAAATTTTTGTCAAACAAAACACACGATTAGGATCCAAACTAACACCTATGTAGATATAAGAGAGAAATGGTGAAGGAAGACAAGGGTACTACCATATTAACCGAATCGGGAAAAATCGTACATAAAAGTAACATAAAAAACCAATGATTGCTTGTCCACTGATTTCTGACTACCATACGGACTGGGTCATGCTTCATGGAAACTTTTAATTTCACAAACGCCCAAACCATTTCCATAAATAGAGGAATGGGAAAAATACAAGTCTCTACAATAACCATGGCCCATATCATTGACCTAAAACAAATAGAAAACGCTAACAACTTACTATCCGAACATACAGAAAACGAATTAAAAAATAACCTTTATCCTACTCTACACCATGAACTAACACAGACATTCACCACCTTTCACGCAATAACCTCCACATTGAGACGCAGACGTACTAGATCCATCAACTGGTTAGGGTCAGCCTGGAAGTATGTGGCGGGAAGTCCTGACCACAACGACCTAGTAATGTTAACACAGAATATCGATGACTTAGTGACTAATAACAATCAACAAATAATAATAAACCGAAATTTAGAACAAAGAATCAACAAACTTACAAAAATTTCCAACGACCTCACAAACGCGGTTAAAAAGGACAGTTTCCTCTCTAACGAAATAGCTATTAGCTTCCAAAATCAAATAAGACTTATTAAAGAAGAAATTAACAACATAAGACATGCCATTCAATGGGCAAGGGTAGATGTAATCAACTCAGTGCTATTAAGCGAGGACGAGTTGTCGATCATAGATGACATATTTAAAGACCAAGAGATGACCCCCCTGTCCATTGAAAAAATGCTTGAATTCTCCCATGTTTCGATTCTACATAATAACACAGTTCTTGTTTACTTAGTAAAAATACCTACACTAGAGAAAATAAACTATCAACACGTAATAATAAAACCTGTAATAAGAAACAATAAAATTGTACACCTAAACAGTAATAATTTCTTTATCAATGAAAATCAAATTTACGAGATACCTAAAGATTGTAAAACTTTTAATAATGTAACCGTATGTCATAAAAACAAAATTGTTAATCTAAGTAATGTCGCTATGGAAAAAAAGCGGGAAACTTTTCACTGCAGGTAAGTATGTGTATGTGTGTGCTGATTAATATATTGGAATTATAAGTTTTTCTACTTATCAGATTCTCCACCGATGCGATGCTGGGGTCGAGAGGAAGGATATCCGGCTCGAAGGACCAGTGTTTGTGGGAGGGCGAAGAAATTCTCTAAAGTAGATGGTCAACAGGTTTCCAATATGAAGAATTTGACCGACGCGTAGACTTCGATTTATAAATAACACAAGCTTTATTATGGATGAAATAACACTGTGTATGATGGCCACTTGGCAATACAAAAGGATTTATGGTTATTTAAGATTAGGAAATGTGGGTACGGTGTGTACGTGTATCGATGTATTCGGGTTTGAAGAGAAAAGCGAACTAACTCCTTCTATGGAGCTTTTTTTCCTTGTCCCATGATCTTCAGTGTGGCCGTCCTCCTTTCATTTCGCCCTTCTGTTTCAACCACGCTCCTCTTCCGCTGTTCACCCTTTTCTGGCGTCAACAATGGGCGAAGTGATAAGGAGCCTTGCCCAAGGTTATGTAGTTCATACATAAGAGTCGGTTTGTCTCTACTGTCCGAACAGCTCTGAATGAGAGCTTCCTTTATCTCATCCCAAACTAAACCTGGCCCAGCATCTATAATAGCCTCATTTGCTGGGCCCTCAATTTTGTTTCTGATAGCTCTAAGTAGCATCTGTCCATACGGGGTTTTATCTGTTCCTCTTATAAGTAGGAGAATCTCTTCAACGTTACTCACAAATTCTCCTAAAGTTTTAGTATTACCATTATACGGTGGTAAAAACCTGATTGCATCAGGTATTTTTAATGTATGTCTGTATGAGTTATATCAACTTGGCTAAGGGGTGGCGAACTGGAAGTTGATGTCATGGGTGTAATGTCGTCTAGTCTGACTACTGGTTGGTCTTCCCTAATATCGGATAAGCTAATACTAAGACGAGTTCTGCTCCTAGTATTTGGAATTAAGTTCTTTACCCTTTTTAATGTTGCCATCTACGCCTAACAGTAACTATTACTGATTTCTTTACTCTTTTGTTTTGTTATAGATTAGGAATTAGGTGATTATTAATTTGTAAAACTAAAGTATACGTGTGTCTTATGTTAGTTAATTTTTGTTTGTTTTTTTGTTTTGTTGTGTGTTATTGTGTTTTTTTTTTTTTTTTTTTTTTTTAATTAATAATACTTAAAAATATATGAATTCTGCTGCATGGAAACTGCGGTCATTTTCTGTGTATCTGTGTGTGTGGTGGAACGAGTAAATCCTTGATTATTTATCTGTAGAGATAAACGCAATTAGTAAATTGTTGAAATCAGAATTATACAACATGAAAATAATTTAAAATTTGTTTTATTGATTTTTCGTTTGCAACGTTTTTATTCTTTTTTTTTTTTTACATATATATATGTGAATGCCTTTAGGTATTCTCTGATTGTCTTTGATTTGGTAAGTCGCCTTGAAATACCAAATCAAATACATACAATCATCTGGAAATGTTTTAATTTAAATTTTTTTTTTTATATATGTATCTTGCTCTTGCTTTGCTAGTCACACTGAAAAACAAAGTCGAGTATAAGATTCCATTAGATTATATACATATTCTCTGATTGTCTTTGATTTGGTAAGTCGCCCTGAAATACCAAATGAAATAAATACAACCATCTGAAAATGTTTCATTTGTTTTTTTTTTATTATTTAGTTATGCATATGTACGTATATATCTTTATAGGAATTCTTTTGATTGTCTTTGATTTGGTAAGTCGCCCTGAAATACCAAATCTAATAAATACAAACATATGAAAATGTTTTAACATTTTTCCTTTCTTTTTTTATACCTTTGCAAAAAAGGTATATTAATTTTGGTCAGAAGTTTGCAACGCATAGAAGGAAGCATCTCCGACTATATAAAGTATATATATTCTTGATCAGCACGATGAGCTGAGTTCATTTAGCCCTGTCCGTCTGTCCGTATGTCCGTCTGTCCGTCTGTCTGGATCAACGCAATCTCCTCCGAGACCCTTAAAGCTACAGAGCTGGAATTTTGCACCTAGGCTTCTTTTTGCTGCAGGCATTGTATATCTCGGAATCATCCCGATCGGATGACTATATCATATAGCTCCCATAGGAACGATCGGTCGTGAATAAGCTTTAACCTCAATAACTTTGTTGTTTTCCAACGAAATATCACGAAAGTCGGTAATTGTGAGTTTTATATACTTCTTAACATATCCACCAAGTTTTATGAAAATCGGTTGACTATATCATATAGCTCCCATAGGAACGATCGGTCATGAATATGGATTTCGTGCTACAACTTGGTTGTTTTAAAAGCGATTATCACCAAATTTGGTTTTATATACTTTCTATTATATCTGGAAAGTTTTATCAGAATCGGGGCACGATATTATATAGCTCCCATAGGAACGATCGGCCAAAAAATTGGTTTTAGTTGAAAATCTTTGATATTTTAACAGCGATTCACTCAAAATTTGATATATGTAAGTTTGGTATATATAAAAATGTGTCTGTTGAGTTTTAACAGAATCGTCCGACTATATGATATAGCTCCTATAGGAACAATCGGACCAAAAAAAAATTTTTTTTTACTTGTAAGTTTTTTTCTTGGAGCCACGGCCATGATTAGTTTTATATACTTTCTTATGATTCTAGTTATTTATATGTAATTGAAAAAGACAGTTTGCAAAGGTATCCGAACTTCGGCGTGGCCGAAGTAGCCCATCCTTCTAGTTTTTATATATTTATTATTAGACATATATGTAGACATTTTATTTTTTTTTTTTTTTTTTTTGGCCGCATGGATTTATAAGTCGCCCTGAAATATAAATCCAATTGCAGCGATTTTAAAACTGTATTATTATACATGTTGTGTGTTTCTAAATACGTCTACAACTGCCGCCAACTTTTCTGTCGCACAGACTTTGAACTCGAACCGTAGCACGTTTGACGTGGACTCATACAACACACAAGCACTTTGATATTTTTTCTTATGTCGCATGATTTTGTTATATGAATTTGTAAATGATTTTGTTTAAATTTTTTTTTATTTATTTAATTGTTACGATTTGTTTCAAAAAAAAATTTTTAAACTTCACACTTTTCCACTAGACTTCGTACTGCCTCATCGATAAATTTTCAATTTGATATTTACAGACACACACTGTTAAAATAGAGTCTGTTAATTAATTTAAAGCTTTCTCATAAACTATATTTTTAGTTTTGTTTTGTGGTGCGTAAATAAACAAAGAAGACGGTTTTCCGACGCGCGAACATGCGACGTATAATTGTCCATGCGCGAAACAGGGAAACTTCAAGTTGATTCCACAAACTTCCAACGACTGTCCTTACGATTTATTTATGGTCATCGCAAAGGCCAGACATACTTTAAATTGTAAGCGTTTAAAATCGAATGGTAAGTCCGTTGGAATCATCGGTATCCGCGGGATCAAGACATCCTCTCCTTTGTATTTTCCTTTTATGATTGTCGCCTCAATGACGTTATTCATTTCATTCATTGATTTCTTCTCATCATTTTTTTTTTTTTTTTCTATTAACATAGACTTACAAAATAATAAATATGATAATCCTCATATTTAGTAGGTGTTTCGTTAAAATCCGACTGCGCCAGTTACCAACTTCTTAGTCCGGGATATGGATGTATGTATATATATGTGTTCAATTGTTTTGAGTATTTTAGATAGTTGGTTTTATGTGAAATAATAAACTTGCGGTTTTAAGCTTCAAAAGAAGACTGATTATTTTATTTTCATATAAGTTTCTCCCTACCTACACCCTAGCTGGCTGACCGTCGGCAGAATGCCGACGTAAACTTTTTGTTTACATTCTTTAGAATTCTTTAGAATTATAATAGTGTCTACATCCTGCTTGTTGCTGATGTTGCGACTTCTGGATGTTGCTCAAGATTCTTGTGTTGCAATTTTATATTGCAGTTGCTCGTGGTGGCTTAATCGGGGCCATCTCGAGGGGAGTTGAGATGGTAACTCCTGCGGCAGATAATCGTGGCTGTGGAGTACTTGCCTGGTGTAAAATACAACATCGCCACGTGGAGTTCCCCTTACCTTGCCCCGCGAGAGCATCTGCGACAGATGTGAACAACAAACCGACTTGCTGAGAGAGGAAGCGAGAAGAGGTAGAAAACATCATGGATCGAATTCTCAAACGCCAAGTACTGGTCTGCAATTTGCAAAAATGGATTGGAAAAAGTACATTATCTGACGATCAAATAGCTGCGCGTCAGGTCCTTGGGAGAGAAGTGGTTACTGTTTATCAGCAACTACGAACAATCCGCAGAATGGATGTCGAATGAGCAACGACTAGAATTTAATTCGTCTTTAAATTTGCCTTAAGGGAGCGGCACTGAATGACGTTTGAGGTAAACTGATGTGTTCTGAGACTGTTCCATATACTGTTGGAACGTTAAGGATGCTTTATGGCAGACCTGAAATTATTTATTCATGTCTGCAATTGAAATTAAGGGAGGAACTCTGGTGGCTATTAATCTCAAAGACAACTTGAGATACCCTGCAATGCTGGGTAGAAACTACCCAGCGATCCGAAGCTGGATTGGGGACGTCACCGCCTAGCAGTACCAGGATGTGTACTTAACCTATCGACTTTTGACAATTTTGACGGTTTAGAGCGGCGCAATGTGCGCTTCTGTGGTCACGGTAATGTCGAAAAAACGGTTGTGCACAACGAAATGCATAATGAGCCATATAAAGCCATGCAGCGAGAACGGTATAAGTATAAGCGCAAAGGAAACCATCAGGAGATGGGCAGTGGCCAGAGGAGGGAAGTACGTGCGACATCGCAGCCATTGCTATGGATGATGAGCTCGATGCATATAATGAAGAAAGCAACACGCTATTGACCAACTAAAGGACGCAGGCAAACAGTCTTGTAAAGGAGGTTCGAGCAATTTGAGTTGCCTGACTCGAGAGCGAAATGTCAAATGTTTAGAGGTAAAGATGGCGAAGAACGACAAACTAACGAGCTTCATGGTAACCATAATGCCAAGCTATGAAGAAAAAGGCTGGCTAACTATATAAAGGATCGCAATGCAAGTAGCATCGCCACCACCCACCCTTGTAACGGTCCATTTTGGTCCTTACTTGCGGCAGAGCCGCATTTCGGGTAATGGGGTACGTTTTAATTTTATTGGCAATTCATTTGATGGATGTTGGTATGGCCAGCGAGTTTTTGAACGAGTTACTTGCTTTGTAGTTGAGATTAGTGTTTGTTTTTAGTCTTTGTTGCAATGCTAGGAATAGCTCTTAGTCGTTCTACTTGGCACTAAAAACAGGTCCGTATTTAAAAACCCTTAAACCTTCACTTTGTAGTCAGGATACGTATGGGTATCCTTTGATATGCTTTGCCACGCCTTCACGTTGCTGTTTCACTTGAATGTTTTACTTTTTTACTTCTTCACTTGCTGACTAATACCTCGCTGGGTTACTTCGTTTTCTGAATATTTTCTCGATGGGTCACTTTGCTTTCTGATGATCCTCTGTGTCTCAGCCATGTCTACTTAAAGGCAACTTGACCCAAGGGGGGGGACACGTGGTGGTATTATGTATCGTTGCAAAACTTTCAATCGCTTTCTTTTATTTTCGGCCTACTTGCTGCTATGCATGGTGAAATCACGCTTACGCCCCTCTGCTACAATTGTTGCTCTCTAGCTTTACCAACATCCACCCTTATATACTATTTAACAAAGTTTGACTTATGCCTAATTTCCCGCTTTTTTTCCATATACTTAAATATAGTGTATTTATGATTAAATACCTCCATCCTCGAATCTTTTGTACTTAAATAATTAAATAAATATATATACATATATGCACGTTCGAATTCTATTGAATACATGCAGCGTATACATAGAATAATTACACCGCATTAATGTACAGAATTATCTATATATATAAATTATAACTAATTATGTACTAATATATTATATATAAGTCTAAACATTCACCCTTTAGAACAAGGGTGGGCACGCAGTGGCTCACTTGGCTCACCGGGCTCTTTCCGTTATTTTTGCGGCAGAGGTCATAAATGTGCGAGTTCGTGGACAAAGGGACGCACAAGCAACTGAGGGACGCACATTTAAGTGCGGGACGCACAAGCAGCGAAAAAGTTCGCGATCGCGAGTCCGAGCAGAGGTCATAAATGTGCGAGTTTCTAGACAGAGGGACGCACAAGCAACTGAGGGAGGGGTAAGAAGAAAAAGGTCGCGATCGCGTGTTTGTTGACAGAGGGACGCACAAGTAACTGCGGGACGCACATTTTACTAAGGGACGCACAAGCAAAGATCTCGAGCTCGAGGACGGGTCAAAAATGTGCGAATTCGTAGGTGGAAGGACCCACAAGCAAGTGCGGGAGGGGTAAGAAGAAAAAGGGTCGCGATTGCGACTCGCACATCCTCGAGCTCGAGCTCGCGACATTTTTCCTTTTTCCCCTCCCTCAGTTGCGTGTGCGTCCCTTCGTCCACAAACTCGCACATTTATGACCTCTGCTCAGAATCGCGATCGCGACCTTTTTCGCTGCTTGTGCGCCCCGCACTTAAATGTGCGTCCCGCATTTACTTGTGCGTCCCTCTACCAACGAACTCACACATTTATGACCCGTCATCGAGATCGCGACCCTTTTTCTTCGTTCCCCACCCGCACTTGCTTGTGCGTCCCTCTGTCCAGAAACTCGCACATTTATGAACCTTCCTCGAGCTTGAGATCTTTGCTTGTACGTCCCTCAGATGAATGTGCGTCCCGCAGTTGCTTGTGCGACCCCCTGTCAAGAAACTCGCACATTTATGACCTCTGCTCGGACTCGCGATCGCGACCTTTTTCTCTGCCCGAAATGTTGTTTGTTGGAAAATTTGTTGTCGGGCTCACTTGCGAAGTTTGGCTGCCCACCCTTGCTTTAGAATGTATAGAATACATAAATCTATATAAATAAATATATATAAAATATTATATATATATAATTTCATTTATAATTCAAATATAGCGCCCACAATTACAGCGGTTCTTAAACTTTCGCGTTGGATGTGTTGTTTCCCGCGGCCTCTCACACCACCCAACATTTCCTCTCCCAAGTAAGCCCTCTCAGCTCGGACCAGCTATGATATGTGGTCGAGCGGGAGCGCCTTAAAATTGCGTGGGAGGGCGAGCACACCAAGAGAAAAGTGGTTATGTCAATTTTGGACCCACTTGGTTTGCTTAGATTTTTCACCATTCGTGCTAACATAATTTGGCAGAACATTTGGCGCTTTGGTACAAAGTGGGATGAGACAACCCTTGCAGGCTGTCGAATTCTAGCCAAATCTCATCGGGTTACCTATTTAATAGCGGAGTTTTTTCACCGGAGATACCACCATATGCATAATGAGATTTTCGTAAACGAGTTACGGCAGTGATATTGGATTGACGGCATGCGCGCGCCCTAGTAAGAAAAGTCGCAAGGATCCAAATACAACCAGATCCACCTTTAATGAGCGATTAACCTAAAGTAAGGTTGTCGCCATATACAGCACCAGTTACCTTTACTAGAGTGAATCGACATTGCAATGGGACGCAGGCACGATAAGAGATAGGGCGTGTTGTTGACATGCTTCACGACACGAGCAGTACACTTGGAGCTTGGTACATCGCCACTAACGGACTCGTTTTATGTGTACTGAAAGCCTTTTTGGCTAGATAAATTGCCTGACCGTTTTTGAAAAAGATGGCTGAGAGAATATCTTACCTATGATCACGTTTTCACGGTTACGTTTCAACCGTTTCTGAAGCCGATTGAGGCAGTCAAACGAGGTTCATGGCCAAAGGATTTCCTTCGAAGTCGAGATGATAAAGGTAAATTCCCGCCCTTTTTCCATGTACTTAAATATATGATCAAATAATCCCTCCTTCGATCTTTTATACATAAATAAGCTAACTCACTATATATAGTAATATATATCCGTCTTCTTATACAAGACCTCTTTTTATTTAATTATAAACAAATCACCCCAACATAAAACTTAATATAAACAAATCTTATATAAATCTAATTCTCACGCTTAAAGCCTAAAAAACTGCGAACTAGACAGAATCTAACACTTAACAAGAAGTTAATATTCACTCTTCTCGTAGGAATGAAACCCTAAAAAACTGCGAACTACGCAAAATCTAACACTTAAGAACAAGATGTTCATATTCACCCTGTCTTGGAAATAGGCTCCAAAATGACCACTCAGAATCGATCACGCCACTCTTCCAAAACTCCCTATAAATAATCTTGTCACTCTAAGAGTGCAGTTCAGTTCTCTTCTAACCCAGCCTCTGTTAAAACCTTGGAAAATTCTGTTCCAGTCCAGCTTTAGGCCGGTCCTCTTAACTCTAAGGCTATCTTATTGTCAATCATTATTGTAAACAAAGAACTCCGTTAAAAAAAATTAAAATAATTTTTTTTTTAAATGAAATCAACGTAAAACACAAAATTGGCGCAGTTGGTAGGATAAAACAAGAAAAAGGACAAAGAGTTAGTGGGGTTTAAAAAAAAAAAAAATATTACAAAAATAACGGATATCACATCTAAGGTACAGACCACCTACGAGGAACTTCTAAGACGTCTCAACAACACTAATTTTGGAGGAAATCTTCGTAAGTTCATCGAAGATTTAGAATGTAAGTCATTCACAATCATAAATAAGTTAGCATTAGAAGGCAATCCCGATAATACTATTTTATACAGTAACGCTATGAAGAATACAGTAAAAAATTACCTGACAGACTTTATATGACTTTAGCGAAATTCGATATTTCCTCAGTGTCCAACTTAAAACAAGTAGCACAAAGAGAAGGCCTTTACGAGAATAGCTCGTCAGACAAATCTAGACATAACAATCCTAATTTCTCAGGCCTATCAAATAACAAATCAATTCAAAATAATTCAAGCAGAAATAATTACAGACTAAACAGTCAATATTACAACCCAAGTCGGCCCAATTCACATCCAAATCCTGAAAACAATCAGCAACTCAAAATCAAAACCCAGTAGCCAACAGACCTACTAAAAGACAAAGAGAAAGTACCAGCACCAGTCAGAGTAGAACGGAATGGTCCGAAAATTTTCATCAATCAGCCTCGGAACAATTAAATCAGACAGATCAATCGGATCAAATCCCTTACATCCTGTTAACCATAAATAACACTCCTTTGAAAAGTATAATTGATACAGGTTCCTCAATAAACCTTATCAACCATAACTTTTTCAATTTCCCAGAAACCCTAGAAAAATTGAATGTCCAAACAATTAAAGGCACTATAGAGCTTACTAAAAGTGTTTCTGCACACAGCAAACTATTAACTATAACGATAACAGCGTTACTCTAGCAAATCACAAGTTCTATTTTAAATTCACAAATGATGAAGAAGAAACATCAGAAACTATTAATTATCCCCCTGCAGACTTCGAATACGAAGCATTCTCATACGAAATAAATAATAATATCGAAGAAAAAAACGAGTTCCGACTAGATCATTTAAATTCAGAAGAAACAGAAAAATTAAAGAAAATCTTGCATCACTTTAGTGATATCCAGTACAGGAAAGGTGAAAATTTGACTTTTACCAGTACTATAAAACATAACATTCGAACAAAACACGAAGACCCTATTTACAAACACCCCTATAAATATCCTCAAATCTTTGACGAAGAAGTTAACAAACAAATAAACGAAATGATAGAACAGGGAATAATTCGAAAATCGAAATCGCCCTATTGTTCACCAATATGGATCGTACCTAAGAAAGAAGACGCTTCCAAGGAACAAAAGTAGTCTAAACGAGATTACTGTCGATGATAAATTCCCAATACCCATAATGGATGAAATACTTGACAAATTAGGAAAATGTCAGTATTTTACAACCATTGACCTTGCTAAAGGATTCCATCAAATTCAAATGGATCCTAAATCAATTGAGAAAACTGCATTCTCAACAAAACATGGGCATTACGAATTTACCCGAATGCCATTTGGCTTAAAAAATGCACCAGCAACATTCCAAAGATGCATGATTGTTTAGTTTACTTGGACGACATCATCATTTGTTCAACCTCATTAGAGGAACATTTAGCCTCAATCCAAAAAGTTTTTCAAAATTACGCACAGCTAATCTAAAATTACAATTAGACAAATGCGAATTCTTGAAGAAGGAAACAAAATTCTTAGGTCATGTTGTTATAACCACAGACGGCATCAAACCAAATCCAGACACAATCGAAGCAATTCTAAAATTTCCTATTCCCAAAACACCAAAAGAAATTAAATCATTTTTATACCCTGTACCCATAGGGTAAAAATGGTATATTAAAGTCGATAAAATGTATGTAAACAGGCAGAAGGAAGCATTTCCGACCCCATAAAGTATATATATTCTTGATCAGCATCAAAAGCCGAGTCGATTGAGACATGTCCGTCCGTCCGTATGAACAACGTGGATCTCAGAGACTACAAGAGCTACAGCAACCAAATTTGGTGTCAGCATTCGTGCAGTGCCTACGCAGATCAAGTTTGTTTTAAATTTTTGCCACGCCTACCTCCGCCCCCGCAATTTAGGAAAAACAAACAACTAGAGTTAGTTATTTGGCACACCTAGTTTCGCTAAAATCGGACAACAAATATCGGAGATATATCCATATACATTTTGTACTGAAATGCCCAGTGCGACATTGCGTAGTAAGTGTGAGCGAGATAGCATGCGTTCGTTGCTGTTGCCGCTTGTGAGGTGAATTTTTGTTTGAATTAATGGCGAAGTCGAAGGAGTTTGATTTTATAAAGTTCCTTTAATTGGTACAGGGTATACTCAATGTCGGCAGGGACGACTTGCTTGCTTGCTTCACAAGCGGCAGCAACGAACGCTCACACTTACTACGCAATGTCGCACTGGGCACTTTGTTATTTCTTGTCCGATTTTAACGAAATTTGTTCATCTGATACCTTTTGGCCATATTATTGAATGTGCCAAATAAGAATACGCTACCTTTAATTTTACTCTTGTTATTCGTTTTTACTAAATTTGCTGGGGCGGAAATGGGCGTGGCAAAAATGATCTGCGTAGACACTACACGGAAGCTGACACCAAATTTGGTTGCTCTAGCTCGTTTTTCTTTTCTTCGTTCCCCTCCCGCACTTGCTTGTGCGTCCCTCTGTCCAGAAACTCGCACATTTATGACCCTTCCTCGAGCTCGAGATCTTTGCTTGTACGTCCCTCAGATGAATGTGCGTCCCGCAGTTGCTTGTGCGTCTGTCTAGAACTCGCACATTTATCACATCTGCTCGGACTTGCGATCGCGACCTTTTTCTCTGCCCGGAATGTTGTTTGTTGGAAAATTTGTTGTCGGGCTCACTTGCGAAGTTTGGCTGCCCACCCTTGCTTTAGACCATACGTCTTTGGCAGACACTTCTAGATCTTAAGTGACCACAAACCCCTTGTTTGGTTAGCCAATATAAAGGAACCCAACATGAAGTTCTAGCGGTGGAAAATAAAACTGTAAGGAAGTTTTTCCAGGCCGGGGTACAACTCTCAGTCTCCCCAGAGCCTTTCCTACACCCAGACTTGATGACTGAGAAAAGGGAGCATATCCATGTCGGTAATTGGCTTGCTCTAATTGTTGGCCGCGTTAATTATGCCTAACAGGGGAGGGAAAAGGGAAGGGAGTAGGGTGATCGACTTCTACTAAATTATTAACGAACACAAAAGAAGGGTATCAAGCCGACTAGAGTGTCACCCGGACATCGACTTGAGAAACAAACACATTGGTATTAGCCCAATCAATTCAACCAGGTCAAGTAGGGTGTCACCCGGACCTTGGCCTGTTTGAAATATTCATTTGCGACCTATTGGATAATTCCTATTATTTAAGTCAACTAGGGTGTTACTCGGACATTGGCTTAAATAAAATAGGAATTATCCCGAATCGCTACAAGTACAACAGAACTACTAAGGGCCCAAGAATCTTCATCAGATCAACTAGGGTGTCACCCGGACATTGGTCTGAAAAAAGTTTCTTAGTCGGGTGGCACTAGACAGATAATATTATCCTAGTCAATTAGGGTGTCACCCGGACATTGACTAGGATTAATATTATTTACATGGCTCCCTATATAAAATACAAATACTACGAAACATACACTACATGCACGTACAGTAACAGTACGTAAACATTAATATAATAGAGGAAACTAAAATGACAGGATTAAGACTGGTTTTTGCGATTCGGGGTCAAACATTATAAAGTTTATTAATGTCACTCGGACCTAAACACTAGTTAAATCTAACCTGCTATTGTTGTACCACACTCTGACCTGATAAACTTGTTATGGGGGTAGCCACTGGTTAGACTCACCCGCTGTACACACACCCTTGCTTAACTCTGTATCTGGGGAAGTTGTTTAACTTTGTATCTCGGTAGTCTTCTAAATTTCTTCGTTGTCTATTCCTGGTATTTGGTAATTGTTGTCCTGGCCGTTGGGGACACTTTGCTTCCACTCGATATATTTTACACTTTACTTTTGATACCGACTTATCTTGATCTCGGCCCTAGCTCAACTAATCTGTCGCCAGTTGCTACTGCGCAGTTTCTTTTGCCTCTTATATACATATATAAGTTAATTAGATTAGGTTGTCCCATGATGTCCACAACCTTTGGGTTTGTAATGACTCCTATTGGTGATTGTCCAATTATGTCGATTATGATGGAAGACTTGACTTCGTCTTCTTATTACTGGCCTTGTGGCTCAGCAATGTTTCAATTTAAATAACAAAATAACGGCTTGTTGCCGGAGTACAATAAACACAAGTTGTGTCTTCTTTATTCAATATCGAACTGATTATAAATTTTACTTAAAATTAATACAAAGCCCATAGCCGGCAATGCCGGCTCAGCATAACTGATAAAACAATCAACTTGCGCAACGTCAAGTATCATGTTTCCAGAACTGACTTTGCATTGGGGCATTGCGCTGACAATGATGTGTCAGCGGAATGCGCATGCGAGGGTAGCCTAAACACTAATGATATAACAAGCGAGGGTTACTTGTTAACTATCCCCCCACTAAGTTCGTGACCGGCCTCGGTTACATTGTATTTGTCGATAGTTTCTTGCACCTTCTTCGATACCATTTTGCGCTTGTAGAGGTGGTAGATGACAATGAAACAGCTGAAGGCGACGCTCATAATTATACCGCCGATGCACCAGTTGGCTTGGGAGTCAGATGATTCCAGATCTTCCTTAAACTCGCTGATGACTTGTAAGTTTTGGGTGTTCATCAACTGGAGTTGTGGTAAGCTTAGCACGGGGTCATGACTTATGATGTTGAGAAGTGGAGACCCTGCAACGGCTGGTCTCTTTTTTAATGCTTCTAGTTGGTTGGTGAATTTAGTTCCGTTGATCATGCTGAAGCGTTCAAAGGTGATGAGATAGGTGCCGTTGATGCTGATTTCTGGCCCGTCATCCACGCTTACTCTTGCTGAACTTTCATTGATGATTATCACGCCGTCATCTATTTCGGCGATGGATCTTAGGTCGCTGGGTTGAGTTCGACAATTTGCCGTGCTCCCGGCATGTAGGGCTCGAGCGCAAGTATCGCCCTTTGCTACCTTGCAGATTGCGCCATAGTTGGTAGTAGTACATCCTGAAGTTGCCAGAATATCGCCGTCACAATCAGCTACGATGTTATCTTGTAGCTGTAGTATGGTGTGGTGATGGGATACAGGGTGAATTGCTATCTTGCTACAAACGGACTTAATCTTTGGATATGTGATTAATACATGGACAATGTTTTCGGACTGGAGTACTTTTATGGAAGAGGCTTCCATCAGGCTAACTATAGGGACTTCTGAAGGGTGTTCATTAAGTATTGATTTCAAGTCACGATGATCAAAAATGGTGGGGTTTACTATGCCTGATTTAGCGAGAGTGATTGTGAGAATTAAATTTTGTATTTCTGTTGTTAACATTCTGTTTCGTGCCAAAAGTGCCTCATATAGATGGGGGCTGTCTACGAAGTTGTCTTTCTTAGCCTTTATAATTTCATTTACGGTAGAGGTTAGCTGATTGATTTGTTTTTGTGTTTCGGAATTTATAACTATTTGCATATTATTTGCATTAATAAGTTTTGCCTCGGACAATTTGATCATCTTAAAGTCGGAAGCATCCGGTGTGCCAGCCACCACTTTCAGCGCGGTGCCTAGAAAGTCTAAGCTCCTGGCCATCCTATGATGTATTTTCACTACGGATAACAGACTTCTAACATGATCTATATCAACGTCTAGAAGCTTTCGCATGTGCGATTGAGGAAACAATTCGGACAACTTATCTGTATCATCTATAATATTGGTAAACTCTGTCAAATTACTGGAATGTCTAATAAACCCTTGTTGTTCCCAAATTAGTGCGTTCCCATCCAATATGGGAATGTAGTCTGATCGTGAGTAATCAGAGATTCGAGAGTACGCTACCACTAGCATGTTTAAAAGCAAAAGTGTACGCCTGTAATGAGTAAGCAGTGAAGTTATAAACCATTGTGTTTTAATGCCTAACCTTAATTACTATCTGAGGTTGTCTTTATGGACCACCCTCCCTTTAATGAGAACCGTGGTTCCCAAATCTGCCTCTACCTTTTCTTCCGAGTATAACGGCGTTAGCTTGTTTCCAAGTGTTTTGTTGTTTTTCAAGAACACTGTCTCGCCTACCTCAAATACTCTGTTTTGTCTGTCCGGGTTGCACCTATCAAGTACTGCTTGTTGTGCTTTTTGAATTTTTTCTTAACAGATAGTCTGACTTCTGTTGATGTGGCATGTATGATGTCAATCGGTCTTTCGTTTGTAACCGAGTGGATTGACTTGTTGTATTCTACTGTTGATCTTAATATCAGTTCAACAGTTTCGCTGGCTTTTCCCTCTAATTTTATACTCCTGGCTATGTCAGCCAGAGTGCTGTGGAATCGTTCTACCTGTCCGTTGGAAGTGCTGTGCAGCGGTGGTGCATTTACAATGTTTATATTGTAGTTGTTTTTCAGAAGTGATATGATCATTTCTGAGTTTAATGCAGCTTCATTGTCACAGTATATGGTTCTAATTTCAGGAAAAATATTAACCAGCTGGATGATGGGTGCTTTTAAGTCCATTGCTGTTCGAGACAGAAGTGGTTGCACGACGGCAAACTTTGAAAACTTGTCAATGCAAGTTAGAAATAGTTTGCTGTCGGTGGAGAAGATATCGATGTGCAGTGTTTCGCCTGCATAAGAAGGAATTGGTGTAATGCCCATTACGTGTTTTTGCGGGTGTCGGTCATATTTGGATTTTGTACAAATTTTGCAATTTGCAACAGCTTCTCTAGCTAAGTTATTCATTTTTGGAAAATAATAGTCACGAAGGATCTGTTTAGTGTTTTCTTGTGCCGCTCTGTGCGCGCGGTTGTGTTCGGACAAGACTATCTCTATCTGTTCGTTTTTGTCAGTTATGTCGGATACATAATTCTTGCAATACCAAAATTTGGTTGCAGGGAAACTGGAGACTAGGCTATGCTGGAATCTGGCCAGTGTTGGAAGATCGCAGTGAAATGCGTTCACCGCGTCTGCAATTATGAGTGGCTTTAGCGTTTCGAACAACGAATCTTTATCAGTGAAGCTGATCAGGTGGCGAATTTTTTGGCCAAATAATATGATTTTACGTTGTAGAGGAAAGCTTGCTTCTTCTAAGATAATTTGGTTTTTGAAGCAATTTACCGGTATGTCAGTTGTGTCGATCGTGTAGGACAGCGACAATTCGCTGTGGATTGTTGCAGCGTCTGATTGAGGTACGTTTTGTAAGGCGTTTAAATTTTGCCTAGAAAGGGCGTCAGCCACGAAGTTTTCTTTTCCTGGTTTGTACAATACGGTTGCATTATGTTCGTCTATGAAGGCTTTCCACCTTTTGATCTTGGCATTTGTGTTCCTTTCGGATACTGCAAAAGTTAGAGGTTGATGGTCAGTGAAGATTTTTATTTCTTTGGCACCATATAAGTAGTTACGTAGTTTTCCTAATGCCCATACAATGGCTAACAATTCTCTCTCGTTTGTTGCGTAGTGTGACTCGCTAGTCTTGAGAGTTCTTGAAATCATTGTTATCGGTCTGCCCCTTTGTGATAGGACAGCTCCAATGCCATTCATTGATGCATCCGTTGTCAGGTCAAATGACTGATGAAAATCTGGATACATAAGGGTGACATCTTCTGATGCCAGAATGTTACGCAACCGTTCGAATGAGTTTCGTTGTGTTTCATTAAATTTTACCTCAATTTTCCTCGACATGTGTTTACTAACCTTGCCATTTTCTCCCTTGAGTATGCTTGTTAGGGGGCTGCTATAGATGCAAAGTCTTTTATGAAGACCCTATAGTAGCTGGCTAATCCAAGGAAGGACCTGAGGCTGTAGAGGTTTTTTGGTTCAACATACTCTTGGATGGCCTTGACTTTTTCGGGATCAGTTTTTATTCCGTGTTTTGTCACTAAGAAACCTAGGAATTCAATACTTTCTTTGAAAAACTGCGTTTTTTCTTGTGAGACTCTCATATTAGCCTCACACAGACATTTTAGCACCATGTCAACATGTTTCACATGGTCGAACTCGTTTTCTGAGAAGACGATTACGTCGTCTACATATACGTAACATGTTTTCCCTATCTGTTCCCTTAGGACGTCATCTATGGCCCTTTGAAAAATGCTTGACGCGTTTTTTAAGCCGAAAGGCAGACGGCAAAATTCGTACTTGCCGCCATTTACCGAGAACGACGTTTTTTCCCGGTCCTGTTCCGCAAGGAAAATCTGGTGGTAACCTGACTTTAAGTCCAAGGTTGTAAAAAATTTTGCCTTCCCCAGGTTCGCTAGAATCATGGGGATGCTGGGCATTGGGTAGCGATCGGCAATAGTTCGCTCATTTAGCTTCCTAAAGTCGATTACAAGGCGCTTGTTCTTATCGCCGTTGATGTCGGTCCCTTTTTTGTCAACAACCCAAGCTGGGCTGTTGTATGGTGACCTTGATGGTCTAATTAAACCATTCTTGAGTAAACATTCAATTTCTTTGTTTACAAAGTCCGATACGCCCATTGGCAGGGGGTACCATTTGGAGTAGACTGGCTCGTTGTCCACAGTTCTTACTGTGGCTACAACGGAGGTATTAAAGGGTAACGCCTCGTTAGAGGTTGAAAATGCCTTTTTCCTCTTTAGTACCATGTCTTTGAACTCCTTTTTTATTGAGTCTGGTACAACTATGTCATTTACGTTGGTAAAATTTACGTTAGAGCACTCATGGAACTCAATCTTTTCCTGTTTGCCTAAGTAACTTAACTTGCTATCCCGAAGGTTCAACGTAACTCCCGCCTGCGTTAGCAGGTCGAAGCCTATAATTGCGTCGAACGAGGTGAGCGTGTCTAACAGGAAGAAAGGGGATGTTTGTCCAAAAATTTTTACTGAACATTTGTTTTTTATTGTACTGGAGCCGTGAATAGAGCTCACAGTGAAGGGCTTTTCGGCTGGTGTCACTACTTTTAGCTCCTTTACGGGCCTAATGTAGTTTTTAGCCGCCCCGGTGTCTATTAGAATTTTTAAATTTCTCCCAGCCAGTTGTCGTCTGATGAACGGCAGCCGGGAGCGTTCCCTAAAAAATTCACCGAATCATTAAGGTCAATGGATTCGTTTTCATCGTCGATACAGGCTACAGCTTCTTCTGCTGCCTGCTCGTATTTATTATTTTGGTCAACATAGTTGCCTTGGGCTATGTTGTTGACACGTTGTCGTCTGGCGCCTGTAAAACGTTCTGAAGAGTTTGGTCTTTTCTGAGTCTGAGAAACTAAGCTCTGATTGTTGCCAAACTCCGTGCGTTGTTTAAACCTGGACGAAGTATCGACTTCCATCGGCACCGGACGTTCCTCCTGGCTTTCTTTTCTATTCTCCTGGTGAGTTTGCTGTTTTTTAAAAAAATGAGGGTTCTTTTCCTGACTCCTATCATCCCTATTGCCTTTACCTTGTTTGTTGTGCGATCGGTACTTGCTACATTCGATCCCTTGATTTTTTTCTTCTAGCGCTCTAGCGTATGATGCAGAGAAAACACTGCGCTCAATGCTAGCCTCGGCTTCTTGGGCCAATGCCAAAGCAGAAGGTAAGTCTTTTGGCTGCGCTGGGAATACTACTGCTCTCAGATTCTTCTTCAGGCCCGAAATGAAAGCATGTAGGGCATCTGCCCTGGCCTCATTATTAAGTAATGCGGCCTGTTGAGGTTCATGGGACATGACAATTTTGTTTGTCACCAACGTTAGCTTTCGTTCTACTTCGTCGTAATAGCTCATGAGGCTTAAGTCGCCCTGTCTCACCAACTCTAGTCCTTGTCGTAAAAGGCGTAACGACGTTTTGTCAGAGTAGGTGCAATCTAACCTAGCTATGATAGCGTCAAAGTTCAACACAGTGTTGTGTGAGACTAACAACGCTCTAGCTGGTCCTCGGATTTTATTCCGAATTATTGTTACCGCTTGGTAGAAATTAGCGCTGCCCGCAAATGGTTTGAATAATTCAAAGGCATCAGTGGCAGATTGCCTCCATGCTACGTATTCATTTGCCACGCCGTCAAAATCGGGTACCGATTTTATAATGTCAAGTGGCAGGTCGCATCGAATGTTTTGGTCTACCGTTATTCTCTGGTATGTTTCTACCTGTGGCGTTTCTATGCGCAAGTTATTTATCTGCTGTTGCAGCTGACTTAATTCTTCCCGGTGCCTTGCCTCCTGACGCTGTAAAGCGTTTTCTATCATGGCCTGTACCATTTCTGGATTCATGTTAACTAAATTCTGCGTTTGGCTGACTGACTGATCGGGTTCTATATCCCACTCTTCGTCACTAAGATTTTCTACTTTGATTTGCCTATTAAGGTCAAATCGGCTCATTAACCTGAATGCTGTTTGGGGCAGGTCAAAAAGGTCGAGGGTGTATCTTGGCAAGAATTAAATGTCTATTGAAAGATTATGTTAATTTGTTTAATTGCACTTCGCTAAATTTAACACTTGATTGTTATCTTTCTCTCTTTTTTTCTTTTATTTTGGAACTATTAAGCTTTTTTTTTTTTTTTTTTTTTTTTTTTTTAAATTAATTAGTAACCTTTTGAATCAATACTCAATGAACTTACATGTTCTGAGATGGTTCCTAGCTAGTTCTGCTAAAATTCCGTTGGGCGCCAGTTAATTAGATTAGGTTGTCCCACGATGTCCACAACCTTTGGGTTTGTAATGACTTCTATTGGTGATTGTCCAATTATGTCGATTATGATGGAAGACTTGACTTCGGCTTCTTATTACTGGCCTTGTGGCTCAGCAATGTTTCAATTTAAATAACAAAATAACGGCTAGTTGCCGGAGTACAATAAACACAAGTTGTGTCTTCTTTATTCAATATCGAACTGATTATAAATTTTACTTAAAATTAATACAAAGCCCATAGCCGGCAATGCCGGCTCAGCATAACTGATAAAACAATCAACTTGCGCAACGTCAAGTATCATGTTTCCAGTACTGACTTTGCATTGGGGCATTGCGCTGACAATGATGTGTCAGCGGAATGCGCATGCGAGGGTAGCCTAAACACTAATGATATAACAAGCGAGGGTTACTTGTTAACTTATACGCATGTTACGCCATATATATATGTATGTTTCTCTGCATATATATATACGCATGTCACGCCATATATATGTATGTAGCAATAGGAATTGCAACGGGACTTGCGAATGAAGACGACAGAGTTATTGCGCAGTTTCTTTTGTTCTAGAAACTTCTAGACGCCTAAGCTACGCATGTTTTACGGCGACTGCATCGATCGCGTCATCGCCAAAATGCGTTGGCAAGTTTTGATTGAACGCTGCCGGCGTCGGCGACAAAATCAAAGGCCAAGGGCTGTCGAAAATTAAATCGACAGATTAGTTGAGCTAGGGCCGATATCAAGATAAGTCGGAGGCAAAAGTAAAGTGCAAAATATATCGAGTGGAAGCAAAGTGTCCCCAACGGCCAGGACAACAATTACCAAATACCCATCCTTCTAGTTTTATTTTTATTTTGTGAAAGAAGTGAGTAACATCGATTCATCAGTAGCCAGTCAAAACGCGCCACGCATTTACGCAGCTGCGTCGAAAGCTTAGAATGTTAAAAACTAGGGCAAAGGCAAGGGTTAGAAATAATGGCAAGATGACTTAGTTTCTGGCCGCCGGAAAGTTAACATGTAAAATAAAATTATCGGCAAGTAAAAAATCAAATAATACAGACAATGAAAAACAAGAACAAAACAGGTGAACACATGGAGCCCAAAGACACAGTGACAGTGGTACAAAAGCAACGACAGTGTAAATCTAATCAAAGAAAAATAATAAAATTATGGAAAAAGCCATTACTTTTATCACCGCCAAGAGTGGGTAAATTATATTCTGGTGAGTCGGCCTGGGGCCACGTTACTAACTTTTATCCCTGGCGTTTTCATAGGACAGTGTGATTTTAGGTAGATTAGGCAATAAAACAAAAAAAAAAAAATGGAAATACATGAATTAGAAATAAAAATTATAATCGAACATTGACCCTTGCCTTTATGTCTTTAATTCTTATCCCTCCCCCTTTCTCTCCCTTTGTCATGTCAAATAAATAATTATTCCCCACATTTGTCTATGTTAATTTAAAGTCCAGAGGTCTCGAGATTTACTTATAAATTTTCTGTAAGTAAAGGCCCTGGATAGAGTGAGATTTGTACCCAGGCTGAAAAACTTCCTTACAGATGGCGCCCGAGCAGGGACCTCGAAAAAGATTTTAAATTAATTAGGCAAGCTTAGTGTAGGGATTAATTTTTGTGGATTAAAGCCCCACCATATTTATTTGCCCTTCTCGTATTATTCATATTATTTGAAAAAATTTTATTGCTACCCTATAATATCGAAAAAAATTAACCCATTATATTATATTATAATATGATCGCATTATATTATATCATTTAATTATATTCACATGTAAAATATATTTTTGTGGATTTTCTTTATTGCTACCCTATAATATCGAAAAAAATTAACCCATTATATTATATTATAATATGATCGCATTATATTATATCATTTAATTATATTCACATGTAAAATATATTTTTGTGGATTTTCTTTATTGGTGCAATATATATATGAAGGAAAAAAAAAATTTTTATAAATAATTCAATTTTTGCCAAGGGTAACGGTAGGACTACCTTAGAGTCATCGACAGAGTCGCAGCGACAGAGTCACGACAGAATTCAGAGTTATACCACAAGCAGAGTTATACGACAGGCAGAGCTACACTACACGAAGAGCTCTATAACACAGAGTTATACTACGCCCAGAGTTATACAACCCGAAGAGCTATACTAATCCACAGAGCACAGGAATTCTACGAGATCGGGACAGGAAACACATAAATCCGAAGAACAACTATGCAGCGTTCACCCCGGCCCTTTTTCGTCTCACGCACTCCGAAGTAAAGGGGGGGTATGACGAAGTACAATTTCGGGTACTTCGCCACAATGTACATATCTATATATAATAACTCCTATGAATTAATTATAAATTTATTCTCTGACTTGTTGTTAGTATTTTTATTAGTTGAACTAGTTCCCCCGCAGAGCATCTCTAAATCAGACCACCGCCAATACACACACACACACACACACATACACATACATCGGGCCACCAAAGACATAAAGCAAGCAATGCAACGGGACTTGCCCAAAAGTCGCCAGTTGCCACTGCGCAGTTTCTATTGCCTCTTTTTAGTGCTGGGAAAAGATCGATGTTTGCGTACATCGATGTTTCGATATTTTGTATGGGTCAAAAATCGATGTATCGATTATTTTTATCAAAAAATTTTAGTGCCAAAAATTTAAAAAACCAAATTCGTAACAATAACAAAAGATAAATTTCTTATTTAAATAATAGTCAACATAAGTTTCATATGCTTTAATTACTTAGGAACGAAAAATATAGTCATTTTATGAGATCATCCTTTTCTGATCATTTTATCCAGTCATTTTTATTAATAAATGCAGCATTTCTATTTGCTGCGGTTTAAGGCAACTCCTCTTCTGGTTCACGATGTGTCCAGCTTTGCTGAACATTCGTTCACTCTCTGTTGACGAAGCTGGGGGGACGCACAAGAACTTTTTGACGCAGCTTTTAAACACGTTGTCAGTTGAGATCTGTAAAGAAAAAGTTTTAATTAAAATGTTTTACTCCTATGTTATGTATTTTTACCTTCCAGTAGTCCAATGGATCTATATTTGGAGCGACATTTTCCATGTTGAAATACTGCTTCAAGCCTAGAATTAAATCAACTCTCGACTGCTTCGAATTTTTTCAGTTTTTTTCTTTCAAGGAAGTCAAAAAGTGGGTGGTGTTGGTCTGCCTGTTTTGGTGCTGGCAGGTTGGAGGAAGATGGACGTGGCCCGGACAATTCGTTGAGCATAGAGACTTCCATCTCCAAAAATTTCTCTGCTTCGCTTACGTTAAACGGGGATAAAAATTGTAGGATACAGTTCGAATTTATGGCAGATCTACACTATGGTTCTGAACTCGACTAAAAAATATTTAAAAACAGATTAGCGCAAAAGCTTAAATTCCATAATTCTCTTCAAATTCAATTTAATTCTATAACTCTCTTAATTCATCAAATAAAGTTTAAGAATATTGCACTTAGCAACAGCTAATTATAACTTTCGGCGCATTCCTCTCGCTTACACCTACAGCACCATTAAAGCACATGTGCGCAAAGTCATACGATTTAACCGTTAGTTTTGGAGCTTTAGTTTGCAAAAGTCGTCTATAAATAAGAGAGTTGGGGGGGAAAGCTTAGAAAGACATAATTAGATGTGCAAAGAACTTTGAAAAGTGAAGTCGACATAGACTTACATATTGTCGCAAGTGAAAATATTACATAACTCTTGAACATATAAAATTAATATTTTGTTGCTATAAAGCAACTATAAATTTATTCAAGTCAATTTGTGAAATAAAATTATTCAGTGCGAGAATTATTATAAACAGGTGATTTTTATTAGAACATAGTTTAATATTGAGACAGCAATAATCAGCTATAACAGAACTGTGCAAGATTTTAAAGAAGGATGAAATTGTGAAACTTAACTTAAACTTAAAACTAAGCGGAGAAGACCTACATCTGAAGGAGATAAATTTAATTTTCTGGCCGAATTTAAATTGTGAGGCAAAAATACCACCAACTCCACCTCAGACATTCGAATCATATTTCCTCTTTTCCTTTGGGAAATTCAAATATAATAGTAAAACTATTATTTTATAAATCTCCGTTGGAAAATTTCTATATAACCTAATTGTGTGTCAATCCGGGTTGTAGCGCCTTTTGGCGCAAGACGAAGATGTAGCAGAAGAGTATTTAGTTATTTAATAAGTTAATAAGTGGGAAAAAAAAAGAAATGTAGCATAAGATCATAAATTTGAATTAAGTATAAGTTTTTTTTTTTTGCTCATTTAGGCAAGATTTTTATAAGCCGATTTTCCAATCATTCTTTCTTTATCTAGGCTAATGTTAACCTGATAATTTCACAGCACCTACGCAGTTGGCGGGCCCATCGATCCAGGGCAAGGAATCTGTCTAAGTAAGAGTATGATAACAAGTATTGGAGGTTAATTTGTATTTTTTTTTTGTGGTTGTTGAAATCTTGCGAAAATGAGCCAGTTATTAATTGAATTTATTTGTTCTGTGGAAGAATTGTTTTGAAGTTTAAATTTTAAATGATTGAATTAATCATGATTTGTGAATAAATTTAGAGAAATTGTCCAAAATGTATATAAACTGGCAAGGTAGGGAGGGTATAGACAGGGAATGCGAATAACATCTCAGCATCTCCCACAAATATTAATGATCCGAGTCAAAGTCTTTATTTTTACAGGGGAAAAACTTTTTAAAAATCTTCAACTTTTTGTTTCCATATATAATACATCATTAGCATATATCCAATAGTGCACTTCTTTTGATTTCTTTCAAAATGTGTATTAGAAGACTAGGCAAGAACCCCACCCTCATCCGTCGAGCTATCCTCTTCAGGAGCCGGATCATAAGTGCACGCCCGCCTTCAGTCTCTAGTACCGTGTAACATCCGCAAGTAGAAAGTATCTTACTACGTGCACACTACAAAATCCATCCCTCTTAAAACGGGGGTCTAGAAGTGTTGCGATTCTCGTATTCGAGAGCGATTCGTACAAGCGACCTCACCCTCCACTGTAGTTAGCGTGCCTTTGAGATTTTCAAGATTATGAAGGAGGTCACAGCATACAGGAATGACCATCGACACGGTGACCAAGTTGCTCGATGATGTGGTCACAGTCATTCAAAAGGAAATAGAACCTTTTCCAGGTCTTCCAGAATGGCAATTTCATCAGCAGGTAAGGGCGATAATGCCTTTGGAGTGTTGAGTAACACCTTAGAAATGGCATCTTTGGTTTCCAAAAATCTTTGTTCCATCTCGTTGGGCATTCTTGTTTTAAGCTGAGTGGGTTATCCTTATTTTGAGCATCTTTGAATTTTGCATAAGCAATGGTACTGCTCTTAAAAAAGCCACAATTTTTTGCATTTTCCCTATAAAGGCTTTAAATTTTCATTTGCCAGACAGTCCTGAACAATCAAATTAATCGTATGCGCTACACGCATGGAAAATTCCTTTTGGACAGAATTTCGCATGCGTTATCAGTAACAATTGCAGTGATTTTTTGTGAAATCTTCCATTCATTAAATACATCGCGTAAAGAATTGGAATTGTTTTGTGCGGAATGGTTGGTTTCATCTTTAAGTTTTGTAGTTGTCAGAACTGCTGTTCGCATCTCAAAATCGTCAGTTATGAAATGAGAAGTGATTGTCAAATAACTTTCATTTGCTCTTGAGGTCCAGCCATCAGTTGTAATAGCGCAGAACTCAATCCGATCAAGGATCTCGCGTAATTTCTGCTTCATTTCGATAAACAGCTTTGGGATGTAGACATCGCGTAATGTTCTTCGCGATGGCAGCTGGTAGCGTGGATCAAGAGTTTTAACGAAATGCCGAAACCCCTTGTTCTCAACCACACAGTATGGGCGTAGATCTGATGTTATATAGTATGTAAGCGCACTGTCCAGTGACTTTTTTCTGGCTGATGAGGTATCATATTTTTGTTGGAAAAGCGTTGGGATAGTGCCTGCAGCCTTCGGTTCCTCAATGGGGCTCAAATTTGGATGCTTTCGCTTCACTATTCGCTTCACTATTTGTATCTTTGCAAGTGTAATTAACAACATTAGAGTCTCAAGTTCCGAAATTATAATTCTGTTTCTCTTTTGTAAATTTAATGATGCTATTTACTGACTCCTGAACCTTTGAATTTATTGATGCCTGCCTATTTATTGAATTTGCTAATTCTTTTTGTTGGAATTTTAATTCTTCGAAATGATTAAAATCTGGTGTTCCTGCTATTACCTTTGGGGATGTTCCTAGTATATTGATGCTCCTAGTTTGTCTATGATGAATGCTAACTGTTTCCAATAGTGTTCTTATATGATTTACGTCGGACTCCAGAATTAATCTCATATGAGATAAAGGGAAATGAACCAACAATGAAGTTGTCTCCTCGGTAATTTCCGCGTACAACGAAAGATTAGTTGAGTGTCTGAGGATTTCAAAATCTTTCCAAATGATGATAGCGTTTCCGTCCAGTATTGGGATGTATTCAGAGTTCGAGTAGTCTGTTATCTAAGAATAAAGAGAATGAGTACTAGAAGGATGGTTTGTTTATCTAATGTTATCCTTATGTATCTCCCTCCCCTTGACAAGAACCGTTGTTGTCTCTGAAGGAGTAATCCTTGTGCTTTAACGATTTTATTTCTTATTTCTGTTTCAAATTCCGGTGAGGATTTATGAATTATTTCTATTGGTTTCCTATTGAAGACCGAATGTATCGTTTTATTGTACTCTATTGTTGCTTGGAGAATAAGGTCAACTGTATCGTTTAATTGCTTTTCCAGTTTCAGGCATCTGGCAATTTCTGCTAGAGTGCTGTAAAATCTTTCTACCTGTTTATTTGAGGTACTGTGTAACGGGGGAGAGTTTACAATTTCGATGTTAAAATGATGATGAATTTAGTGATGGCTCGTTGTCGCAATATATAATTTTGGTGTGGGGAAAGAAGTTCATGAGTTGCAATATTGTAGGTTCAATATCAATTATTGTCCTAGAGGCTATGGGTTGGACAATGGCGAATTTAGAAAATTTATCAACGCAAGTCAAAAAATATTTTTTATCTGTGGAAAATATATCAATTATGGAATAGTTGGGAATGGGGGTTTCGCCGATTTCTTTTTGTTCGTTTTTGTCGTGGACATCAATACCCAATTTATTGGCATACCAAAATTTGGTGGAAGGGAAGGCTTCGACTAATTTGTTTTGGATGAATGCCAAAGTTGGCAAATCACATTTAACAGCGTTTACTACGTCCTTTTTTACTGCATCACATACTTTCTCTATGAGGTTATCCCTGTCTGAAAAGTATATGACATTTCTTGTCTTTTTCCCAAATATTATGCTGATTTTCTGTGAAGCCGTAACCGCCTTCTTCGATAATTATTTGGTTTCGAAAGCAGTTAATTGTCTTTTCTGTGGATTCAATGGTATAGGTTAAAGACTGTTCACTATGAATAGTGGGTAGATCTGATGGGATGTCCTTTTCTAAGGCATAAATATTTTGTCTTGAGAGAGCATCGGCATCAAAGTTCTCTTTTCACGGTTTGTAAAAAATTTGGGGATTATGCTCATCGATGAACGCTTTCCACCTTTTGATTTTCGCGTTTGTGTTCTTGTCCGAGACTGCAAATATAAGTGGCTGATGGTCAGTAAAAATATTTAAATTCTTTACGCCATACAAATAGTTTCGAAGGGATTTCAAAGCCCACACTATCGCGAGTAGCTCACGTTCATTTGTCGCTAAATTCATTTCGCTGTCTCTTAGGGTTCTAGATATCATCGTAATTGGGTTCTTTTTTTGTGACAAGACAGCACCTAAACCAAACGAAGAAGCATCTGTAGTCAAGTCAAACAGTTTTTGGTAATCAGGGTATAGAAGCATTACGTCCTCTGAGGCTAAGATGTTTTTTAATTTCTCGAAAGACAATTTTTGCTTCTCGTCGAGATTTACTGGAATTTTCTTTGACTGTCCAGCACTTGCTTTACCATTATCACCTAGTATGACAGTTAATGGTCTAGCTATAGATGCAAAGTCTTTTAACAAACACCTTTAGTAACCTGCTAAGCCGAGAAATGATCTTATTTGGAACAGGTTGGTAGGCTGTTCGAATTTGCCAATTGCTTCCACTTTACTGGGATTGGTTGTAATACCGCCCCGGGAAACCACGAATCCAAGATATTCAACTTTTTCCTTGGAAAAGTGGGACTTTTCTCGTGATATCCTCATGTTGGCGTTATACAGTTTGTCTAATACCCAAGCAATATGGTAGACGTGGTTTTCCATATTCTCAGAGAATATAATCACGTCGTATAATTCTTGCTCATTTAAGCCAATGTCCGGTTGACACCCTAATTGACTTAAATAGTTGGAATTATCTAGAGTATCACGACTGGGTAATTCAAATAGGCCAATGTCCGGGTGACACCCTAATTGACCTAGTTGAATTACCTGGGCTAATCCTAATATAGTGTGATCTCAAGTCGATGTCCGGGTGACACCCTAGTCGACTTGATACCCTTCCTTTGTGTATGTAAAAATGTTGTTAAATATTAACTATCCTTCCCCCTTCCCTTTTCCCTCCTCTGGTTGGCATAGTTAACTTGATAAACAACTGCAGCAAGCCAACTCCTAATAGTATGGATATGCTCCCTTTTTTTAGTCATCAAGTCCGTGTTTCTTACATAAATTTTCTGTGTAGGCAAGGCATTGGGGAGACTGAGAGTTGTACCCCGGCCTGGAAAAACTTCCTTACAGATGGCGCCCGAGCAGTAACCCGCGACTTGATTGACATATTATTTTTGTACATCGTGGTGCTTTCCTTCCCATACCCATTTTGCTTTCCTAATAGAAAAGAATTTAATGGTTGTACTAGCGTAGCGAGGCTTGGCACGAACAGTCTGTACCATGATGCTACTCGTAGGCATTGGCGTAACTCTTTTGTATTCTTTGGCGGTTTTGATTCAGCTATTGCTGCCACTTTATCTGGATCTGTGCCAATGACTTGGTCTTTTAATCGGTGGCCCAGGAATTTTAGCTCTTTCCAGAAAAAAAATTGGCATTATTCCGCATTTGTTCTTAAATTGGCCGCCTCAGTCTGCGGAAGACATCTTTTAAATATGGTTGTTTGTGGGGGGGCGAAGAATTCCTTAGGTAGACGGTTGCCAACAAATTCCCAATATAAGTAAATTAGACCGTACGCGTACTTCGGTTATACACAACACAGTTTTATTAATTGTAAAAGAATATGTTTATGATGGCAAACGGACTTTGACGGTTGGCGGAACAAAAGATGAAAAATGGATACAAATTGGGGGGCGCGCTTGCGGCTTGAAGATAAAACGAACACTAACTCCTGGTATGGAGCTTTTTCCACTTGTCGTCTGATCTTTAGTGTGGCCCTCCTTTCAATTCGCCCCTCTGTTTCAACCACGCTCCTCTTCCGCTGTTCACCCTTTTCTGGCGTGAACATACCTCCCCCCTTGCAACAAATTGCAATAGCCCGGGTGGACTGATAGGGATGGGGAACGGCAGCGTTCTGGAGCGCCAAGATGCTGCCGGAGCCTGGAAGGAGCCTTTGGTGATGGATCTGGGGTGGTTGTTGCTTCTTGGATCCTTAAGTGGGCGGAAGAATTCATGTGTGCCGTCATTTCTTTGTCTTGCTGGAAGATGCAAGTTGGAATTAGTGGGTGCGACGGATGTCTGAGTGGCAAAAATATGGCTGGGCGGACCGGATGATTCTGCCATGGGCCCGCAGAGAACCCAGCCGAAGATAGTTTCCAGGCCGAAGAGGGAGCCGCAGATGTCGTTTTTAATCCGCTCTCCCAAAATATGGGGTAAATAATCCACGCCGATCACCATGTCAATGGGGGAGCGTCTATGGAATAACGGATCTGCCAAAGGAAGCTCGTTGAGGTTACCGTCTACCTCCTTGGGAAACGAACCGGAGGGTAGCGCTCCGGCTAGGTTCGGCAGGACAAAGGCTGCGGTTTCCACGTGCCGAGAGGGATCTCTGGAAGACAAGAGCTGAAACTGACATAGCTTCTGGGCACTGGCGGCCACACAATTGGAAATGCCACTTATCTGGGCGTTAATGAGACGGAACGGAGGTCTCACCAGGTTGAACATTCTTTCGGATAGAAATGTTCCTTCAGACCCGGTGTCGATTAAAGCGCGCACAGGGAAATTAGCGCCCAAGGGTCTTATGGTCACCATGGCGGTGCCTAGTAGGCCTTTACGTGGGGTGGAAACAAAGAAATTCTGGATGTTATGACTGGATGTGGGTCGATCAACTGAATCTGCGTTGACGGAGGTCGCCGGTGGCTGCGCATTGGGTGTCGCCACCGCGGAGGCGGGGACGCGATGTAGCAACGTGTGATGACGTTCTTTACAGATGTGGCAGCTATGGGCGCTGGGGCATTCCCGTAGTTGATGGCCGCGTGCAAAACAATTTAGGCACAACTTTTGTTGCTTAATTACTGGGAGACTGGAGCGGAACGACGATCTTCCAGAGTCTCCAGAACGCGATAACGACACAACTTCTGTTGCTTGATTACAGCCGATCGATCTTGGACGGGCATGGATGTAAATTTTGGACAGAGGCGAATCGGATGGTTCTCTCTACCGCACAGCTTGCAGGAGACCTGATTGACACGGATTTGAGTGTTCAGCGCCTGAAATCTAGCTTGTGGCGCCGGTCTGCGAAGCTCATTGGGAAGGGCCTGGGAGACTGGAGCGGAACGACGATCTTCCAGAGTCTCCAGAACGCGATAACGGTCGATCAGGAACCCGTTTAGGTCAGCCCACGAAGATGGACTGTTCCCATAATGCGGCTTTGCCTCGCCGCGCGTGTTTGAAACGAGATGGTACAGTTTTTCCACTGGCGCCAATCTCGGGTTGTTTATGTACATGGCCGTAAGGAGATCACGGAACGTGGGCCATTGATTGTAATCTCCCGTGAACACGTCAACCTCACAAGGAGGCAGACGGTAGCCTGGCTGTGCGTGGTGTTCGCGAGAGACCTGGACGTTTTGGGGCACGGAAGTTGCTCCAGACGATTGAACTTGTTCAATACTTTTTTTTTAAATTAATAATTTTTTCACGCACACACAAATGCCGAAACTACTCGATCGGCCCTCGGAGTTATTATGAAAATTTTCGAAAAAGTAAAATTTGGAATGTCGAAAAATATTTTTCTTGGATTAAGTAAATTTTTTTTTTTTCGAAATGTGGAAAAATATTTTTTTTGGATATGTGGAAAAAAATATTTTCTGATTAATTAATTAAATAAATTTTTTTTGAAACGTGGAAAATATTTTTTTTGGATATGTGGAAAAAAATATTTTCTGATTAATTAATTAAATAAATTTTTGAAATGTGGAAAAATATTTTCCCCTTTTTTTTGATTAAATAAATTTTCCTTTTTATTTCTCCTTTTTATTTTATTAATTCTCATTAAAACTTCACTCGGAATTATTTTCTTCTTTTTTTTGTGATTGTGTTGTACCACTGTGCACAACTCGAACAGCTGTGCGACTTCTTTGGATAAAAACGACTAAAGAAAAATTTTGTGCAAGTAGTGCGTGAAAATAATAAATCAATTTTACCGCGAAATCAAATTTCTATGCACAAAAGAAATGTTTGCCAAAGCCGGTACATTTACATATGAACATATGTATGTAAATGTATGTATTTTGTAAAAAGCTTACAAGCGGAGCTTTTATGCGGTTCTTTTTGTTGTTGGTGTTAGTGGCGGAACAATGCTTTGGAGCCGGCAAACAATTATAATAGGTAAGTTTGATTTGATTTTATTAAGACACAGAAATTAATTGCACTTTTATTTTCACCTTGCACTTGCACTTGCACTTGAACTCGCGATTGCCGGTATGTATACAATATATAAATGGATATAGGTGGATTGTACATCGATATATGTGTAGATGTAGATGTATATATGTATGTGGATATATGTGGATGGTATATTGATATTTGTGTAGATGTAGATGTAGATGTATATATGTATGTGGATATATGTGGATTGTATATTGACTCACTTGCTTCACGACACGAGCAGTACACTTGGAGCTTGGTGCATCGCTATCAACGGACTCGTGCGGCGTATTTATGGCAACTTAGCCCAACTGCACCGTTGCCAGTACTTTTCTACGTGCCATGGTTTTACTTATGCCCAAATTCCCGCCCTTTTTGTGTACTTAAATATATGATCATGTTGAAAATACATGAAAAATGGCAACGTGCACAATTGACTAATTAGCATAGCATAGCAATAAGTTACCTACGAGTAACAGATTATGTTAAGTATTATATAACATTCTGTCAACCTTATATTATGTTGTGTCATTCACAATTAATACGCCGAAAAGAACGTACGCCAAATAAATATAATTATCAGATCAAATAATCTCTCCTTCGATATTTTGTACATAAATTAAGACTAACTATATAAATAAATATATATAAATATATACACGTTCACATTATTTTGAATAAATTCATAATTGCCCCCTATTGACTGCTCAAATATGAACGGAACTGATTTAATAAAACACAAACGGTTAATTATTGTACAATTTTTATTTTATCTCCTTTAAATTAATCACCATTGGAGGCAATACACATACATATGCCAACGTTTTTTCCAATCATCGTAGCATTTCTGGAAGGCCGTTTTCGGTATGGACTTCAGTTCCTTCTTCGAATTCTCTTTTATGACTTTAATTGTCTCAAAATGTTTTCCACGGAGTGGCAACTTTGGAAACAGGAAAAAGTCACATGGAGCCATATCAGGCGAATACGGTGCTTGCGGAACGATATTAACATTTTTTTAACATTTTTGTTCAAATAATCGCGACCAAGTCGTGATGTGTGAGCTGGTGCATTATCGTAATGCAAGAACCATGACTTGTTGTTCCACAATTCCTTTCATTTTAAGACGAATGCTATCGCGCAAACGCTTTAAAACGTCTAAATAATATTCATCGTTAACCAATCGGCCTTGCGGAAGGAATTCCGAGTGCACCACACCTTCGTAATCGAAAAAAACAGTCAGCATAACCTTAGTTTTTGAGCCACGTTGGCATGGTTTTTGGGTTCGGCTCCTCCGGGGAGCGCCATTCCGATGATTGTTGGGCTGTTTCGACGTCATACTCATGAACTCAAGTCTCGTCACCAGTTATGATGTGCCGGATGTCCGTATCAGTCATTTCGTTAGCGACAGTTTGCGTTGTTCTTCTTGAAGAAAATTCAACAATTTTGGAACAAATTCACAGAAAACAAACTATGTGACATATCACGCTGATGCTGATTTGCCATGTAAGCTTATAACAGTCCTACCATCCAACAAAAAATTTATTTTTGCCATATGTCATCCGCGGACCGTTTTATTAAATCAGTTCCGTTCATATTTGAGCAGAAGGTATAAAAAAATATATATATAATATACTTACATATTATATATAACCATACATATAATTCCAGTGCTTCCCCAACTTTCGCTTTTGCATATGTTGCCTCCCGCGGCCACTCACGCTCTCTGTTAGTATCCACCCATACCATCCAACATTCCCGCTCCCAATCCTCACATATTTTTATTTTTCAATTTCATAATTTTTTTTTCTGAATTTTCTCATCATTTTCCCATAATTTTTTCCTCTTTTTCCTGTATGACTTTTATCATTTTTTCCTTCTTTTGGCCCGGTTTGCATCTTTTCTGGTCATTAATCTTTTCTTTACTGGCGAACCAGCAGGCATCTTTTCTAACATTGAGGCCGATCGAAACCATCTTTTCTAATTTTTTCCATGCCCTTTTTTGGCATGGGTGGCTACATCTTTTGCTTATACTACGACGTTTTACAATATATCTTATATCTATATCCTATGCATTTTCCTTACCCTAAACTTCATATTTTTTTTTTTTTTTTTTCTCTCTACCTAATATTCTACTACTTCAAATATGTCTGGTAGTCTAATATCTCTTAACCTAACTATTCTACTTAAACTACAAAATTCTTTCTTAACCTAACTCCACCGACTCCTTAAATACCCTATACCTATATTCCTAGTTCCCCGAATCCGATACCGGATTTGGCCCACCCATATTACCTGTTGGCTGTGGCTACTGCTGTTGTTGATATTCCGCCACCAGCTGGTCAATTCCCAGCTCCTCCGCCTCTGGCGTCTCCTTCGCCGGCAGAACTCCTCTATAAATTCCTCATTGACTGGGCTGCCCCGCCCTGCGCATCGGCATTGGTAGCCTTATTGGCTCCACTAGCCCTTCGCCCTGCACGGCAACTGCTCCTCCTCGACCCTTGCCATCGCCACCTCCTCTGCCCTCGCCACCTTCCGTGTCCCACAGAAAAATAGCCATCGTCTGTGGAGCTCCTCCTCCACGCCAGAAGGAATGCCAGGTCATTCAAACCAATTCCCTCATCCTCGCTCATCTCCATATACACACCTTCGTCTTCATCCTCCTCCACCATTCCGATGCCCTTCAACTACTGCTACTGCTCTCCTACAGTTTAAGAAGCATTGTTCTTGTCTTTTCATTTTGACATGTACTGTTTGGATTTAACACCAAAAAAATTGTATGCTTGCAACATATTATTTCTCATATTCTCCCAAGCGAGATGATGATTTTTGCTTGTTGCAAAAATTGATCGATGGTCAAAATAAAATTCTTATTTTTAACATTATATGCAGGCCAACAATGACATATCAAATTTTATGATATTTCGCCTCCTGCATAATATAATGTTGGTTCGCCTTTTTATCGTTCCTTTCCATCTGAAGATCTCCCAGTTGTCCGGCCCAACTGTTTGATCTTCATTTGGCTTGTTTCCGCTAGTCAGACTCTGGATCTTGCTCTGGTTGCACTTTTGATTCGCTTATGCGTGCCAACCTTCACTTTTTGGTTGCCATATGCTGCAGTTTACATATTACTGGCGATGTGAATCCCGTGATATTGTATGGCACTCCGTATCGTGGTGCCAGCTTTGCAGCGAATCCGTCCGCCGCATTTGATAGAAAGTGCTTCGCCCAAAACGCCGATTTCTTTAATTTATTTCGAGTTGTCACCTGGCCGTTTGCTTGGTTCGCCTGATCGCACGGTTACTCTATCGAACGTGGATCCTGGCAATCTCAGCTCTCTCCCCTGTGTTATTATATCCCGTTGCATCGGACACTGGACGTTTTAGTTACTGCCAACATTATTTCTGTCCTTTGCTGGTCCGATCGTCGTTGATCTTCACCCGTAAATTGTGCAATCTTTGTCTTGACAGTTCTATTTGCTCATTCAGTTGGATTTTCTTGTGGCGTATATGGTGCTGCTAATTGGTGCGTTATTCTTGCAGCATTTTCCTAACAAACTGAACTCCGTTATTAGTTATTACTACCTTCGGGACCCCAAATCTGCATAGCACTCTTTCTCTGAATACTTTTACTAAATTCTTTGCCGACGCCTTTCTTATTGTTACGAGCTCTGTCCATTTTAAAAACGTATCCATTATTCGCAATAGCACGTCGAACTGACGACGGCTCCTCTGGCACTTTTCCTGCTGCTGGATTGGTTTAAAACGCATACAGTTTTCACAGCGGCTCAAATATGCACGTGCATCTCTTTGCATGCCTGCCCAGAAATATTTAGCCGCCATTCGGGCAATGGTTCTCCTACTGCCTGTATGTCCTGCAGTTGGAGATATTATTTGTTGCCTTAATGGTTTCGGCACACATAATTTCCACGACACAACGTCTTCATATAACAGTGTATTTTTCCGGATTTCCTTTACTCGTTTAGCCATATCTTTTGATCCACACACAGATATGAGCTAGCTGTTCGCGTATGCTGCAATTATCTTGCATCATTCTGCATGATTCCAATGGTTGCCTTGACAATGCATCTGCTACGATATTTAATTTTCCTTTGCGATATGTTATTTTAAAGTCGTATTCTCAATTTTCAATGCTATTGAACCATTTCACTGCCATGTGATTTGCTAGGAATATTCCTAGTTTTCCCCTTCTGTGCCAGGAATACTCCTGGTCTTTGCTAAAATCATTACGAATAGCTCTTAGTCTTCAATATTCTGCTGGGAATAACTCCAAAAATTGTATGCATGCAGTATTAATTATTTCTCATACAGTCAATTAAACTTTGAAATTATATATTCAATAAAGCAATAAGAATTCGCTACAGTGAAAACATATTGGATTGCCAGCCAACTGCCTGACCGTTTCTGAAAGAGATGGCTGAGAGAATATCTACCTACGATCACAAGGCGTTCTAAATGGTTTCAACCGCCTCTGAAGCCGATTGAGATAGACGACGTGGTGATCATCTTGGATGATACAGCCAAACGAAGTTCATGGCCAAAGGAAAGAGTGGTCGAGGTTGATCATGAAGGTTACGCGGTCAAGAAAAACAATTGAAAGAAATGAATTTAAAAGTGAAGCCAGCAAGTCGTCCTAGACGACTTTGAGTATACTCTGTACCAATTAGAGAAACTTTATAAAATCAAACTCCTTCGAATTCGCCATTAATTCAAACTAAAATTTTTCTCACGCCCACTTGGTCATACATGATACCTTTTGGCCATATTACTTTTTGTGCCAAAAAAAATGGCAAACTTATAACCAAAACAGTAAGTAAAAGAAAAGTACCGTTTTAATCAGCAGGTTAATCTCAACCAAATTAATTTACTTGCTTGCTTACTAACAGCAGTTCATGCTGAGCGCCCAGCCTATGTTGGCATAAGCGGTTGTTGTCTTTTAATCATATTCTTTTGAGCAGTTTTTTTGCTTTGGCATGTTTTGATATTTCTTTTCAGCAACTTTGTATAAATTGTTACTAATTGCTAGAAATTATTATTCTCTGTAGTTTTAAAGGAAAGCTTGTGAGGATATATAATATTATAAATATATATTTACCTCACAAAGACGCCACAGAACAATTCAAATATTCTAGAAGCGCGGGCTTTATATGTTTGAGTCAAACATATAAAGGAACCTGGAGGTTCGATCGAGCACATGCAAACAAGAGAAATGTGCGATCGAACCGAAAGCAAACATACACAGAAACATAATTACACATGTTGGAAGAGAAATGCTTAAAGCAATATGTAATAGAAAACAGATGAGAACAAATGCATGTAGGCCCATGTGACGTCACTGAGAGTGAGTTACATGGGGAGTGTTTAGAACCGCACCAGCCAACACACCCACGCACAAGTGCGTAAGCTACCGACACACAAGACTTAGGGAGTCGGCCTAAGAGTATAGACCAACGGGGAAGGCGATGGGATGCAATTCGGCAAGTAACGGAGAGCGGCCTCTCCGCTGTATGTAACATGTTCAAAGCAGAGGTTTGAGAAGCGCTGAAATTGTGGGCGCTAAATTTGAATTATGTATATAAGTATATATTATATATTAGTTCATAATTATTTCTATGTTATATATATAGTTATAGGGATATATTAGTTCATAATTATTTCTAAGTTATATATATATTAGTTCATATGTACACTAGAGTATATGGAAAAGGGCCGCAAATTAGGAATAAGTTAAACATTGTTAAATAGTATATAAGGGTGGACGTTGGCAAAGCTAGAGAGCATCGATTACAGTAGAGAGGCGTACACAAGAGATGCAAAGTTTTGGGCGGAAAATATTGGCGCGCAGAAAAGTACTGGCGAGGGTAGTATATTTCACCAAGCAAGAAGGGTCAAGATGCCTATAAATAGACATGGCTGAGACACAGAGGAGGCAGTGAAGTATCGGCAGTGAAGTACAGGCAGTGAAGTACAGGCAGTGAAGTATCGGCAGTGAAGTACAGGCAGTGAAGTATCGGCAGTGAAGTACAGGCAGTGAAGTAGTATCGGCAGTGAAGAATCGGTAGTCAGAAAGTGTCACTCGAACGGTGAGGAAGGTGAGGGAGCCTAGGTACAGTATTCCACCCACGCATTACGAGGGTCAAGATGCCGATAAATAGACACGGCTGAGACGCGAAGGAGGCGGTGAGCAAGTACCAGGCGGAAAGTGAAAAAACAGTCGAAGTATCAATCAGAAAGCGAAGTAACAATCAAAAAGTGAAGTATTAGTAAGAAAGCGAAGGTTCAGTTAGGAAGCGAAGGAAACAAGCGAAGTATCACTTGGACTAGCAAGGTGCAAGTGAAGTATTAACAAGTGAAGATTCAACAAGTGAAATAAATAAGCGAGGCCAACGAAGTGAAACAAATGTGAAGAAGTAAATGTGAAGGCGTGTCAAGTCAGATTGATAAAAGGATATCCGTCCGTATCCTGGTTACAAGTGAAGGTTTGAAGGCGGACTAGTTTTGGTGGCAAGTAGGTAGACTAGGAGCTATTCCTAACAGGGTATTAAAAACTAGGAGACAATCCTAGCAGATCTCAAGACTAGGAGCTATTCCTAGCGGATCGTAAAAGACTAGAAGTTATTCCTAGCAATATATAAAAGACTAGGAGCTATTCCTAGCAATATATAAAAGACTAGGAGCTATTCCTAGAAGTATATAAAAGACTAGGAGCTATTCCTAGCAAAACATTGAAAACTAGGAGCTATTCCTAGCAGTTTTAGTGAAGACTAGGAGTATTCCTAGCACAGTTAGGGAAGACCAGGAGTATTCCTGGCACAGGCAGGTGAAGACTAGGAGTATTCCTAGCACAGTTGAGGAAGACCAGGAGTAGTCCTGGCATAGTGGGAAAAGACTAGAAGTATTCCTAGCAGAATATTAGGAGCGTAACAGGCGACACGTGTAGCTAAACAAGACCAGAAGTCATCGTGGCAGTAGGAATACTTGCCACAGCCAAACACAATCCGTCGATAAGTTTTCATGAGTGCAGCGGTGCAGTGTGGATTCCACAATAGCTACAATTACAAAGCCAATAGCCCGTGCAGAAGCTCTCTGACCATACCAACATCCACCCATCAAATTGCCAATAAAATTATAACGTATTGTTAAGAGAAAGAACAACTGTATCTTCTCATTTCACCAGCGCACAATATAAATTCGATGTGTCGTGCCCTTACACCTGAAATCCGGATCTGCCGCATGTAATGACCAAAAAGGATCGTTTCAAACTTCTCTTATATTAGGTTTAAATGAATTGCTTTATATACCTAAATAAGTCAATAAATATTGTAAGAATGAATTAAATGAATAGAAATTCATGTATAAGCCTATGCCTCCATAATGTAGCCCCTAAAGGGATCACCTGTGGTGAGGTTTGCAAGTGCGTCCGATTTACATCTTTGGGATGCATCGCGTTTTGCACCGTAAATCTTTTTCTTTTCTCTTTTCTTTCTAGTACTGAAATATCATATTTACTTCCGGTTAAATTTTGTCGCCATCACGCTCAATAATTGTAAAATATTTATATAAAGGGCATGTGGAATCAAAATTTGAATCGGCGATCGCTTAAAACTACACCTTAATAACTTTGTTTTCTGGAAAGTTTTATCAGAATCGGGGCACTATATCATATAGCTCCCAGAGGAACGATCGGACAAAAAATTGGTTTTAGATGAAAATCTTGGTTATTTTAACAGCAATTCACTCGAAATTTGGTATATGTAAGTTTGGTATATATAAAAATGTGTCTCTGTATATATAATAAACCGCCTCTGAAGCCGATTGAGATAGACGACGTGGTGATCATCTTGGATGATACAGCCAAACGAAGTTCATGGCCAAAGGAAAGAGTGGTCGAGGTTGATCATGAAGGTTACGCGGTCAAGAAAAACAATTGAAAGAAATGAATTTAAAAATGAAGCCAGCAAGTCGTCCTAGACGACTTTGAGTATACTCTGTACCAATTAGAGAAACTTTATAAAATCAAACTCCTTCGAATTCGCCATTAATTCAAACTAAAATTTTTCTCACGCCCACTTGGTCATACATGATACCTTTTGGCCATATTACTTTTTGTGCCAAAAAAAATGGCAAACTTATAACCAAAACAGTAAGTAAAAGAAAAGTACCGTTTTAATCAGCAGGTTAATCTCAACCAAATTAATTTACTTGCTTGCTTACTAACAGCAGTTCATGCTGAGCGCCCAGCCTATGTTGGCATAAGCGGTTGTTGTCTTTTAATCATATTCTTTTGAGCAGTTTTTTTGCTTTGGCATGTTTTGATATTTCTTTTCAGCAACTTTGTATAAATTGTTACTAATTGCTAGAAATTATTATTCTCTGTAGTTTTAAAGGAAAGCTTGTGAGGATATATAATATTATAAATATATATTTACCTCACAAAGACGCCACAGAACAATTCAAATATTCTAGATTCGCGGGCTTTATATGTTTGAGTCAAACATATAAAGGAACCTGGAGGTTCGATCGAGCACATGCAAACAAGAGAAATGTGCGATCGAACCGAAAGCAAACATACACAGAAACATAATTACACATGTTGGAAGAGAAATGCTTAAAGCAATATGTAATAGAAAACAGATGAGAACAAATGCATGTAGGCCCATGTGACGTCACTGAGAGTGAGTTACATGGGGAGTGTTTAGAACCGCACCAGCCAACACACCCACGCACAAGTGCGTAAGCTACCGACACACAAGACTTAGGGAGTCGGCCTAAGAGTATAGACCAACGGGGAAGGCGATGGGATGCAATTCGGCAAGTAACGGAGAGCGGCCTCTCCGCTGTATGTAACATGTTCAAAGCAGAGGTTTGAGAAGCGCTGAAATTGTGGGCGCTAAATTTGAATTATGTATATAAGTATATATTATATATTAGTTCATAATTATTTCTATGTTATATATATAGTTATAGGGATATATTAGTTCATAATTATTTCTAAGTTATATATATATTAGTTCATATGTACACTAGAGTATATGGAAAAGGGCCGCAAATTAGGAATAAGTTAAACATTGTTAAATAGTATATAAGGGTGGACGTTGGCAAAGCTAGAGAGCATCGATTACAGTAGAGAGGCGTACACAAGAGATGCAAAGTTTTGGGCGGAAAATATTGGCGCGCAGAAAAGTACTGGCGAGGGTAGTATATTTCACCAAGCAAGAAGGGTCAAGATGCCTATAAATAGACATGGCTGAGACACAGAGGAGGCAGTGAAGTATCGGCAGTGAAGTACAGGCAGTGAAGTACAGGCAGTGAAGTATCGGCAGTGAAGTACAGGCAGTGAAGTATCGGCAGTGAAGTACAGGCAGTGAAGTAGTATCGGCAGTGAAGAATCGGTAGTCAGAAAGTGTCACTCGAACGGTGAGGAAGGTGAGGGAGCCTAGGTACAGTATTCCACCCACGCATTACGAGGGTCAAGATGCCGATAAATAGACACGGCTGAGACGCGAAGGAGGCGGTGAGCAAGTACCAGGCGGAAAGTGAAAAAACAGTCGAAGTATCAATCAGAAAGCGAAGTAACAATCAAAAAGTGAAGTATTAGTAAGAAAGCGAAGGTTCAGTTAGGAAGCGAAGGAAACAAGCGAAGTATCACTTGGACTAGGAAGGTGCAAGTGAAGTATTAACAAGTGAAGATTCAACAAGTGAAATAAATAAGCGAGGCCAACGAAGTGAAACAAATGTGAAGAAGTAAATGTGAAGGAGTGTCAAGTCAGATTGATAAAAGGATATCCGTCCGTATCCTGGTTACAAGTGAAGGTTTGAAGGCGGACTAGTTTTGGTGGCAAGTAGGAAGACTAGGAGCTATTCCTAACAGGGTATTAAAAACTAGGAGACAATCCTAGCAGATCTCAAGACTAGGAGCTATTCCTAGCGGATCGTAAAAGACTAGAAGTTATTCCTAGCAATATATAAAAGACTAGGAGCTATTCCTAGCAATATATAAAAGACTAGGAGCTATTCCTAGAAGTATATAAAAGACTAGGAGCTATTCCTAGCAAAACATTGAAAACTAGGAGCTATTCCTAGCAGTTTTAGTGAAGACTAGGAGTATTCCTAGCACAGTTAGGGAAGACCAGGAGTATTCCTGCCACAGCCAGGTGAAGACTAGGAGTATTCCTAGCAGAATATTAGGAGCGTAACAGGCGACACGTGTAGCTAAACAAGACCAGAAGTCATCGTGGCAGTAGGAATACTTGCCACAGCCAAACACAATCCGTCGATAAGTTTTCATGAGTGCAGCGGTGCAGTGTGGATTCCACAATAGCTACAATTACAAAGCCAATAGCCCGTGCAGAAGCTCTCTGACCATACCAACATCCACCCATCAAATTGCCAATAAAATTATAACGTATTGTTAAGAGAAAGAACAACTGTATCTTCTCATTTCACCAGCGCACAATATAAATTGATGTGTCGTGCCCTTACACCTGAAATCCGGATCTGCCGCATGTAATGACCAAAAAGGATCGTTTCAAACTTCTCTTATATTAGGTTTAAATGAATTGCTTTATATACCTAAATAAGTCAATAAATATTGTAAGAATGAATTAAATGAATAGAAATTCATGTATAAGCCTATGCCTCCATAATGTAGCCCCTAAAGGGATCACCTGTGGTGAGGTTTGCAAGTGCGTCCGATTTACATCTTTGGGATGCATCGCGTTTTGCACCGTAAATCTTTTCTTTTCTCTTTTCTTTCTAGTACTGAAATATCATATTTACTTCCGGTTAAATTTTGTCGCCATCACGCTCAATAATTGTAAAATATTTATATAAAGGGCATGTGGAATCAAAATTTGAATCGGCGATCGCTTAAAACTACACCTTAATAACTTTGTTTTCTGGAAAGTTTTATCAGAATCGGGGCACTATATCATATAGCTCCCAGAGGAACGATCGGACAAAAAATTGGTTTTAGATGAAAATCTTGGTTATTTTAACAGCAATTCACTCGAAATTTGGTATATGTAAGTTTGGTATATATAAAAATGTGTCTCTGTATATATAATAAACCGCCTCTGAAGCCGATTGAGATAGACGACGTGGTGATCATCTTGGATGATACAGCCAAACGAAGTTCATGGCCAAAGGAAAGAGTGGTCGAGGTTGATCATGAAGGTTACGCGGTCAAGAAAAACAATTGAAAGAAATGAATTTAAAAATGAAGCCAGCAAGTCGTCCTAGACGACTTTGAGTATACTCTGTACCAATTAGGAGAAACTTTATAAAATCAAACTCCTTCGAATTCGCCATTAATTCAAACTAAAATTTTTCTCACGCCCACTTGGTCATACATGATACCTTTTGGCCATATTACTTTTTGTGCCAAAAAAAAATGGCAAACTTATAACCAAAACAGTAAGTAAAAGAAAAGTACCGTTTTAATCAGCAGGTTAATCTCAACCAAATTAATTTACTTGCTTGCTTACTAACAGCAGTTCATGCTGAGCGCCCAGCCTATGTTGGCATAAGCGGTTGTTGTCTTTAAAAAAATTCTTTTAATCATTTCTTTGAGCAGTTTTTTTGCTTTGGCATGTTTTGATATTTCTTTTCAGCAACTTTGTATAAATTGTTACTAATTGCTAGAAATTATTATTCTCTGTAGTTTTAAAGGAAAGCTTGTGAGGATATATAATATTATAAATATATATTTACCTCACAAAGACGCCACAGAACAATTCAAATATTCTAGATTCGTGGGCTTTATATGTTTGAGTCAAACATATAAAGGGAACCTGGAGGTTCGATCGAGCACATGCAAACAAGAGAAATGTGCGATCGAACCGAAAGCAAACATACACAGAAACATAATTACACATGTTGGAAGAGAAATGCTTAAAGCAATATGTAATAGAAAATAGATGAGAACAAATGCATGTAGGCCCATGTGACGTCACTGAGAGTGAGTTACATGGGGAGTGTTTAGAACCGCACCAGCCAACACACCCACGCACAAGTGCGTAAGCTACCGACACACAAGACTTAGGGAGTCGGCCTAAGAGTATAGACCAACGGGGAAGGCGATGGGATGCAATTCGGCAAGTAACGGAGAGCGGCCTCTCCGCTGTATGTAACATGTTCAAAGCAGAGGTTTGAGAAGCGCTGAAATTGTGGGCGCTAAATTTGAATTATGTATATAATGTATGTATGTTATGTATTATATATTAGTTCATAATTATTTCTATGTTATATATATAGTTATAGGGATATATTAGTTCATAATTATTTCTAAGTTATATATATATTAGTTCATATGTACACTAGAGTATATGGAAAAGGGCCGCAAATTAGGAATAAGTTAAACATTGTTAAATAGTATATAAGGGTGGACGTTGGCAAAGCTAGAGAGCATCGATTACAGTAGAGAGGCGTACACAAGAGATGCAAAGTTTTGGGCGGAAAATATTGGCGCGCAGAAAAGTACTGGCGAGGGTAGTATATTTCACCAAGCAAGAAGGGTCAAGATGCCTATAAATAGACATGGCTGAGACACAGAGGAGGCAGTGAAGTATCGGCAGTGAAGTACAGGCAGTGAAGTACAGGCAGTGAAGTATCGGCAGTGAAGTACAGGCAGTGAAGTATCGGCAGTGAAGTACAGGCAGTGAAGTAGTATCGGCAGTGAAGAATCGGTAGTCAGAAAGTGTCACTCGAACGGTGAGGAAGGTGAGGGAGCCTAGGTACAGTATTCCACCCACGCATTACGAGGGTCAAGATGCCGATAAATAGACACGGCTGAGACGCGAAGGAGGCGGTGAGCAAGTACCAGGCGGAAAGTGAAAAAACAGTCGAAGTATCAATCAGAAAGCGAAGTAACAATCAAAAAGTGAAGTATTAGTAAGAAAGCGAAGGTTCAGTTAGGAAGCGAAGGAAACAAGCGAAGTATCACTTGGACTAGCAAGGTGCAAGTGAAGTATTAACAAGTGAAGATTCAACAAGTGAAATAAATAAGCGAGGCCAACGAAGTGAAACAAATGTGAAGAAGTAAATGTGAAGGAGTGTCAAGTCAGATTGATAAAAGGATATCCGTCCGTATCCTGGTTACAAGTGAAGGTTTGAAGGCGGACTAGTTTTGGTGGCAAGTAGGAAGACTAGGAGCTATTCCTAACAGGGTATTAAAAACTAGGAGACAATCCTAGCAGATCTCAAGACTAGGAGCTATTCCTAGCGGATCGTAAAAGACTAGAAGTTATTCCTAGCAATATATAAAAGACTAGGAGCTATTCCTAGCAATATATAAAAGACTAGGAGCTATTCCTAGAAGTATATAAAAGACTAGGAGCTATTCCTAGCAAAACATTGAAAACTAGGAGCTATTCCTAGCAGTTTTAGTGAAGACTAGGAGTATTCCTAGCACAGTTAGGGAAGACCAGGAGTATTCCTGCCACAGGCAGGTGAAGACTAGGAGTATTCCTAGCAGAATATTAGGAGCGTAACAGGCGACACGTGTAGCTAAACAAGACCAGAAGTCATCGTGGCAGTAGGAATACTTGCCACAGCCAAACACAATCCGTCGATAAGTTTTCATGAGTGCAGCGGTGCAGTGTGGATTCCACAATAGCTACAATTACAAAGCCAATAGCCCGTGCAGAAGCTCTCTGACCATACCAACATCCACCCATCAAATTGCCAATAAAATTATAACGTATTGTTAAGAGAAAGAACAACTGTATCTTCTCATTTCACCAGCGCACAATATAAATTCGATGTGTCGTGCCCTTACACCTGAAATCCGGATCTGCCGCATGTAATGACCAAAAAGGATCGTTTCAAACTTCTCTTATATTAGGTTTAAATGAATTGCTTTATATACCTAAATAAGTCAATAAATATTGTAAGAATGAATTAAATGAATAGAAATTCATGTATAAGCCTATGCCTCCATAATGTAGCCCCTAAAGGGATCACCTGTGGTGAGGTTTGCAAGTGCGTCCGATTTACATCTTTGGGATGCATCGCGTTTTGCACCGTAAATCTTTTTCTTTTCTCTTTTCTTTCTAGTACTGAAATATCATATTTACTTCCGGTTAAATTTTGTCGCCATCACGCTCAATAATTGTAAAATATTTATATAAAGGGCATGTGGAATCAAAATTTGAATCGGCGATCGCTTAAAACTACACCTTAATAACTTTGTTTTCTGGAAAGTTTTATCAGAATCGGGGCACTATATCATATAGCTCCCAGAGGAACGATCGGACAAAAAATTGGTTTTAGATGAAAATCTTGGTTATTTTAACAGCAATTCACTCGAAATTTGGTATATGTAAGTTTGGTATATATAAAAATGTGTCTCTGTATATATAATAAACCGCCTCTGAAGCCGATTGAGATAGACGACGTGGTGATCATCTTGGATGATACAGCCAAACGAAGTTCATGGCCAAAGGAAAGAGTGGTCGAGGTTGATCATGAAGGTTACGCGGTCAAGAAAAACAATTGAAAGAAATGAATTTAAAAATGAAGCCAGCAAGTCGTCCTAGACGACTTTGAGTATACTCTGTACCAATTAGAGAAACTTTATAAAATCAAACTCCTTCGAATTCGCCATTAATTCAAACTAAAATTTTTCTCACGCCCACTTGGTCATACATGATACCTTTTGGCCATATTACTTTTTGTGCCAAAAAAAATGGCAAACTTATAACCAAAACAGTAAGTAAAAGAAAAGTACCGTTTTAATCAGCAGGTTAATCTCAACCAAATTAATTTACTTGCTTGCTTACTAACAGCAGTTCATGCTGAGCGCCCAGCCTATGTTGGCATAAGCGGTTGTTGTCTTTTAATCATATTCTTTTGAGCAGTTTTTTTGCTTTGGCATGTTTTGATATTTCTTTTCAGCAACTTTGTATAAATTGTTACTAATTGCTAGAAATTATTATTCTCTGTAGTTTTAAAGGAAAGCTTGTGAGGATATATAATATTATAAATATATATTTACCTCACAAAGACGCCACAGAACAATTCAAATATTCTAGATTCGCGGGCTTTATATGTTTGAGTCAAACATATAAAGGAACCTGGAGGTTCGATCGAGCACATGCAAACAAGAGAAATGTGCGATCGAACCGAAAGCAAACATACACAGAAACATAATTACACATGTTGGAAGAGAAATGCTTAAAGCAATATGTAATAGAAAATAGATGAGAACAAATGCATGTAGGCCCATGTGACGTCACTGAGAGTGAGTTACATGGGGAGTGTTTAGAACCGCACCAGCCAACACACCCACGCACAAGTGCGTAAGCTACCGACACACAAGACTTAGGAGTCGGCCTAAGAGTATAGACCAACGGGGAAGGCGATGGGATGCAATTCGGCAAGTAACGGAGAGCGGCCTCTCCGCTGTATGTAACATGTTCAAAGCAGAGGTTTGAGAAGCGCTGAAATTGTGGGCGCTAAATTTGAATTATGTATATAAGTATATATTATATATTAGTTCATAATTATTTCTATGTTATATATATAGTTATAGGGATATATTAGTTCATAATTATTTCTAAGTTATATATATATTAGTTCATATGTACACTAGAGTATATGGAAAAGGGCCGCAAATTAGGAATAAGTTAAACATTGTTAAATAGTATATAAGGGTGGACGTTGGCAAAGCTAGAGAGCATCGATTACAGTAGAGAGGCGTACACAAGAGATGCAAAGTTTTGGGCGGAAAATATTGGCGCGCAGAAAAGTACTGGCGAGGGTAGTATATTTCACCAAGCAAGAAGGGTCAAGATGCCTATAAATAGACATGGCTGAGACACAGAGGAGGCAGTGAAGTATCGGCAGTGAAGTACAGGCAGTGAAGTACAGGCAGTGAAGTATCGGCAGTGAAGTACAGGCAGTGAAGTATCGGCAGTGAAGTACAGGCAGTGAAGTAGTATCGGCAGTGAAGAATCGGTAGTCAGAAAGTGTCACTCGAACGGTGAGGAAGGTGAGGGAGCCTAGGTACAGTATTCCACCCACGCATTACGAGGGTCAAGATGCCGATAAATAGACACGGCTGAGACGCGAAGGAGGCGGTGAGCAAGTACCAGGCGGAAAGTGAAAAAAATAGTCGAAGTATCAATCAGAAAGCGAAGTAACAATCAAAAAGTGAAGTATTAGTAAGAAAGCGAAGGTTCAGTTAGGAAGCGAAGGAAACAAGCGAAGTATCACTTGGACTAGCAAGGTGCAAGTGAAGTATTAACAAGTGAAGATTCAACAAGTGAAATAAATAAGCGAGGCCAACGAAGTGAAACAAATGTGAAGAAGTAAATGTGAAGGAGTGTCAAGTCAGATTGATAAAAGGATATCCGTCCGTATCCTGGTTACAAGTGAAGGTTTGAAGGCGGACTAGTTTTGGTGGCAAGTAGGAAGACTAGGAGCTATTCCTAACAGGGTATTAAAAACTAGGAGACAATCCTAGCAGATCTCAAGACTAGGAGCTATTCCTAGCGGATCGTAAAAGACTAGAAGTTATTCCTAGCAATATATAAAAGACTAGGAGCTATTCCTAGCAATATATAAAAGACTAGGAGCTATTCCTAGAAGTATATAAAAGACTAGGAGCTATTCCTAGCAAAACATTGAAAACTAGGAGCTATTCCTAGCAGTTTTAGTGAAGACTAGGAGTATTCCTAGCACAGTTAGGGAAGACCAGGAGTATTCCTGCCACAGGCAGGTGAACTCTAGGAGTATTCCTAGCAGAATATTAGGAGCGTAACAGGCGACACGTGTAGCTAAACAAGACCAGAAGTCATCGTGGCAGTAGGAATACTTGCCACAGCCAAACACAATCCGTCGATAAGTTTTCATGAGTGCAGCGGTGCAGTGTGGATTCCACAATAGCTACAATTACAAAGCCAATAGCCCGTGCAGAAGCTCTCTGACCATACCAACATCCACCCATCAAATTGCCAATAAAATTATAACGTATTGTTAAGAGAAAGAACAACTGTATCTTCTCATTTCACCAGCGCACAATATAAATTCGATGTGTCGTGCCCTTACACCTGAAATCCGGATCTGCCGCATGTAATGACCAAAAAGGATCGTTTCAAACTTCTCTTATATTAGGTTTAAATGAATTGCTTTATATACCTAAATAAGTCAATAAATATTGTAAGAAATAATTAAATGAATAGAAATTCATGTGTAAGCCTATGCCTCCATAATGTAGCCCCTAAAGGGATCACCTGTGGTGAGGTTTGCAAGTGCGTCCGATTTACATCTTTGGGATGCATCGCGTTTTGCACCGTAAATCTTTTTCTTTTCTCTTTTCTTTCTAGTACTGAAATATCATATTTACTTCCGGTTAAATTTTGTCGCAATCACACTCAATAATTGTAAAATATTTATATAAAGGGCATGTGGAATCAAAATTTGAATCGGCGATCGCTTAAAACTACACCTTAATAACTTTGTTTTCTGGAAAGTTTTATCAGAATCGGGGCACTATATCATATAGCTCCCAGAGGAACGATCGGACAAAAAATTGGTTTTAGATGAAAATCTTGGTTATTTTAACAGCAATTCACTCGAAATTTGGTATATGTAAGTTTGGTATATATAAAAATGTGTCTGTAGAGTTTTAATAGAATCGGCCGACTATATGAAATAGCTCCTATAGGATCAATCGGAACAAAAAAATAAAATTTTTTTTACTCGTAAATTTTTTTTCTTAATAATTCTGGTAATTTATATGTAATTGATAAGAACAGTTTGCAAAGGTAGTCGAAGTTAGCCCATCCTTCTAGTTTTTTTTTTTTTTTTTTTGAAAGCCAAAGCACAACAGCGGGAAAAAAAAGAATTAATGAAATTCTAATCCAAATTATACTTTATGGTGTCGAAAATGCTTCCTTCTGCTGTTACATCCTTTGGTAAACCTGGACAAAATAGATTTCTTTGATTTCTGTTTTCTATTTCTGTTTTCTATTCTAATATGACACTATCGTGGGCTTGTTTTATGTCGTCTATTCTATTTAGCCAATAGAAATGTCTAGAAACCAGGGGAAATGCATCTGAATCTAAATCGACGATGGGTCCATTCTCTAATTCAGAGATTTCCTCTTCCTCATATAACCGGTATAAGGCGTCTGGGACAATGTGGTCACGCCATTTGTGATTAGACATTGAAAACTTAAATTGTGGAATTCGAAAGATCCATCAAAGCATGTCTCCCAGAAAACATATTGCTGACGCAACCAACCAAATTTTGCTAGAATGATCAGTAACTAATTTAAATTCTTATAGTTCCAAGTAACATCGAAACTTTTCCATAGCTAGAATGATGCTAAACATTATTTACGTTGTGCACGACAGAAAAAGGAAGCACCTCAGGATCGCTACGAGACTCCAACACCGTAAGCCGAATGAAGAATAGAATCCTTGGGACCAAGTCATTTCCAATTCCAATGTAACATGTAATCACAATAAAAGATGATCGACCAATCAAGCAATGCTGTTACCCAAGAAAACCGCCCCAGCAACAGATAATCAACGACACAGTGGATAAGATTGAGCCCTCCACATAGCGCACCTATTGTGCTAGTTGGAAAGAAGGGGATATACTCCCATGTGCTCAGTCTATTCGGGACATGCCTACCCTCCTCCAAGAATCAACCATATTCAAGTATATTTCAAACCTTGGATCTCAAAAGTGGTTATTGGCAGATCCCTCCTGCCAAGACTAGCCGTGAATTTACGGTTATGCTCTTCAGCCACCCATACACCACTCGACAGCGTAATCGCACTCGAGAGGAAACCCCACACATTTATCTATCTAAAGGCACACCTTTAAAATTGTCTTTCGTCGGCAAATAGCGAATAACTTACGAATTAACCAAGCGAAGTGCTACTTCTTCAAACGAAGTCTTCAGTTCCTTGGACATGTCTATTACCTTAACTGTTACATTTACATAAATAGTTACCTTTATATGGATTTAAATGGAATATGATTTAAATGGTTATTATAATTTTATTAATTTCTGGAGGATAATTTGGGCGAAACGTTTAATTACCGCCAATGGTATTAGCCAAACGAACCTGACTGGATCTAGTCTGCGCTGACTCCTCGTAGGACTGCGTAGGACTATCGTTCCAACGACCTAGGAAAAATAAAGCCAATTTATCCGTTATGATTAGTCCTTATCTAACGTGTTGTTGGAACAATATAAGTGTAGTTATTTTTGTGTTGGTGAAGCAAATAGGAGAAACTAGTTTCGCAAGCTATGTAGTGTGTAGTCTGTCCAACTATCTTTAAGTATCCTTCATCTCAAAATATCCCTTGAGGAAAAATTACATGAAACCATCTAATAGCATTCAAAGCAAGTCAACGTATTTGTAAGGGCTTGTTGCTCTCGGGTCAACTCTCTCCAAATAGCTTTGGTTTTTTTTGAGAGTTTGGGCAAGAAAGTATAGGAAAAAACCCAACAAGCCAACCCAACAAAAAACCCTAAGCGAACTTGTTCTTGTGGGTGTGACAGAGGACACCATAAAGACAGTGGGAAGCAGGAGTGAAGAATGGAGTAACGGCTTCGTTTTCCAGCAACTTTACCGCATCTAAGGAGAGTAGTCTAATTTAGGAAGCGGTCGCGGCTGGTCCCACTTTGGGAAAAAAAAAATCCCAACCCACCTTTCATTCGTGAACGCGGTGTTAAGTTCAAGTGGGAAATAAAGAAATTTAAAGAAATGACAGCCTCAAGTGACGAGAGATTGGCAATGAACTAGTGATCCGGCTAAATGGCGAACGAAAAATACCTAACTTCATACGCATCCAGCTAAGTGAAAAAATAAAATTCAAGTTCATATGCATCGGGCGAAACAAACCTTTAAACTAGCTGATTAGCGAAGAGAGCCATGACATATTAAACGTCCAACACTGTGTAATTTCTGGTGTATCTCGCCCATTGTATGACTCTCTATATCTGCCAAGCCTCAGTGACGCTGCCGCCCAGCTTGCGAAACAATAAATAATTTATTACAAAATACACTTATGTTTCCTAATAAAAATCGCCTGTTTATAATGAATCTCGCACTTGTTTATAATAAATCTCGCACTGAATGATTTAATTTCACATTTGGCTCAAATAATTATTTCTTTTTAAAGCTTTCCTCAACTCTCTTATTTATAGACGACTATTGCAAGCTAAAGCTCCGAAACTAACAGTTTAATAGTATGATTTTGCGCACATGTGCTTTATTGCTGTTGTAGGTGTAATTAGCTATTGTTAAGTGCAATAATTTTTGATGAATTAAGAGAGTTCTAGAATTAAAGCTTTTGTGCTAATCTGCTCTTAAATATTCGAACTACATCCTAGTGATTTATTTACTTCATTTTTTATATACTGTGGTCTCCCTCTTTAAGCTGTAATATACTACTACGAAAGTTGTGAGCAGGAGCGTTATTTTCATGAGCTACCACTTACGAAGAAGCTGAAAGTCTTGTTCATTAAGCATCATATTCTGAGCAAATGTTAAGAAATAAGGTGTAAAACCTGTACTTCGATGAACGTTTGCTCTTAAAGCATGATCCCTGCCAATATAAGCGCGATATACAGCTAATACGGAACGACTTAAACATTTGCTTACATTTGCTTGCGGTGAAATCGCGTAAGAAAAGATTCAAAAGTACCCGATCAACGTCTGGTACTCCAAAGGTATAAAATATATGATTCTCCAAAAATTACATAATCCGATTAGATGTGAATTTCTTTAAGGGATACAAAAAGTGAAACTTAGTGCAATGATCGGACAACGATTAAAATTCCTATGTTTCCTTTCCTTTTCTTCGGATAAGGGCCTAAAAGATCCATATAAAGTTTTTGAAATCGTCGCTCTGAAACCATTGGTTGACCCATTGGAGGTCTTGAAACAGTATTAGGGTGGACAGTGCACTTATAATATGTGATGTCAGGTTTCGACTGCAAGCAAGTTGTCCCTGCCGACTTTGAGTATACCCTGTACCAATTAGAGAAACTTTATAAAATCAAACTCCTCGAATTCGCCATTAATTCAAACTAAAATTTTCCTCATAAGCGGCAGCAACGAACGCATGCTATCTCGCTCACACTTAATACGCAGTGTCGCACTAGACATTTCAGTGCAAATTGTACATTCATATATCTTCGCTTTGGTCAGCTGATAACTTTTGGCCATATTAATGGGTGTGCCAAATAAAATTGCGCTACCTTTAATATAACTCTAGTTATTCGTTTTTCTTAAATTGTGGGGCGGAAGTGGGCGTGGCAAAAATTTGAAACAAACTTGATCTGCGTAGATACTACACGAATGCTGACACCAAAGTTGGTTGCTCTAGCTCTTGTAGTCTGAGATCCGAAATGCTTCCTTCTGCCTGTTACATACATTTTAGCGACTTAAATATACCCTTTTATCCTATGGGTACAGGGTATAAAAATAACCAAAAGGAAGAAAATTCAACGTGCGCTAAAATACAAGTGCGGTACTGTCCTGGCAGATGTATCGTTATGGGCTGTTAGAATGGCTTGGCAATATAATTTCCACATTTCCATCATACGAAACCTTGAGTATGTGCCTGGCCACAATCGAAAATCCCTTCAAATAAAAAAAATTAAAAAAAAGACGTAAAAAGGAAAAATTATTGCATTAAATAAATAAGAACCATGTAATTATGTTTACTGAACCAAAGTTTTATCTTCAACTGATCGTGAAGAAAAGACACACCGGGCGTACCACCTTGAAGAAACTATTAAAATGTTACACGAATTCATCAAGAACAACAAGTAGGTAATTTTTTACCACTTATAATTTTAATAAATATTAAAGATTTCACATCTGTGGAGGAATCTGTAACCCCCATTAAAGTCAAAAAAAAGAGAGAAAGAATAGTAAAAAAAAACAGGAAAAATAAAAAACCATTATCAGTTTTCGTAACGTTTTACTAATTTTCGAAATCCAAGGGAATAATGTCCTTGTCCGATCAAGAGTTAGCAGGGATGACTCTCCTGGCAATTATAATAACCATTCAATTCAAGCTTTCACTGTGGATTGACGCGTTTTCTTTTGTTCCTGCATAATTTTCTTTATTTTCGACTTTAAAGTCATCGCGCTAGTTACCGATAACGGTAATATTCTACCCCCACCTAAACCATCTCGTGCAACACCTTCCACTGCTGAAATCAACATTCGGCAGAATGCCGACACAACGGGTTTCACATACAGGGAACATTACATAAATCTTATATATACATAATATTTTCCTAGTACTACCCAAAAAGCCTCTGCGTAGGCAACTATATATACATAATATTTTCCTAGTACTACATACATAATACAACATAGTATAAGAATATAGGAATGCCGATTCGGGGAATTCTCGCATACTAACTAGAGCCTCTGCGAAGGTTTCATATAAGAAAATGAAATAAAAGACGGCAGTTCACAATTCAGACTGAAGAGAATCAGACGTCTTTGACATTTTTTCCTATTTTACCAAGGACCATATTAATTAACAAGGACGTAACTGGCGCAGCTGGTAGTCAACCATACGATGTCTTTAAGATATTAAATTTTCATAACAATGTAGTACCCATGGCAGTGCAAAACAAATTAACAAATGGAAATGAAAACAAGAATCATTAAAAAAGTGTATCACAACAATTTTAAATCTTGATAAAAATGTGCAACAACAAATCACTTATGTATGAGCCACGGATATAAATAATTTGTGCAACACAAAAGTGGTTTATGTACTCGAATGCGGCGTCAATCGCTGATCACTGCTAATGAGTGCATAAGCAATATATACAAAAAAAAAAAAAATAAATAAAACAAAAATACAACATGAGTGCCACATGAAAATTATTTATGCATTGGAATGCGGCGTCAATCGCTGATCACCGCTAGTACATACATACATGAAAACATATACATATATATATAACAAAAAAAAAAAAATGAGAAGAAAAAACTAATAAAGATATTTGCAACATAAAAATCATTTATGTATTGGAATGCGGCGTCAATCGCTGATCCCCGCTCGCATCGCCAATTCTAAAAACCCAAGTAAACAGGCAAATGAGAGAAGAGTAACTACGAAGTACAACACCTAATACAATACAAACTTCAAACAATAAAAGGAAACAACAACACGTAAAAATACTACACAAAAAAAAAAGAAAAATATATATAAAAAAAAAATACTTTATATTAATTATACTAGTTAATAAGAACACAAAAAAACAAAATTTTATATATAAAAAGGAATAAGAAATTTTCTATACAAGTTCGGCCTCACAGATGAAAAAGAATAGTTTAGTAAATAAAAGCAGGTCGCAGCTAGGTCTTAGGAGTAATGTCAGTCTACCATAACTCCCGAAACTATAATTCTCCACCAAATGGGCACAACAACAGGAATCGCAGTACCCGCGACAATACCATAATAATACTGAGCAAACACAACAGACCAATTTTCACAATATTAAAGAGGACGAAAATTTTCAAAGACAAGCCTCGACAAACCCGTCGGTTACATAAGTAGACATACTCATGGTCCAACACTCCCTTATGTAGTTTTGAATATCCCCAATCAAAACCAAAAATTGAAATTTATGATCGACACGGGATCTATACCTTTTCATTTATAGATCCCAAAATTTGCTAACAAAGAAATGACACTAAACCTGACCAAGGAAATAATAATTACGACTGTTCTACAAAATTACCCTATAGACAAAAAAATCTCATTGCCTGTCCCATCAGAATTTAACGAACCCGGTGTACTAGACCTCCTTCTTTTTAAGTTTCATCCATATTTCGATGGGCTCCTAGGTATGGACTTTCTTTCAACCTTCAAGGTTAATATAAATATGGGAGAATTCAAGCTCCAAACAAAACACACTTCCCTCGATATTCTAACCGAAGTCAATTACGCATCGGACATCTTCCATATACACGCCAATACGAAAGCTCGATTCAAGCTCCCTGTTAGTCTCACTAAGGGAGATTTCCTTTGCAACACAACATCTATTGACACAAATCTTTTCATATCCGGAGGGCTTTACACAGCCGATGAAGGAAAAAGCTTCCTTGAAATAACAAATGACACGGACATAGAACAAACGCTTTGCTTTGATCAGCCAGTACAAGTAATGCCATATAACGAAAAAGCATACGACCAAATTCGTAGTATAACGCTACAAACTAAACCTCCTTTCGAAGGCAAACAAGGCAACACATTGCAAACATCGCATTTAAATAAAGAACAAAAAGAGGGGTTATTAAAACTTTGCAAAGAATTTCACAACCTATTCTATGACAACGCATTGCCACTTACCTTCACTAACGAGGTAAAGCACCAAATCTCCACATTAGACAACATAACAATACACGTTAAGACCTACAGATAGCCATACGTTCATAAGGAGGAGGTTCGGAATCAAATCGCCCATATGCCAGACAACAGCATAATACAAAATAGTCATTCACCCTGGGGTGCCCCCGTTTGGGTAATCCCAAAGAAATCCGATTTCACAAACGAGAAAAAGTGGAGATTAGTTATCGACTACAGAAAACTTAACGACGAGACAATCGCAGACAGATACCCCATATTTGCAACATAAAAATCATTTATGTATTGGAATGCGGCGTCAATCGCTGATCCCCGCTCGCATCGCCAATTCTAAAAACCCAAGTAAACAGGCAAATGAGAGAAGAGTAACTACGAAGTACAACACCTAATACAATACAAACTTCAAACAATAAAAGGAAACAACAACACGTAAAAATACTACACAAAAAAAAAAGAAAAATATATATAAAAAAAAAAAATACTTTATATTAATTATACTAGTTAATAAGAACACAAAAAAACAAAATTTTATATATAAAAAGGAATAAGAAATTTTCTATACAAGTTCGGCCTCACAGATGAAAAAGAATAGTTTAGTAAATAAAAGCAGGTCGCAGCTAGGTCTTAGGAGTAATGTCAGTCTACCATAACTCCCGAAACTATAATTCTCCACCAAATGGGCACAACAACAGGAATCGCAGTACCCGCGACAATACCATAATAATACTGAGCAAACACAACAGACCAATTTTCACAATATTAAAGAGGACGAAAATTTTCAAAGACAAGCCTCGACAAACCCGTCGGTTACATAAGTAGACATACTCATGGTCCAACACTCCCTTATGTAGTTTTGAATATCCCCAATCAAAACCAAAAATTGAAATTTATGATCGACACGGGATCTATACCTTTTCATTTATAGATCCCAAAATTTGCTAACAAAGAAATGACACTAAACCTGACCAAGGAAATAATAATTACGACTGTTCTACAAAATTACCCTATAGACAAAAAAATCTCATTGCCTGTCCCATCAGAATTTAACGAACCCGGTGTACTAGACCTCCTTCTTTTTAAGTTTCATCCATATTTCGATGGGCTCCTAGGTATGGACTTTCTTTCAACCTTCAAGGTTAATATAAATATGGGAGAATTCAAGCTCCAAACAAAACACACTTCCCTCGATATTCTAACCGAAGTCAATTACGCATCGGACATCTTCCATATACACGCCAATACGAAAGCTCGATTCAAGCTCCCTGTTAGTCTCACTAAGGGAGATTTCCTTTGCAACACAACATCTATTGACACAAATCTTTTCATATCCGGAGGGCTTTACACAGCCGATGAAGGAAAAAGCTTCCTTGAAATAACAAATGACACGGACATAGAACAAACGCTTTGCTTTGATCAGCCAGTACAAGTAATGCCATATAACGAAAAAGCATACGACCAAATTCGTAGTATAACGCTACAAACTAAACCTCCTTTCGAAGGCAAACAAGGCAACACATTGCAAACATCGCATTTAAATAAAGAACAAAAAGAGGGGTTATTAAAACTTTGCAAAGAATTTCACAACCTATTCTATGACAACGCATTGCCACTTACCTTCACTAACGAGGTAAAGCACCAAATCTCCACATTAGACAACATAACAATACACGTTAAGACCTACAGATAGCCATACGTTCATAAGGAGGAGGTTCGGAATCAAATCGCCCATATGCCAGACAACAGCATAATACAAAATAGTCATTCACCCTGGGGTGCCCCCGTTTGGGTAATCCCAAAGAAATCCGATTTCACAAACGAGAAAAAGTGGAGATTAGTTATCGACTACAGAAAACTTAACGACGAGACAATCGCAGACAGATACCCCATATTTGCAACATAAAAATCATTTATGTATTGGAATGCGGCGTCAATCGCTGATCCCCGCTCGCATCGCCAATTCTAAAAACCCAAGTAAACAGGCAAATGAGAGAAGAGTAACTACGAAGTACAACACCTAATACAATACAAACTTCAAACAATAAAAGGAAACAACAACACGTAAAAAATACTACAAAAAAAAAAGAAAAATATATAAAAAAAAAAAATACTTTAAAGATAATGTGTTGCCTTGTTTGCCTTCGAAAGGAGGTTTAGTTTGTAGCGTTATACTACTAATTTGGTCGTATGCTTTTTCGTTATATGGCATTACTTGTACTGGCTGATCAAAGCAAAGCCTGTCCCATCAGAATTTAACGAACCCGGTGTACTAGACCTCCTTCAGACAACAGCATAATACAAAATAGTCATTCACCCTGGGGTGCCCCCGTTTGGGTAGTCCAAAAGAAATCCGATTTCACAAACGAGAAAAAGTGGAGATTAGTTATCGACTACAGAAAACTTAACGACAAGACAATCGCAGACAGATACCCCATACCTAATATTAACGATATACTCGATAGCATAGGAAAGGCAAAATATTTCTCCACAATAGATCCGGCAAGTGGATTTCACTAGATTGAAATGCATCCAGATGATATGGCCAAAACGGCTTTTTCTGTCGCGAATGGACAATGTGCTAGGAGACTTGATAGGGAATATTTGTCTTGTCTACTTAGACGATATTATAATTTTTTCCACATCACTCCAAAAACTCTTGTCAGACCTTAAAGCCGTCTTTCGGAAATTGCAATTAGCGAACTTAAAAATCCAAACAAACAAATCCAACTTTCTAAGGAAAGAAATAGACTTCTTGGGACATATAGTCACACACAAGAGGGCATCAAACCCAATCCAAATAAGATAAAAGCAATTAAAGAGTTCCCGTGTCCCAAGACTATCAAACAGATAAAATCATTCCTAGGATTACTAGGCTATTACAAGAAATTTATGAAGGATTTTGCTAAAATTACAAAACCAATCACAAGACAACTTAAAGGAGGCAAATCGATTATAATTCACACAGAGTTCAAAAAAGCATTCGACTATTGCAAAACACTATTAACAAACGACCCTATACTACAATACCCTGACTTTAAAAAGGAGTCGTTGTCACAAGGCCCTGACAAATCCGACAAACCTATTTGATTTGCAAGTAGGACGCTTTCGGACACAGAAACCCGGTACTCGACTGTAGAAAAGGAAATGCTAGCCATAGTCTGGGCAGTAAAATATTTTCGAAATTAATATAAATAAAGTCAAAATCGTCACAGACCACAAACCCCTAGTCTGGCTAGAAAATTTCAATTAACCTTGTCCGAATATGACTATGAGATGGTCTATAAAAAGGGTTCACAAAATGTCATTGCAGATGCACTAAGCAGAATAGAACCAAAAATGTGCACAAACGACACCAGCCCGGTACCAAACCCTAATATACCACTTTCACCCAGTCCGTTAAATACATTCACCATGCAAACAATATTTAAACTTCATCCAATCTCTTCATGTGTTAAAATATTCCCGTTCACACACAAAGTCCGTAGTTGTATTTCAGAACCATCTTTCATCTTAGAAAATACATCAAGAATTCTAAAAAACTTCATTAAACCAAATAAGACATTAGCAGTGCATACCACCGACGAAATATTCGCCGTAATAGAAGAATCTTATTTCAAATACTTTGCAGACACCGGTCTGTATAAAATATGCAGGTGTTTGACGTTCCTTTCGGAACCAACATAATAAAGACTTATCACCTATCACACCACCAAAAACCATAGAGGTATAGACGAAACATACCAACACCTAACGAGAGTTCTATATACCCCATCTAAAAAACAAAATCTCTGAAATAATACGAGACTGTGAAGAGACAAAAACCACCTTTTGTGAATCCCGAAATACCAAACGGACCGTTAGATATCATTCACACTGATATTTATACAATCAACGACAACTACAATCTGACCATAATCGATAAATTCTCAAAGTTCGCTCAAGCCTACCCACTCACAAACAGAAACTCCGTCAGTGTCACAAAAGCCTTCAAAACATTCATGAAGCAATTCGGCCTACCGAAGAAGACCATTCTCGATCGATCAGGGCGCCGATTTCTCAGGGTTAGTCTTCAGAAAATTCCTGGAACAATATAATATAGAACTGCACGTTACATCTTTTCAACAATCAAGTAGTAACTCAGTCGAACGGCTACATTCTGCATTGACGGAAATATATACTGTAATTTTCAACAAAAGAAAGGAGTTAAAGTTACCACAAGAACACGAAGAAATCCTCGATGAAGCAATTATTACTTACAATAATGCTATCCATTCGAGCACTAATCACACACCCTTCAAATTATTTAGCGGAAGAACACATATTTTCGAAATTCAATAACGAACAAGACTACCTAACAAAACTTAACGAATTCCGTTCTCATATTTACCCCGCGGTTAAACTAAATATGGAAGCCTCGACGCGTAGTTGAACAGAGAAATTAAACGAAAAGAGAATAATACCACCTGACCTGAATCGTCAGAAAAGAAAATAGGCGAAATAAACTAACTCCCCGATTTAGCAAACACAAAGCGCTAGTTGACAACGGCATTACTGTACTAACAACAATAAAAATGGAGAACAGGTTAAGATTAACAACTTCATTAAATCATATCAAAATACTATTTCTAAAGAAATAAATTCAGAACAGTATAGGGTACAGATGCTCCAACACTATAATCGAATCAGCTACAACATAGACATATATAATCATTTAAGTAACATTGCATTTTTACAAAACTAAAAATAATTCCGAAATATATTTTTAACTCCAATAAAATATCAATTATTAAAGAAATTCTAAAGAACAAAACATTGAAATACAATTTGAACACGAAATATACAATATCCTTTCATTAGATTCAATAACAAAAAAATAAGACGTTAATATTTAAGATAAAAATTCCAATACTATCGCAAGAAAATTACCAGTTGTATCAATTAATACCCCTACCTATTGACAAAACAAATTCCTAGTACTCTCCAAATATGTAATGAAAAACACACTAGAAATTAAGATTTCAAAAGCACCTTGTATTAAAATAAGCACAATTAATGTATGTGAGACCCCACTAATTACACCCCATTCAAAATGCTTACATAACCTATTCAAAACAAATTCCTAGTACTCCCCAAATATGTAATAAAAACACCTGGTCGATTTGCAAAGACGATCTGAACATAATGCAAATGAAAAATCAGGCTACGTCGCATTTAATAATCGTTTATATACTAATCGGAATCACAATATTGATTACTGCCCTAACATGGATCCACAATCGGAGGTCGGTTGTTTTACGCCCACTACCCTAAGTCCCACTGTCACTCCTATCCAGCACTCGGTTCCTGTACCTTCGTTGTGGCCGTCGTTCCATCTGCTGAAATCAACATTCGACAGAATGCCGACACAACGGGTTTCACATACAGGGAACATTACTTACATAATATTTTCCTAGTACTACCCAAAAAGCCTAGTACTACATACATAATACAACATAGTATAAGAATATAAGAATGCCGATACGGGGAATTCCCGCATACGAACTAGAGCCTCTGCGAAGGTTTCATATAAGAAAATGAAGTAAAAGACGGCAGTTCACAATTCAGACTTAAGAGAATCAGACGTCTTTGACTTTTTTCCCTATTTTACCAAGGACCATATTAACAAAGACGTAACTCGCTGCCCTAAAAAATTGTCCAATAATTTGGTGGTGGTTTATCTAATTACTAACATAGTGCTTTTTGTTTGTTTGGACATATAAACGCAAAATCAAAGCATTAAACTTATTCTTTTGTATTAATCTTTGATTTTGCTTTTGTACTTCTTCCCGCTTTAAAATCACTCTAGCGCTCTCGCCTACGTACTGTTGTTGCATGTGCAGTGCTGTTGGCTCTCCCACTCTTTTTTCTTAATTTCTTTTGATCGCGCTCGCATCTATCTCTGTCTCACGGTACAAGTGATACGTGTACTTGTGTAGTGCTCTCTTTAATTTAAAAACTATCCTCTCTTCAAGTTTGACCCAAGTGTCGAATTTGATTTTAAATACTGAGTGAGTTTTTTCTTTGGCTTTTTTTTTATTGAATTTTGATTTTTTTTTTCTTTTGCTGTAAAAAAAAATATTTAAATAATCTAAAACTATTATGTCTGTCTGCTCCAGCAAAAAGTGTTTGCCTTCACCCCATAACGTATTTCTCACTTGTTGGCTGTGTGATAATGTCATGCACGTCAAGTGTGGACAAAGTGAGGGACTGTTTGGAGCAAAGAGGTGGTCTCAAATTGGAACTCATGCCGAGAAGTGGAAATCGAGATGAGGGTATTCATGAGGCAGATCAGGGACAAGTTTAAGAAACTGTCATCTGGTTTTCGTAAACTCTTTGATGAGTTTAACGCTTTGGAGACACAGTTCAAAAGCTATAAGCTGTTGAATGAGTCTCCAAAACGCAAGAAAACTAGTATGCGGAATCTGTCCCTGCATCTGCCGGTGCCTATCCCTGTCTCGGCCGCGGTTCCGCAATCTTCGTCACTTCTCACAGCCAATCCTCCGCAGCTCATATCGTTTACCATCCCCGTCACACAAAAATGTAAGCATCAAAAATAGCGGTGGAAAAATTTAAATTTAATTATTCTAGGGAAATCTCTTCCTTTAAAATTAATGTCCCGGTTGAACTGTTTGTCTGCATCAGTAGTAACAGCTTTTGCCCGGATCACATTTTAGTGAAAGAATATACGGCCAAAAGGAAAACTCGTGGCTCAGTTAGAGTTTCTTCCACTTCTTAATATAATTCTTCTTAATATATTAGAACTTTGGATCTGATATTTGTTCTCGATTTCACCAATGGTGCAGTTTCCAGAACAAACCTTCTTGTCCTGCCTGAAGATAGTTTTCATCCTACTTTGAAGTTAACTGTTGATATTCCGTATCGTGTACCGACTGTTGGTGCCTGTCCTGCGGTTAAATCCCGTAATTTTCTAAAGACCAATTTTAGTAAGATAAATGAGCTCTATTTCTCTGTTTTATAACACTCTTGGTTCGCTTTTTAAGGTTTGTGTACCGCTGAGGATCCCAGTGTCGGCTTATAGGCCCCCCTGGCATTCTCGGGAGCTAACTAACCTGAAAAATGTGAAATCGAGGTGTTATAAAATTTACAAGAAATCAGGCCGGACCTCAGACTATGCCCGTTACGTAGTCGCTCGATCAAAGTTTTTGACGCGTAATACGCAATGCTATAAGGATTACCTTCAGCGTTGTTAATTAGAATTTTCCAGTAATCGTAAACAATTTTATAGCTTTGTGAATTCCAAACGCAAAACGTCTGTCTATCCATCATGCTTATCTCTTGAAAACAATATAGCGAGTTCTGATCAAGCCATCGCTGATTTGTTTGCAGACTTTTTTACAACAACCTATTCCTCAGCGGAATATCAATCAGACATTCCGTATCCTTACCAAGTAAAAAGCTCTAACTGCATTACAGTCCTTCGATTGATGAAAGTTCGCTCCTAAGCGTGCTTAATTTAGTGAAACCTGTCTACTCTCCTGGTCCTGATGGAATACCAGGTTGCGTTCTCAGATTTTGCGTCGAGGCTTTATGTAAGCCAATTCGTAAAATTTTTCTTTTGTCTGTCAAATATTCCACGTTCCCAGCTATCTGGAAGGAATCCTATACAGTTCCTCTCCATAAAAGCGGTAAAAAATCGGATGCATCCAACTATAAGGGTATTTCTAAATTGTCCGCTATACCTAAAGCTTTTGAAAAATTAATCACTTCTCAATTGCAACATTTTTGTAGATCTATAATTTCACCATCTCAACATGGGATTGTCAAATGTAGATCTACTAACCTTTTAGAATTTACTTCTTTAACGATCGAAGGATTTAGAAATGCAAGGCAAACTGATGTCATATATACTGATTTCAGTAAGGCTTTTGATTCTGTTAATCATACGTTTCTTCTTTATAAATTAAATAGAATTGAGTCGGTTCAAAAACAGTTCTTGCTTTTTGCTCTTCGTGGTCTGAACTGGGATCGTAATGTCAATTTGCCATCGTACTCTAGTAGACTTCTTTTACTTGGCCTTCCTTCTCTTACTAATCGTAGAGTAATGCTTGGCGTCATTTTTATGCACAAGCTTCTTTTAAAGGTGATATAGACTCGCCCGAGCTATTAAACCAAATAAATTTTAGTGTTCCTTATAGACTTACTAGAAACTTTATACCTCTATCTCTGTCACGCTGTTCTACTAATTATTTACTGCATGAACCTTTTCGAGTTCTTTGTTCTGATTATTACTAAAAAATTCTACACTTTTTTGGCTCGTAGCTAGCTTTAGTTTTCGTTTTTGTCTGTATGGATGAGTGCAAACGTGGTCGCCAAAAATCTTTCACAAATCCCATGTAAAGAATTGGGATTTTTTTAAATAATAGGTTGGCATTTTAAATAATAAATAAATAGTTTAGTTAAAATAGTTTAAATAGTAGTTAAGTAGGAAGAAAATCTTCTTTGCACCTTATACGCCATCTTGAAAATATTTTCCCTTTTTCCTTCTCTCTTTAAAAGAATAAGGGCTTTCCACATGCCTCAATTTAAACACATTTATCTCACATAATAAAAGCCAAGTGGAGGATTTCGTGTCATTATCCGATTTATCACCCCCACATAGAAATTATATTTTTTTTTAGGCACACCTCCTCCCCATCAGCATCTCACTATTCTTTTCATTGTGGCTACTGTCGACAGAAGCTAGTTACGTTGAAACAAGGCAGTTACTTAAATTTAGTACATCTGATTAAAGTTGGACGGGATGAAGTCAGCCATCGAAGAACTCAAACCCGAGGGTTGACCTTGTTTCACTTCGATCAGGACCAATTATCGAGGGTCAAAGGAGCACGTTCAATGGAATGGATGGAATCCCCTTGGAGGTGGATCGCAAGATCGTCAGATTCTGGATATGGTGGACAGGCTTGTCGAAAACAACAATATGGGATAAACGACAAGCTCTTCGAGGCGTCGAAGAATTTAGCAAAAAAAATTAAGTTGGTAAACTGAGCAGGGCCTGTCAAGTTCCTAAAGCTGGACTGGTGAATGGCAACTTATTAGATGAGGAGGAGATGAAAACACTTCTGAAGGAAACGGATTCGGCGACCGTCCAGGAAGCGATCTGATCTGCGGGACGCAGATATTTGAAGGGGTGCGAGTTAACACTGAGCGTGCAGTCACAATGGGGAAGCAACGAGCTGCCACCCAGCCAGGGGTGCAGGCAGTTCCAGTCGAACAGCACTGAATAAATTTGGCAAAGTAGTCGTTGTGACAGGGCGGACAACAAGCTACAAAATTGTAAAAAATTCAGGCTGATGTGTTTCCAACAGGCTGTGCAATCAATGTCTTAAACAAAATAACTAATACTTTTGTATTTCTAAATGAGGGCTCGAACGATGAAGCTCAATCATTATGTCTCATATGGACAGACAACACGGGACGCAGAGTCGATGCGTCGGAGTGCGTCAAGATGACGGCAGACGATTCTTACGAATCTTACATTCGATCCATATGCGTGAGCTCATCGGGAATTCCATTCGCAGCATTCTAAATGGCGCAAACAACTGGAATCTCGCAGTGTCCCTAGAGTGGTTAGTGACTACTTCAACTACAAGAAGTTCCAAATTATTGTAGTTCCATAGCTAGAATGATGGCTAAATATTTTGTTCTGTGACACTTTAGTTACGATGTGCACGACATATAGGCGAAGGGCAACTCCGCATTCTTTTCTGATAACTGTACCAATTACAAAGTAACTGGCAACACAATGAAGATAACATTTTTACTCGAAACCCGCGTTTTTTAGCACAGGGACAGTTGTTTGATTTTTAATTGGTTCATAGCTTTTCCGTCCAATAAAATTTTTTTAAAGTACCCAAAGGTTTCTTTGGTTTGACCAAAATACCGATGTACATGATGGAGGCGGGCGGCTTCCACTTACACAATTGGTCATCAAACACTCGGGAGGTTCTAGGCAGCGGGACAACATCCTACACAATGCGGTCGAAATTGATACAACCGAAAAGGTACTTGGTTTGTACTGGATGACAGAATCTTATGACTTCATCTTCATGTGAAAGTTCGATAGCCGGAAACGTTGGCGATATTCGATGAAACACTAAGAAACAGGAACTTCTCCGCTTGGATTCGTCTCAAGCTTCAACATAGAACTAAAAATTCTACTACAAGACGTGTGGAGAAGTGGGATCAGCTGGGACGAAACCCTATCCAATGAATTACTGCCTAAGTGGATAACGATGGATTCGAAAAGACTTCTACCAACCATTTCGGATTTAAAAATTCCCAGATGTTATTTCAGAACAGGCGTTCGTTAATGCAAGCGAAATGGCTTACGCAGCTGTCTGTTACCTGCGCATACGGCAAGACGAAATAACTTATCTCAGCTACATGGCCTGCAAAGCAAAAGCGGCCTTTCTAAATCTACATCAAGCCTGGAACAACTCAACATCCTATGCAAGGATACCACAGGAGCCAACATCAAAAGCCTTCAACAAATTAACGTTCAAGTAAACAAGGAAGACCTAAAGCCGAACATCCAAAGAAAACTTAGAGATGGACAGATCGATCTATGATGGAAATGTGCCATCCACACGTGACATACACACCTTTGTAAATCCATCCCAAATCATATGGAGCAGCTGTTTACATTCGAGATACATATAAAAATGGATAGATTTCAGTTAGACTACTGTGGCAAAATAACAAATCGCACCTCTGGACTCGAACTGTGTGCAGCAGTGCAACAAGGTGGTGGAGAACTCCCAGAAACTGCAGATGGAAACTGATCAGACTCTTTAGCTGTGTTAACTTGGATAAATTAACATACGTTTGTGGCCAACAGGCTCACAAAAATAAATGCAGTGTCAAAATCACTACAATGGCGGCATATGTCCTCAGCTCTGAATGCTGCAGATGTCCTTTTAGGAGACATATCTTCATATCAACTTAGAACGAACAATTTATAGTTAAAAGGACCATTGTTCCTGCATGCACCACGATCTCGCTGGCCAACTTTATTTAAGGCAGCATATCACAAAATCAACAATTCGGAAACAAAAACAAAGGTATTCAGCATGCCAATGTAGTCAAGCGGTTATGATAAAACTGGATTCATATGTTAAGAAATATATAAATCTCACAAACAACGGCTTCCATGGTATTCTATCAGTACGGTCCAATTTATTGTGATTATTATTTAATTCGAGTGAATTAAAATTACCCTTAAATGAAGCAAGCAAGTCGCCCCTGTACCAAGTAGAGTAACTGTATTAAATCAAACTCCTTAAAAATTGCCATCAGTTCAAACTAAAATTCTCCTGACAAGCGGCAGCAACGAACGCATGCTATCTCTCTCACACTTACTACGCTATGTCGCACTGAGCATTTCAGTACAAATTGTACATAGATATATCTCCGATATTTCTTGTCCGATTTTAACAAAATTTGGTCAGCTGATACCTTTTGGCCATATTATTTTGGGTGAGCCAAATAAAAATACGGTATCTTTATTATATCTCTAGTTATTCGTTTTTCCTAAATTGCGGGGGCGGAAGTGGGCGTGGCAAAAATTTGAAACAAACTTGATCTGCTGACACCAAGTTTGGTTGCTCTAGCTCTTGTAGTCTCTGAGATCCACGTGTTCATACGGTCCGTCTGACGTCCGTCTGTCCGTCCGTCACGTGGATCTCACGTGGACTATAAGACTATAAGAGCTAGAGCAACCAAATTTGGTGTTACCTTTCGTATCCCACTGAGTTTCACTCTTTATCTGCCTGGTTAATTAAAAAGCTTATCTACCAAGTTTCAACCACATGGCTTAAAATTCAAGGTCTATTTCTTGCGAAAAAAAATAGACGAATAGATGGATAGACATCTGACCATTGACCCTCTGCAATGGTATAAAAATTTAACCAGATTACTCCTCACTTTAGATCTCAATACAGATGCTTCTTCGTTCCCATATAAGAGCTATATGATGTAGCTAACCGATTTTGACAGGTTACCGTTGGTGAGAACATCTTATATTTTACAAATACCAAACTCCATGTTATTCGATTGGTTGATGTTAAACATTATTCTCGGACAGACAGATGTTCGGACACACAGACAGACAGATGGACATACTGACAAACGGACATATACTGATTAAACCAACTCAGCTGGTCGTCCTGATAAAGAATATATTTTCTATGCTTGATGAGCCTTGTGCTTTATAATATTAACACTAACTGTACTTCAGTTCTCTAAACGTTTATTTATATATCTTCGATAATTACTACGAGATTTCAGCAACAAATGGGAATCTGTCTAATTAATTATATTTTGTTTATGGTCAGACAAAGAAATCAAATTAATCTGAGTAAAAATCAAATTTCTCCGATATCCAAAAGTGGTAATATTTACAAAAATTACTTACGTAATTTTGAAGGATGTTTTATTAAAAATTCTTCAAGTTTTTCACGTTCTGGCAGCTCCAGCACAGCCCCTAATGACCACATCAATGCGAAAAGAAATAAACGCTCCAAAGTTTTCTCACTATGTATAAGAAGATCCATCATCAGCCCATCCATTATATCAAGCATTTGCCGGATGTAAATTGCCTCTAGTATACGCATTTTAGTGATAAGTCTAGACTGTAAAAACGTATGTGCATCTTCATAAATAGCATCGTAGTATCTTCGGAAAGTTTCACGATTATCTCCTTGTTTTATTAACCATGCTTCCATATAAACCCTCCAACTTATAACTGATGAACTTGTAAATACCATTCCAACACGACTTACTGTTGCTGGAGATGCATTATCAACATTATCGGGTTCAAAAACTAACTTAGAGTTATCGGCCATTTTAATCCGATCACCATTAGCTAGAGTAAGCGTCTTGTTATCATCCAAAACTGAGTTTAGATTTTCAATCCATACAGCGTCAACAGGTCCGTCTAACACAATCCAACAGTTCTGATTATGTGGAATCTTTAGTGAACGTCGCCAAAGCGTTGAGAATATACCATCGGTCCAATCATTTGTTGCTACATCTAAGCGACCAAACATTTGTGGTGCGGTAATAGCTTTTGGATTCATTCTCATTTCTTGATGAGAAAGACCCATTTCCGTAAAACATCGAAGCATGCAATGTGTACAAGTCGTCTTACCGGATCCGGTTGGACCCATTAGCATTAGACCATGTCTTACTAATGATGTCTCATATAATTGCACTACTTTTAAATTCCACTCAGGATTGTTGACATATCCCAATTCATCGCATACTTTAATAACGGCTCTTTGCAAATCCTTGTAAACATTAGTTGTAAGTTTTATTCCAGGAAACATATCATCGACAAGAGAAACAAATAAACCTTCATCTTCATCAATTAGCTTTGAAACGTTCATATCACGTAACACACGCATTACGATTGTTTCCTCTGTGTCGTTTGGATTCGAGCGCTTTTGTGAGCCAAGTGTACGAAGTACTGAAAGAATATTCCGAAGACCAAAATCATAATGCACCTGCTTAGATAGTTGTTCCTCACATAGCTTATAAAGGGTGAACATTTTTCGTGACAACACTATGTTTTCTTTAAAACCACAACTCGCCATTTTAACGCGTATAATTATTTGTCGGTCGGGTACCATCATTGCTACCGTTCGAAACATAATTTTCAAATTCTCAGGAAGTTCTTGTCTGCCAGCATAACCGGGATTCATCGTAATAAATATTCCGAATTCGGGATTAAGAGACACAACATCGCCATCCAAAAATATAAACGACGACCGTTTTTCTTTCCGAGCCGTCAGAACAATACTGTAAAAATATAAGTTGCTATTAATATATATGTTAAAAATTATTTTTGTTACTTACTATATCTGTTGAGCTGCCACAGAAAGTACTGGTAGCTCTATGCGATTAAATTCATCAAAGCAACCCCAAGATCCCGACTGAGCAAGGCCTTTATATATACGGCCCAAACCACGAAAATCCATCTGATCAGAACAATTGAATACTACAACGAGTTTGCCAAGAGCTCGTCCCATATCTTTTGTTGTTTCTGTTTTACCAGTTCCAGCTGGACCTGCTGGTGCTCCGCCCATACACATTCCAACAGCCTGAGCCAGAGTAATGTAGCAACGATCAGTCAACGGAGTAATAGCTAGACGTTCAGTCACTCCGAGATATTCGTCTTGATATATAAAATTAACATCAGTTATACTAACTATAACGTCATCGTTATCTTCATTGTAATAAAATCGTGCTTGTTTTTGCCACTCAAAATCGGCAGCAGATTTTACTCGTTGTGTGCACAAATCATCAAAAATGTCTCGCTGGTGAACATGTATCGTGACCATTGTCTCAAATCGTATGCGATCAAGTGAAGTTAAATCTTTTACAGTTAGGTCTATGAAAAAATTTAACAACACTAGGAACTTGTTATTTGTGCGTTTCATAATTGTTTTATCGGAACGACATTTCCGTAATGCGTATTCGGAATCTTTTGTCCATAAAAGTTGCACACCCACTACGCCAGCTTGCCCACAAAAAATTGGAAACTCCTCTGCGAAATTGAATTCAGGATCGTTTAAGCTTATTGCCATAGTCGCGAGTACTGTTCTCATAGTATCTTGCATTTCTTTTAACAGTCGTCCGAGCCATAGTTCTACGCTACCTACACATTGCACTGCATTCTCAAATTTTACTTTTTCATGATTCATTGAATTCATGCTTTCAATTATATCATTTGTTTTTTCCTGGAAGTCTACTGTAGCAATAGCGTCAAATATGCTAAGAAGATGTGGCTGTATCGAAGTAGGATCTGACGCTTGGCCCAAAATCTCTAACAAAACAGGGTCGGATACAAAGAAGAAACGAGGAAAAAGTAAACGTTTTGTTTCCAAGTATCCCGTCAAACTCTTTTGGCATGTTTCTAACTGATCTAATAGCCAAGTTAAGTTGGTAGAAAGTAATTCATCTCCAGTGCAGCATTCTACTGCATTTGGTATTTCTCGAGACCTCATCATTATTTTTACATAACTTTTATCAATATTTGTAAAACGTTTTGCTTCCATAGGTAGCTGCTTTGATATATCTCCTCCAACAAAAACAGCTTCTAAGTATATCCAGAGATTTTGAACCATAAGCCATTTCTCAAGTATGTCCCCAGTGTTTACGAGTTTAGATAACCATAATTGAATTTCCTTTTTAAACGGTGCATTATAGCGATTAGACGCCAATGAATTCATTATCATTAAGCTGTCCTCCAGAGACGCAATAATTTCCAATGTTTCCGTACCTTTAAGCACTAATTCTCCTCTGTTTTTAAATTGACCTAATTGCAAGTTAACTGTAGACCAATCTGTAATTATCTGTTTAAGCTTGGCCTCAATATCTAACTCCTTGCTGGCTCCTACACAAATGTCTTCCACATCTTCTTTGTAACTTAAAATTGGAGCTTCAAGTAATTTTCCAAGAGTAAACTTGGGATCTGTTGGATCAAAATCAGTTTTAAAAAGAGCATTTAATCTAATCCAATGACGTTCTTTCATTGCTTTATTTGTCATTAGTTCAAGAAGTGGACATGTTTCGTTAAAATCATCTATTTTTGACTTAAGGTCATTAAAAGCTGGCCAAGATTGCATTCCCTTAGGCAACTTTCGGCATCGTAGCTGAAAGTCAGCGAGCTCTGAACTTATTTTTTCAATGTTAACTTCAGCCCATGGTATTTCGTAGTAATCTGATATGGCTTTTAAAACCTGTATGTATAAGGAATAGAGTCTGTTAAGGTAATTAAACTCTCTTTTGCGCTGATGAAGAAGTGGATATTCAGTGATTGGTAAACCAAATAATTTTTCACCACTACTATACATTTCGTACTTGCGCCAAAGCTCATCAAATCGATTCTGAAATAAAAAGACCCTATCGCTTGCTTCTTTCGCTGAAATTCCTTCGACCATCGGACCATTCGCTTCAAAATCGGTGTTAAATCCATCAAATTCTTGAACAAAAGTAGCAATTCCATCGTTCAGCTCTCGAAGTAGTGGTTCTTCCATTTTGGAAATCCGATCTGATACCTTTTTGGACTATTTCAGGCAATAAAGACTTTTAATTTATAAAACTAATAGAAATACTCACATTATCTAGCATTTTATTAAATAAAACTTGGAGTCCTTCAACTTTATCATAATCTTCTTGAGGTACAAATATATTAAACAGCGAAAATAGAGAATAAGTCTCAGTTATCAATTGCAGATTTAAGTCCAACCTGAAAAATGTAGGAAATGCGAAAGTCAAACATTTATAAATTTAATTTAAGCTGTTATTAACAAAAGTAAGTATATAAACAGGCAGAAGGAAGCATTTTCGACCCCATAAAGTATATATATTCTTGATCAGCATCAATACCCGGAGTCGATTGAGACATATCCGTCTGTCCGTCCGGGTATACTCAAAGTCGGCAGGGACGACTTTGCTGGTGTCATTTTTATACCCTGTACCAATAGGGTAATAGTGTATGTTAAAGTTGCTAAAATGTAGGTAACAGGCAGAAGAAAGCATTTCCGGACACATAAATATTTTTGATCAGGATCAACAGCCGAGTCGATTGAGACATGTCCGTCTGTCCGCCCGCATGTTCATCAGTCTGTCCGTCCGTTTGTCAGTCTGCCCTTCTGTCCGTCAGTCCGTACGAATACGTGGATCTCAGAGACCACAAGAGCTAGAGCATCTAAGTTTGGTATCAGCAATCGTCGTGTAGTTTGTTTTCAATTTTTGCCACGCCCACTTCCGCCCCCGCAATTTAGGGAAAACCAATAACTTGAGTTATTTTATGTTTAGCGTATTTTTATTTGCCACAACTAATAATATGGCCAAAAGGTACCAGCTGACCAAAGCGAAGATATATGTCGTTAAAATCGGACAATAAATACATTTTGTAGTGAAATGCTCAGTGCGACATGCCTTTGTTGCTGCCGCTTGTGAGGAAAATTTTAGATTGAATTAATGGCGAATCCGAAGGAGTTTGATTTTATAATATTCTTCTAATTGGTACAGGGTATACTCATAGTCGGTAGGGACGACTTGCTTGCTTCATTAGATAAATAACCGTTACAACTCCCGATTTATAACCCTCACATAGAAATTATATTTTTTTCCTTCCCTCTAAGAACACAAAAATGTAATAGTAACCCACCTCCCCATCAGCACTTCATTATTGTTTTCATTGTAGCTTATGTCGATAGAGGCTAGTTACGTTGAAACATAGCAGTGGTTGGAGGGTGGATGGTCACTTCAATTAAGTTGGACGGGATGGAGTCTGCCATCGAAGAACTTAAACCCGAGGGGCGACCTTATTTCACTTTGATCAGGACCAATGGATGCTGTTAAAATTATCGAGGGTCAAACGATCGCGTTCAATCGACTGGCTGGAATCCCCTTGGAGGTGGATCGTCAGAGGCCAGACAGCTGGACTGGTGAATGGCAACTTATCAGACGAGGAGGAGACGAAGAACACTTTTGAAGAAAAGGGATTCGCCGACCGTCCAGGAAGCGATCTGATCTGAGGGACGCAGATATTTGAAGGGAGAGGAGTTAACACTGAGCGATCTGTCACAATGGGGGACAGGTAGGTAGGGGGACAGGCAGTTCCAGTCGAACAGCACTGAGTAAATTTGTGTTTACAACAGGCTGCGCAATCATTGTCTTAAACAAAATAACTAATACTTTTGCATTTCTAGATGAGGGCTTGAACGATGAAGCTCAATTATTATGTCTCATATGGACAGTTAAGGAAACATTTTCCACAGGACCCGATTCCAGTGGCCGTTTCCTATTTTTATTCTTACTTTATAATCCTTTACAGTAATTACCGATTAGGAATTCAATGAACACGTTATAAGATTTTATTCTCGATTGATTTAGTTTTTAACTGTACCATCCGCTCGACTAGAACTGTTCTCCTAGCTGGGTGCCAGCACGTTGATTCCACATTGTGACAGCTCGCTCAGTGTTAACTCTACTTAGCATCAAACTTCTGGCCATAATTAATATACCGTTTTGCAGATCCTTGAACTCTACAAAAGTACTTTTGAACTATTTTTAGAAGAAAACCGAAGATTTTTTATAATATTTTATATGGCGAATTAGAGTTGCTTTTTCATGAGATTGGATTAATATTATACGTATATTAAAGAGTAATACCAATCAAAGGAAAATGAAATACTAGTGGTGACTGAACTAAATGTTACTTACTCTATGTAATTATCACGAACTTTTTCCAAAACCACCATAGCTTGTCGTACATCGTCGAGATCATTTATTGGCTTATCTAATGTATTATTCTGCTCCGTTATAAATTCGATCATTTCATCCAATTGCTTTTTGTATTGCACACTCAATAACTGCCCAAGCATTACCTTCCACTTTTTTGATTCCGATACCAGCTTTTCGATTGTGTTGTTCATTCGCACCTCAATAGGACCTATGATACGTTTCGAGCTCATAGTTTCCAGCCTTTGAGTAATGCTATCATAATGCCGAAACATATCTCGTATATCAACTGTTAAGGGGTTTGTTAAAACAAATTTGTTTATAATGTCTTCTCGGTCTTCAGCCCATAAATATTTATATTTCTCAAACATTTCTCGTTGAAATTCCTCCATATCAGATTTATAGCTGAGAAGTCCATTTGCTAAATTCTGTACGGCTCGAATTACATCCTTGTGCTCTACTACATACCGAAAATAACTTCTTTCATACTTGTTTTCATCTTTAAATAAAAAAAATTTATTTCAAAATATGAAAAATATATTAATAAATTAAAAAGTTAATATTTTGGTGCAGAGTACAGTTTTTAAATTGAAGCTGTTATTTCCTAGCATTAAGTTAAACGGATAACCCCCAAAAAATGTAGAATGTGTGTACTACACAAAATTTCTTCATTCATTTTTTTGTTGGCATATTATAAATACGTCAGGGACGACTTTGCTTGCTTTATTATACCCTGGACCCAAAGGGTTAAAAGAGTATATTAAAGTCGCAAAAATGTATGTCTGAATTAACTAGATACCAGCATATAATTTCCATTCAAATATACAGTATTATTAGCACAAAAAAAAAAAAAAATTTTATTATTGACTCGGCTGTTGAGAGACTTTAATATACTCTTTTACCCTATGTATAATAGACCTTGCTGGACATCACACCACCTATTAAGGTTTTTTGCAAAGCTTTCTTGAAATCGCCCAATTATGTTCCAAGGTACCACTCAATGAACAATTTTCATATGAACTCTTATTAAAGCAAGCAAAGTCGCGCTTGCCGGCTTTGTGTATAACCTGTACCAAGTAGAGGAACTTTATAAAATCAAATTTCTTTAAAATTAATATCAATTGAAATATAAATTCTTCATACAAGTCTCAGCAGCGAACTCATACTGTCTCGTTCAATCATAACATGCAATGCCACATTGGTATTTCAATACAAATACATTATATCTTCGATATTTCTTGTCGGAATTTAACGAAAACTGATATCTTTTGGCCATATAATTTGTCTGTGCCAAATAAAAATATGATACCTTTAATATAACTCTAGTTATTCGTTTTACCTAAATTGAAGATAGAAGAACTTGATCTGCGTAGACACTACACGAATGCTGATCTACAGAATACCAAAAAGACAAAAATGTCCCACCGCACAATACAATGTATATGTACTCAGCCACTGGAGGCATCTGAGTTTAAAAGATTGTTTTTTGAAAAAATGAAGCAAGCAAGTCGTCCCTGCTGTACCCTGTACCAATTAGAGAAACTTTATAAAATCAAACTCCTCGAATTTGCCAATAATTCAAACGAAAGTTTTTCCTACAAGTGGCAGCAACGAGCGCATGCTATCTCGCTCACATTTACTACGCATTGTCGTACAAGGCATTTCAGTGCAAATTGTACAAAGATATATCTCCGATTCTTGTTGTCAGATTTTAACGAAATTTGGTCAGCTGATACCTTTTGGGCATATTATTTGGTGTGCCAAATAAAAATACGCTGACACCAAAATTTGGTTTCTCTAGCTCTTGTAGTCTCTGAGATCCACGTGTTCATATGGACGGACAGACGGACGGACGGACAGACGGACGGACAGACGGACGGACGGACGGACAGACGGACGGACAGACGGACATGTCTCAATCGACTCGGCTATTGATGCTGATCAAGTATATTATATACTTAATGGGGTCGGAAATGCTTCCTTCTGCCTGTTACATATATTTAAGCGACTTTAATATACCCTTTTACCCTATGGGTACAGGGTATAAAAACACAAGACAACAAGCACAAAACGAAACAACAACAACACATGTTCATTGGAATTGGAAATGACTTGGTCCCAAGGATTCTATTCTTCATTCGGCTTACGGTGTTGGAGTCTCGTAGCGATCCTGAGATGCTTCCTTTTTCTGTCGTCCACAACGTAACTAAAGTGTCACAGAACAAAATGTTTAGCATCATTCTAGCTATGGAAAAGTTTCGATGTTACTTTGAACTTATAAGAATTTAAATTAGTAACTGATCATTCTAGCAAAATTTGGTTGGTTGCGTCAGCAATATTTTTCCTGGAGACATGCTTGATGGGTCTTTCAAATTCAACAATTTAAGTTTTCAATGTCTTATCACAAATGGCGTGACCACATTGTCCCAGACGCCTTATACCGGTTATATGAGGAAGAGGAAATCTCTGAATTAGAGAATGGACCCATCGTCGATTTAGATTCAGATGCATTTCCTGATTTTAGTTATAAGAATTTCCCCTGGTTTCTAGACATTCTTTTGTTTGTCCTACATACTGATGTTTGTGATCCAATAACACCGTCTACAGTGAATGGTAAAAATTATTATGTGGTCTTTATTGACCAATACGCGCCCTGATTTGTACATATCAATGAACATTTATGAAGCATTGAATTCAGAGGAGGAATATGAAAGTCGAAGTTTATTAAGTTGCCTAATGTACATCATGTTATGTACGCGCCCTGATTTGTGCATATCAATGAGCATTTTGAGCAGACATACCAACAGAAATAACAAAACGAGTTCTAAGGTATCTCAAGGGTATTATTGATTTAAAGTTAACTTATGTTAAAAGATCCAGTTTTGAAATTATTATTGTTGGTTATGCTGACTCAGATTTATAGAAGAAGTACTACAGGGTATGTATTTAATATGTTGGACTCAAATTTGATTTGCTGGTATAGTAAGAAACAAAACTCTGTAGCGGTTTCACCTACCGAAGCTGAGGACATGGCTCTGTTCGAAGCAGTTAGAGAAGCTTTATGGCTTAGATCATTATTGAAGGGAATAAAATTTGAAATAAATAATGCGATTTATGAAGACAACCAAGGTTGTATTAGTATAGCCAATAACCCAACATGCCACAAACGCTCAAAACATATTGACATAAAGTATCACTTCTCACGTGAACAAATTGCTAATAAAATAATTGTTGTTGAGTATATTCCCACAGAGAATCAACTTGCAGATATACCTTTAATACCAGCTAGATTCCTGAGCCTGCGAAATAAAATCGGTCTTACTGGAGAAAATGACCAGCTTTAATTTTGTTGTTGCTGATGATGACTGAAGGCGTTATTATATAACTTTTATTATTTTTGTATACTATATAATCATTTCATTATTGTACTAATTGAAATTGTACTACGTATTTTTTTTTTTAATGGTCTCTGATTGGGTTTTGTCTGGGTTTCCCCAATCCAAAGCAACAAATGTTGGACCATATTGTAATCAATCCCCAGAAGAAGAAGAAAAAGAAAGTAAAGAAACAAGTCACAGCACATCACGTTAGATTTAAATATAATGTTAGGTTAAAAGATTATGTTAATGAAATACTATAATTTTGTTTAGGTTTTTTCCTGACTAATTTTTGTGTTCGATATTTCTTTTAAACATGTGTGTTGAATGTATATGATGAATTTCATCATGTTGAATGTGTTGAATGTTGTTGAATCTACAGTGGTTCACAGCTTATTTGACCCATCGTCAAAAAAAATTTTAACTGCCGGTAACTCTTTAACCAAGACAGATTTTTCAAAAACTTAAACGCAGATTTGTTTTTTCAATATTTAAATAAAGGAAAATATAACACATTTGTATTTATATATAAAATAACTATAGAAAAACTAGAAGGATGGGCTAACTTCGGCCACATATAAATTACCAGAATTATAATAAAGTATATAAAACTTATAAATACCAAATTTAGTGATAATCGCTTTTAAAACAACCAAGTTATTGCTCGAAATCCATATTCATGACCGATCGTTCCTATGGGAGCTATATGATATAGTCAACCGATTTTGATATAACTTGGTGGATATGTTAAAAAGTATATAAAACTCAGAAATACCGGCTTTGTTTTCGTTGGAAAACAACAAAGTTATTGAGGTTAAAGCTTATTCACGACCGATCGTTCCTATGGGAGCTATATGACATAGTCATCTGATCGGGATGATTCCGAGATATACAATGCCTGCAGCAAAAAGAAGCCTAGGTGCAAAATTTCAGCTCTGTAGCTTTAAGGGTCTCGGAGGAGATTGCGTTGATCCAGACAGACGGACAGACGGACATACGGACAGACGGACAGGGCTAAATGAACTCAGCTCATCGTGCTGATCAAGAATATATATACTTTATATAGTCGGAGATGCTTCCTTCTATGCGTTGCAAACTTCTGACCAAAATTAATATACCTTTTTTGCAAAGGTATAAAAATTATGAAATTGAAAAATAAAAATATGTGAGGATTGGGAGCGGGAATGTTGGATGGTATGGGTGGATACTAACAGAGAGCGTGAGTGGCCGCGGGAGGCAACTTATGCAAAAGCGAAAGTTTGGGAAGCGCTGGAATTATATGTATGGTTATATATAATATGTAAGTATATATATATATTATATATATATATTTTTTATATCTTCTGCTCAAATATGAACAAAACTGATTTAATAAAACGGTCCGCGGATGACATATGGCAAAACAAATTTTTTGTTGGATGGTAGGACTGTTATAAGCTTACATGGCAAATCAGCAGTGTAATATATCACATAGTTTATTTTCTGTGAATTTGTTCCAAAATTGTTGAATTTTCTTCAAGAAGAACAACGCAAACTGTCGCTAACGAAATGACTGATACGGACATCCGGCACATCATAACTGGTGACGAGACTTGAGTTCATGAGTATGACGTCGAAACAGCCCAACAATCATCGGAATGGCGCTCCCCGGAGGAGCCGAACCCAAGAACCATGCCAACGTGGCTCAAAAACTAAGGTTATGCTGACTGTTTTTTTCGATTACGAAGGTGTGGTGCACTCGGAATTCCTTCCGCAAGGCCGATTGGTTAACGATGAATATTATTTAGACGTTTTAAAGCGTTTGCGCGATAGCATTCGTCTTAAAATGAAAGGAATTGTGGAACAACAAGTCATGGTTCTTGCATTACGATAATGCACCAGCTCACACATCACGACTTGGTCGCGATTATTTGAACAAAAATGTTAAAAAAATGTTAATATCGTTCCGCAAGCACCGTATTCGCCTGATATGGCTCCATGTGACTTTTTCCTGTTTCCAAAGTTGCCACTCCGTGGAAAACATTTTGAGACAATTAAAGTCATAAAAGAGAATTCGAAGAAGGAACTGAAGTCCATACCGAAAACGGCCTTCCAGAAATGCTACGATGATTGGAAAAAACGTTGGCATATGTATGTGTATTGCCTCCAATGGTGATTAATTTAAAGGAGATAAAATAAAAATTGTACAATAATTAACCGTTTGTGTTTTATTAAATCAGTTCCGTTCATATTTGAGCAGCAGGTATATATAGTCAGTCAATAGGGGGCAATTATGAATTTATTCAAAATAATGTGAACGTGTATATATTTATATATATTTATTTATATAGTTAGTCTTAATTTATGTACAAAATATCGAAGGAGAGAATATTTGATCTGATAATTATATTTATTTGGCGTACGTTCTTTTCGGCGTATTAATTGTGAATGACACAACATAATATAAGGTTGACAAAATGTTATATAATACTTAACATAATCTGTTACTCGTAGGTAACTTATTGCTATGCTATGCTAATTAGTCAATTGTGCACGTTGCCATTTTTCATGTATTTTCAACATGATCATATATTTAAGTACACAAAAAGGGCGGGAATTTAGGCATAAGTAAAACCATGGCACGTAGAAAAGTACTGGCAACGGTGCAGTTGGGCTAAGTTGCCATAAATACGCCGCACGAGTCCGTTGATAGCGATGCACCAAGCTCCAAGTGTACTGCTCGTGTCGTGAAGCAAGTGTGTCTTATCGTGCCTGCGTCCCACTATAATGTCGATTCACTCCAGTGAAGGTAAATGGCGACAACCTTTCCTTTCGTTAATCGCTCATTAACGGTCTATCTGGTTGAATTTAGATCCTTGCGACTTTTCTTACTAAGGCGCGCATGCCGTCAATCCAATATCGCTGCCGTAACTCGTTTACAACAATCTCATTATGCATATGGTGGTATCTCCGGTGAAAAAACTCGGCTACTAAATAGGTCAACCACCACATGCCTAGAACTTCTTCCCTGGCTTCTTCTGATCGTCAATGTGAGTGAGTCATGTTGGGAGGGCATAGAACGGCAACAGCGAACACACCCACGCACAAATATGTAAGCTAGCGACGCATAGACGCTCATGTGTATGTTGTCGAGGGTTGGCTGAGGGAATGCAGTTCGGCCGTGGGCAACTTCAAAGTGAGAGGGCTTTGTGGTTTGAGAGAGGAAACGTTGGGTGGTGTGAGAGGCCGCTGGAAACAACACATCCAACGCGAAAGTTTAAGAAGCGCTCTAATTGTGGGCGCTATATTTGAATTATATATGAATTTATATATACATAATATTTTATATATATTTATATAGATTTATGTATTCTATACATTCAAAAGGGGGTAAAATTATTAATTATTCAACAGAATGTGAACCTTTATATATCTAAATTGATATAGTTATTTAGTTTATTTATATACAGAAGATCCATGTATTATATTTAAGTATATGGAAAAGGGTGTGAGGAATATATAATTTAAATATATATACCTCACAAAGGTGGCATAGTATCATGCCAGATATATATTTTTATTTATACATTTATATATTTATACATTTATACATTTATATATTTATATATTTATATATTTTTATATATTTATATATTTATATATTTATATATTTATATATTTATATATTTATATATTTATATATTTATGTGGGATGGTAACACTATCCAAACCGATAACTCTAGACAACGAGAAGTACGTAAGATGCCAGACGACAAAGATGCCAGCTAAGAAGGATGCCATACGACGTAAAAGACGACCGAAAGGGTAACTCTAGCGCTGAGAGAGTTAGTAAAGAAGCAAGACGAACGTAAAGACAAAAATACGTGCCAAGCTGGGCCTTTAAGACGTGTCATTATCTTTCAAGTTGCTTTTTTTTGTTAAATTAAATCCAAGTTGTTTAAAATATAAATTATCTCACATCTGTGTAATTAAAAAACTATCTAAACTAAAACTAAAATTTACATTCATAAACGTTTAGTAAATAAAGAACCCCTCCCCCACATTTTGGGCGCTCGTCCCGGTGTGAATGTAAAAGTGGAAAAAGTGTAAGATCAGTGTAAATTAAAACTATAATTGAAACAATTTAAAAGAAAAAGCTGAAAGTGTGAATAAAAATCAAAATATTTTTTTTTCTATTCAACATGCCGTGTTTAAATGACATTATTGGAAAGAAAATTTCCAACTCAAGTAAAGCGAGCATCAGTGCTTTACATAAGCTTGTATATGAGAGTGAAGGAGACAGAAGAAATCGACAAAGACTAAGAGAATTTTCTGGATTTCAATTTGCTATTGGTGACGCCGAATACATAAGAAAAAACACATACATTGAGCAGAATTTGTCTGAACGCGATTTTTTGTGTATATTATTTTCCGGAATTGAGCATGAAGTTGAGGATGTACAGTCGCACATACTAAAAAATCTTCTTTCCACAAATTTGCTTTCCGAAGGTCATGAAAGCGACGACGAAGCTGAAGCAGAAGAACACGACGAAAATGTTGCACAAATAAGCGTATACAACGATGCAGAGGAGGAAATAGAAAGAGGACAGGCAAATTCACGACGAAATAGTGGAAACGTTAGATCACAGTGTAACACATCTATGCGTTTTGGAATGAATTTTCGAGACATTGAAGAAACGATCAGACCATTTGATGGAACAAACTCTATGGGAATCGAGAGATGGCTTTCAGAATTTGAAGATCAAGCTCTTTTAATGGATTTTAATGACCTTCAAAAATTGATATTCGCTAAAAAGTCACTAAGAGGAATTGCAAAGTTATTCGTTCTAGGCGAAAGAGGAATAAATACATGGGTTTTGCTCAAGGCTGCTTTATTGAACGAGTTCAAGCAGACAGTGTCAAGTAAAGAAATACATAAACAGCTGAGTGAAAGAAAAATAAATAAAAGTGAAAATGTTCAAGAATATTTTTTTGCATCGCGCGGTAAAATCGAAGATGAAGCTTTAATTCAATATATAATTGACGGAATCGACGAACGCGAAATCAATAAATCAGTGTTATATGGCGCAAAAGATTTAAAAGAATTTAAAACAAAAAATAAGAAGCTACGAAATAATGAGTGAAAAATCCAAGTTTGTCAGTGCCATTGAAAAAAAAGTGTTGCATAACAACAAATTAAATAATAAAGAACTCAGTTGTTATAATTGCGGACACAAAGGTCATATTGCAAATGAATGTTCTTATAAATCAAAAGGAAGAAAGTGCTTCAAGTGCAATCAATTTGGCCATATCGCCAACAAATGCAATCTCGCTGACAAAAATGATGAACCGAAAATGAATGCATGTAGCATACAATCAAAAAATGTTATAAAAAACAAATCAGTTTCAATAGATAATATAATGTGTATGGCTTTGTTTGACACAGGCAGTAAATTCAACATTATACGCGAAGATTTTTACGATGAACTAAATAAACCAAAACATCAACCCTGTGCCGGTGTGTGTCTTATTGGATTCGGTAGCGATAGAGTGAAAAATCAAATTAGACCAATTGGACATTTCGAAAAGTTGGCAGAAATTGATAATGATGAATATCTTCTTGACTTTATGTTGTTCCCATAAATTGCATGGACATTAAACTAATCATCGGTCAACAAATATGTTTGTTTGCAGAAATTACTTTTAGCCGAAAAGGGCTTTCGGTGCATAAAATACTTGATAATGAAACTGAGAACTGTGATTCAAACATAATGAAAATCGAAGCTATTGTGGAAAATGATGAATTTAATATTGATGAAGCTGCAAGTAAAGAAGCAAAAAATTACGTTCGTGAAATTATTAAAAACTATAAGCCGATCAAATTAAAAATCAACCCAAATTGAGATGAACATAACTTTAAATGCTGAAACCCCGATTTTTTCACGTCCAAGGAGACTGCCTTTTCAGGAAACTAAAATCGTAGATGAACAAATCGAAGAGTGGATGGAAAATGATATAATAGAAGACTCTAATTCGGACTTCACAAGTCCCGTAGTGCTCGTTAAAAAGCGTGACGGATCACCAAGACTTTGCATAGACTTTCGACGACTTAATAAGGTAATTATTAAAGATCATTTTCCCCTGCCTTTCATTGAAGACCAACTGGACAGACTTCAAGACGCCAAAATATTCAGCACTATTGATCTGAAAAACGGATTTTTCCATGTACCAGTTGCTAAATCTAGCAGAAAGTATACCTCATTTGTAACGCAGAGTGGCCAATATCAATTTAAAAAGTTCCTTTTGGACTTTCCAACTCACCTGGTGTTTTTCAAAGCCACATTAACGCAGTTTTCCGACCACTTACTCGCCGAGGTATTGCGCTTCCCTATATTGATGACGTAATCATTCCAGCAAAAGATGAAAACGAAGCTGTATCAAATTTAAAAGAAGTCATTGATACGTGCAAAAATTATGGACTGGAACTCAATATTAAAAAATGCCATTTCCTAAAAAAGACGTATACAATTTCTTGGTCATGTAATTGAAAATCAGATGATATTTCCAACGCCAGAAAAAAATAGATGCCGTTTCAAAATTTAAAATGCCGCAAACACCGAAGCAAGTACAAAGCTTTTTGGGCTTAAGTCGATATTTAAGGAATTTCATACCAAACTATACACTAATTGCAAAACCGCTGACAGATATATTAAAATCCAATAATAAATTTTCTTTTGGTCCAAATGAAGCAAATGCAGTTAACTCACTAAAGATGTCGCTTACTAGTAAGCCAGTATTGAAAATTTATAATCAAAAATTGGAAACTGAACTCCACACAGACGCTTCGATAGATGGATTTGGTGCTGTTCTACTGCAAAAATCGCCTGAAGATGGACAACTTCACCCAGTATACTTTTTTAGTAGAAAAACCACAGATGCGCAACGCAAGTACTCGAGCTATGAGTTAGAGATTCTCGCAGTCATAGAAGCCGTAAACAAATTTAGAGTTTACCTCTTAGGAACACATTTCCGATTAGTAACTGACTGCAACGCTTTTACAAAAACCTTGGAGAAACAAAACTTATGTACAAGAGTAGCACGTTGGGTTTTATTCTTGCAAGAGTATGACTTTAAAGTGGAACATCGCTCTGGAGGTCGCATGAGGCATGTAGATGCACTAAGTAGATATCCCGTCTTCACAATTACCGACGAAAATATCAGTATTGGACTCAAGGAGGCACAAATGAGGGACGAACAACTTAAAGCAATCCGACAAATCTTAAGTGACAATCAACAGTCCTACGATAATTATTTTCTAAAATCGGATGTTTTGTTCAAACTTGTAAATGATGCCGAATTAATTGTTGTACCAAATAGCATGCAGAAACAAATTATTAGCCGTGCTCATGACAGAGGTCATTTTGCTATTAAAAAGAGTTGATTGGCAAAGATTACTTTATTCCAAACATTGATGACAAAATTGAAAAATATATTAAATGCTGTATACCGTGTATCATGAGTAATCGTAAAAAAGGCAAGCAGGAAGGATTCCTACACCCACTGCAGAAGGAAGATACCCCATTGTATACCTATCACATAGACTTTTTAGGACCACTTGAATCAACGCATAAGGACTACAAGCACATTTTGGCTGTTATTGATGCATTTACCAAATTCTGTTGGCTATACCCAACTAAATCAACAACTGCAAACGAAGTTATCACAAAGCTGACCGCACAAAGCGCAATTTTTGGAAATCCCGCTATTATTATTTCGGATAAAGGTGCTGCGTTTACTTCGGAAACTTTTATTAAGTATGGCATTGACGAAAATATTAAGCTGGTAAAGACGACTACAGGTTTACCCCGCGTAAATGGACAAGTTGAAAGGCTGAACGCTATCATCATCCCAGTTTTGTCAAAACTTAGTATCGACGATCCTACAAAGTGGTACAAACACGTAAACAGAGTCCAGCAAGCAATCAATTCCACATTTGCAAGAAGTATTGAGACTACCCCCTTTGAGCTGCTAATTGGAGTTAGAATGCGAACCAAAGACGACAACCAAATTTTAAATCTTATTAATCAAGAATCTTTAGCTATTTTCAGTAATGAACGCAACGATTTAAGACGCAAAGCCAAAACTCATATCCTAAAAATTCAGAACGAGAATAAGAAGTCATACAACCTCAGACGCAGACCAGCAGAACCATATGACGTAGGCGATCTTGTCGCCATTAAGAGGACGCAGTTTGGAGGTGGCCTGAAACTAAAACCGAAGTTCCTTGGCCCATACCAGATCGTTAAGGTGAAGCAAAACGATGCTTATGATGTACAAAAGATGGGAAACTCAGACGGCCCGAAAAACACTTCAACGTGTGCCGAATACATGAAGCCATGGTCTATAAACTATGACTTTGATGACGAGGAAGCATTCGAGGCGAATGTTTAGTCAGGACGGCCGGATGTGGGATGGTAACACTATCCAAACCGATAACTCTAGACAACGAGAAGTACGTAAGATGCCAGACGACAAAGATGCCAGCTAAGAAGGATGCCATACGACGTAAAAGACGACCGAAAGGGTAACTCTAGCGCTGAGAGAGTTAGAAGAAAGCAAGACGAACGTGAAGACGAAAAGACCTGCCAAGCTGGGCCTTTAAGACGTGTCATTATCTTTCAAGTTGCTTTTTTTTGTTAAATTAAATCCAAGTTGTTTAAAATGTAAATTATCTCACATCTGTGTAATTAAAAACTATCTAAACTAAAACTAAAACTTACATTCATAAACGTTTAGTAAATAAAGAACCCCTCCCCCACATATATATAGAATTTTTTATTAATGGAAAAGAGAGTTCTGTACTGATTACATGATAAAGAGGATTATAATCAGAACAAAGAACTCGGAAAGGTTCATGCAGTAAATAATTAGTAGAACAGCGTGACAGAGATATAGGTATAAAGTTTCTAGTAGGTCTACAAGGAATACTAAAATTTATTTGGATCAATAGCTTCGGATAAATAAAGAACCCCTCCCCCACATATATATAGAATTTTTTATTAATGGAAAAGAGAGTTCTGTACTGATTACATGATAAAGACGATTATAATCAGAACAAAGAACTCGGAAAGGTTCATGCAGTAAATAATTAGTAGAACAGCGTGACAGAGATATAGGTATAAAGTTTCTAGTAGGTCTACAAGGAATACTAAAATTTATTTGGATCAATAGCTTCGGGCGTGTCTATATCACCTTTAAGAAGCTTGTGCATAAATATGACGCCAAGCATCACTCTACGATTAGTAAGAGAAGGAAGGCCAAGTAAAAGAAGTCTACTAGAGTACGATGGCAAATTGACATTACGATCCCAGTTCAGACCACGAAGAGCAAAAAGCAAGAACTGTTTTTGAGCCGACTCAATTCTTGCTTGGTGTGACTCATACTGAGGTGACCATCTGGTCACTTGACATGTCCGTCGGTCCGTCTGTCCGTCCGTATGAACACGTGGATCTCAGAGACTACAAGAGCTAGAGCAACTAAATTTGGTGTCAGCATTCGGTGTAGTGTCTACGCAGATCAAGTTTGTTTCAAATTTTTGGCACGCCCACTTACGCCCCCGCAATTTAGGAAAAACGAATAACTGGAGTTATATTAAAGGTAGCGTATTCTTATTTGGCACACCCAAGATATCATTGGGCCATAAGGTACCTGCTGACTAAATTTCGTTAAAATCGGACAAAAAATATGCTGCTTGTGAGAAAAATTTTAGTTTGAATTAATGGCAAATTCCAAGTAGTGTGATTTTATAAAGTTCCTCTAGTTGGTACAGAGGTTGGTCAAAGTAGGCACGAACGACGACTTGCTTGCTTCATTTATATATATACACTGTGGAGCATAACTATAAGCGCATTCACTTTTTTTAACGTAGCGTTTGAAATAGACGGAACAGTGTAAATGAGGAATTAAAGATAATTGAAAATATGTTTATTTGAGATCAAAACAAAAACAATAAAATTAACGATACTTTTCTTCTCTTCAAAAATGTTGTGTTTGGACTGGTGTTAGAGTATCCACATAGAACTTTGCTGAAATTGAACAATTAATTCAACAGGCGGTGTTTTAATTTTGATAAATGAAAAATATTGCCACTGGTTAAATATCCTGTGGATCCTTGATAACTCGTTGACCATGCGTAGGTTTCTGGCTCGGGGTATCCTTGATTCTGGTTGACTTTGAATATCGTTGGTTAATCCTGGTTCAATTTAAATAGCGTTGGTTGATCCTGGTTGACTTTGAATATCCTTGATTGATCCTGGTTGGTTATGAATATCCTTAGTTGATTTTATTCTTTTCTTGATTTTTGTTTTTGTTCACACTATTTGAATCTTTGTTTCACTATCACCAACTAAGTGATCTTGCAATTACTTCTAAATCTAGCCATTGCCCTAGTTTGCGAATTGTTCTAAGCTTTCGGCGCCGCTGCAAAAGTACGTGGCGCGTTTTGATTGGCTGTTGTAGTTTATAGTTTCGTTTTACAAGCCATGGCCAAAGCGCCTGCTTAGATATTCGCTGGCTATTCAAATGCGAAAGAGAGAAAAGGGAAATAGAAAAGCAATTGCTCTCTTGCTAAATAAAAATAATCATTTAATATAACGCGGCAAAAGAGGTGAACAATTATCTACAGTGGAAACACAATAACTAACACGAGACACGAAGTTAAACAACTACTATTAGAGACGCTTATTTGGGGTGAACACTGTACAACGCGAGAGATACATAACATACATACAATGGCATGTACATTTAATATTATTTCGGTTAGGGTATTACCCTGACACCGAAATAAATAATAAATGACACTGAGTGGTAGGATATACAATTGGTAATATTTCAGTTAGGTTATTACCCGGACACTGAAATCCCAGTGAAATGGCATAATGTCGGAAATAATCGTTAATTTGACGCAGCAAAAGAGGTGACCAATTCTCTACAACAAACTCACTATACACAATAATTAACACGATATACGAAACTAATCAACTACTCTTACAGACGCTTATTTGGGGTGAACAATGGGAGAGATACACAACATATATACATATATCGGTTGGGGTATTACCCGGGCACCCAAATAAATATTAAAAGACACTGAGTAGTCGGATACACAATTGGTAATATTTCAGTTAGGGTGTTACCCGGACACGGAAATAATAGCCAAATGGCATCACGACCACTGTACTAACTATACATTGAACTACATTACAGTGGTTCCATGTTCATGCCCATTTAATATTACTTCGACTAGGGTATTACCCGGATGTCGAATAATATTAAATGGCACTGAATCGGCACATGTACGATCAACACCATTTCAGTTAGGGTATTACATTGACACTGAAATGGTTGCTGGTTGACGTGATGCCAACTTTACCATGGAAACACGACAGCACATTTATTACTACGACATTCCCCTTTTAATATCATTTCGGTTAGGGTATTACCCGGACACCGAAATAAATATTAAATAGCACTAATTACCTGGACACTGAAACAGACATTATACACGGAAAGGTAGACTATTCGATCTACACTGAACACTTATAATTTGGACGTCACAACAAAAAAAAAAAAAAAGAAGGAATAAGAATAAGAAATGCCAAGGGACACTTACCCGCTTCGGTATATTATAATGTATGATTAATTTTTCCTTTTTGAGTTTTTGTTTTCTGGAATATTATTTATTTTATTTTGGAATTCTGTATAATTTTCTTTCCTGGAGTTTTTTTTTTCTTCTGTGTACACTGTTTGAGTCTTTGTTTCACTGTCGCTTTGTTTTCGCACTGTTTCTCTAATATGAACTTGTCTTGCCGATGGTCACCAACTAAGTGATCTTCCTATTATTTCTAACTCTAGCCTTTGCCCTAGTTTTCTTCGTTCTAAGCTTTTGACGCAGCTGCGGAAATGCGTAGCGTGTTTTGATTGGCTACTGACAAATCACCGTCATCCTACGAGCTTTTGCGTACGTGACCAAACGTCTTAACTTAGCTATGCTGGCGCCGACTGTACCCACGGTGCGTCGCTGGCTATTGGAATGCAAAAGAGAAGAAAAAGGGAAATAGAAAACAATTGCTCTCTTGCTAGAAACGGTAACTTATGATGAACTAATCCCCTTTAGTAATTAGGGCATATCGCAAATTAATTTTCTTGTATATGTAAATTATTCAACTCTTTTAATTCTAACAATATCTAAGAACGTGAACATGAAGAGATGATTAAATTATCAGTAATTTTATAGTGACCAGATTAGAAAACAAAATAAGAAAAACGAATTACCGATTCAATTAGTTAACTACATTTATGCTCTAAAGAAAATTAAATAAATCTTGATTTGGAATTTTCTTGTTATAGACCTATTTAGCCCTCATTAAAAATAATAAGTTTGTTAAATTTTGCCAATTTTGTATGTTAAATAATTTGCTCTTATGTTCAGTTTAAGTCTACTGTTCATAACAACAATTAAATGAATTTTGTTAATTTGAATATATAATTCTTTTTCTAGTGACATGGCAATAAGATAGACTTGGTGATCTGAAACGTGTAGTAATTAGGGCATATCGCAAATTAATTTTAAAGATTTTACTCCGGTACTCCTGCAGTAGAAAAACTTGTTTTTGCGGAGATTGATCGGATGCTATCGTTAGGAGTAATAGAACCTTCATCCAGTCCTTGGAGTTCACCTATGCGGCTAGTGCTTAAACCCAATAAAGTTAGACTTTGCTTAGATGCACGCAAACCGAATGAAGTTACGAAGAAGGATGCAAATCCCCTAACAAATATTGATGGAATTTTTTCAAGGCTTCCGAAAGATTAAAACATTATTTCTAGAAAAACAACGTTTAGTGATACATACGGGAAACGCAGCCAAACCTGGAGAGATCCTCGCTGCACGAGACCCTCTATCCCACTGCTGCTTATCCTTTTCAATAATGACCCTCCGTCTGTTATAAAATATTCTTGTACTCTTATGTACGCAGATGATGTTAAGCTTTGTTTAATAGACTTAACTTTGTTATAATACCCTATTAAAATTAAATGCAAATAAATACAAGGTCATGACTTTCCATAGAAATTCTCCGCATTTAGTTACTTATTTTCTTACTGATGCATCATTAAAACGTCTTAATGAGATGTATGACTTGGTTGTCCTGATATATTTACCGTCGGTAAAACCATGGGCGTTCTTGGGTTTGGAAAGAGATGGTCAAAGAAGTTTGACGATCGCATATACAACCAAAAAACTTTTCACCTCACTGGTCTGTCCTACTTTAGAATATTACTAAAAAGGTGATATAGACTCGCTCGAGCCGTACGTAATGCGGCTAGCGCCCCTCGGTCGGTTTGGCGGGAGGTGTGGGCACTTAGTGCATCCGTTGGGATTCGCGCAAAAAGGAGGAGTCCTTCGTGTTATTTAGTATTTACTATAGAGGGTATAGCAAGTTCGTTCGGGAAAATAGGTCATCTTTTCTCGAGAATGTTTATTGGTTAATTAGGCATGTTCGTTGTAGGAGTAAATTTTTGTGGATTAAAGCCCCATCATATTTTTTTTGTCTGCAGGCATAGATAGAAACGATTTTCTTGAATTCATTAGGTAACAGCATCGTATAACATTTAAAATATTATTTTTTGGAAAAAATTTTTAAAATAAATAAATATTACATGACACTGAGTGGTCGGATGTACAATTGGTAATATTTCAGTTAGGTTATTACCCGGACACTGAAATCCCAGTGAAATGGCATAATGTCGGAAATAATCGTTAATTTGACGCAGCAAAAGAGGTGACCAATTCTCTACAACAAACTCACTATACACAATAATTAACACGATATACGAAACTAATCAACTACTCTTACAGACGCTTATTTGGGGTGAACAATGGGAGAGATACACAACATATATACAATGGAATTTACATTTAATATTATTTCGGTTAGGGTATTACCCGGACACTGAAATATTAACCAAATTATATCATGACCACTGTACTAACTATACATTGAACTACATTACAGTGGTTAAATGTTTATGCGCAATTAATATTGCTTCGACTGGGGTATTACCCGGATGTCGAATAATATTAAATGGCACTAAGTCGGCACATGTACGCCCAGCACCATTTAAATTAGTGTATTACCCGGACTCTGAACTGGTTGCTGGTTGACATGATGCCAACTGTACCATGGAAACACGACACAACATTCTTACGACATGCCCTTTAAATATCATTTCGGTTAGCGTATTACCCGGACTCCGAAATAAATGTTAAATAGCACAAAGTCTACTTTCCACATCTAATGCCGTTTCAGTTAGGGTATTGCCCCGACACTGAAACAGGCACTAAACGTGGAAACATTTAAACAACACTAAACACTTAATTAGGGCGTCACAAGAAAATAAGAATTCGCATCTACTGGTCAATGTTCGATTATAAATTTTATTTCGAATTTCATGTGTTTTCATTTTTTTTAATAACCTGTTCTAAATACCTTACTTCAAACTGTCCTAAAAAAAGGAATAAAGAAAGTAAAGGGCCGTTTTTTATTGCCTTATCTACCTAACATCACACTGTCCTATAAAAAAAAAAAGAATAAAGGGTTAGTAATGTGGCCTCAAGACCGACTCACCCGAATACAACTACTTTTAGAGACGCTTATTTGGGGTGAACAATGGCAGAGATACACAACATGCGTACAATGGCATGTACATTTAATTTTATTTCGGTTAGGGTATTACCCGGACACCGAAATAAATATTAAATGACACTGAGTGGTCGGATGTACAATTGGTAATATTTCAGTTGGGGTATTACCAGGACACTGAAATATTAACCAAATGACATCACGACCACTGCGCTAGATGTACATTGAACTACATTACAGTGGTTCCATGTTCATGCGCATTTAATATTGCTTCGACTAGGATATTATTACCCCGATGCCGAATAATATTAAATGGCACTAAATCGGCGCATGTACGCCCAGCACCCTTTCAGTTAGGGTATTACCAGGACACTGGAACATTCATTAGACGCGGAAGGGTAGACTATTTTTTCGACATTTAATACTTATAACTTGGACACCACAAACAAAACAAAAGAAATAAGAAGGTCACTGTTATGTATTTCATTGTTTATTACTTTTTCTAACTTCACATGATTCCTCCGCTAACTACCTAGTATCATACTATCCTAATGTAGGATCGAATCATGCCCCTAAGGCTGACTTACCCTCTTTTGGCATATTGCGATAGATATAATTATTTTTTTTCTTAGTTTTATTCTTTTCTTGATTTTTGTTTTTGTTCACACTATTTGAATCTTTGTTTCACTATCACCAACTAAGTGATCTTGCAATTACTTCTAAATCTAGCCATTGCCCTAGTTTGCGAATTGTTCTAAGCTTTCGGCGCCGCTGCAAAAGTACGTGGCGCGTTTTGATTGGCTGTTGTAGTTTATAGTTTCGTTTTACAAGCCATGGCCAAAGCGCCTGCTTAGATATTCGCCTAAGTCGGGAATGAGCCGGTATGTCCACCTGCCTTTTTGGGAACTGTTCCAGTGCGCCTGCCACTCCTCTAACTATCTTTTAGGGCTTCTTCCTTCGCTGCTTTTTTTTACTGCTGGTGTCGACTCGTTGCTCTGCCTCTTGGAAAAAATGTCTGAGGACTCCCGGGCCACAGTGCGGCGTCATCTGAAGTGGTTCTGAACCCGCGGTACACTCGCAGAGCGCCGAGCCGATGATAAGTTGCCTCTATGCAATTCATCGCCTTTGCGCAAAGTGTGGCGCCGTACAGGATGGTGCACTTCAACACGTTCATTAATAGTAATCGCTGGCATTGCCTAGGTCCTCTTGCATTTAGAAGGATGCGATTGAGGCTTCTTCCTTCTTCAACGACAGGGTCCCAGTCACGACAAAACCACAACGACTCAGTATGCTTCACAAGATACATTAAGCCTGGATCAAGTCAACTTACTCCACACCATCGAAGTGTATATCTCATCTTAGCTATCTTAGTAATAATGTTAGTTTTAAGTTCTTCACACATTTGTAAATCACACTATTAGGCAGGCAATGTCAGGTAGTTTCCTTCAAAAATCAGGCATATAAACTAAATCCCTTCATTAGAATGTTACTCTTTATATCAGTCCTTTCAGGGCTAACCTCTTTCTTGGAAGACATCGAAGCCGATTTTGAGAAAAAAAAACTCGATCAACATTTCCCAGCGAGGATATACCAACGCTAGACATATCAAGGAAATCCACGAATCCGAAGTAAGCAACGGTAGTAAAGGGCCCACCGAATGGCGAGTGACGATTCAGAACAGGAAGATATCTTGGAAACTAAAAAGCACAGAATCCAGACACGTCCCTACCGTAACCAACCTTGCAAGTTCTGATACGAAGAAAACGGCCTAGCCTATCGATTCCACATCTCAGCTACCGGGATAATAACCATTTCTTTTACCTCCGCGAAGTAAGGAGGGAGTGTGACGAATCACAAATTTTGGTATTTTTTATATAAACTAATTCCCTTTATTAGCATGTTGCCCATCAGATCCCTATTGACAGGGCTAACTCCCATAATAGAGGCCATCACCGCTGACTTTGAAGAGATAGCCACCTCTCGATCATCGTTATCTACCAGAGCTTCACCATTGCCAGAGGCAGGGCCTACCATCGAAGGAACTTACGCCGCACCCCAGAAACCCAGCAAGACCCATTGCCAGAAAAACAACGTTTAGTGATACATACGGGAAACGCAGCCAAACCTGGAGAGATCCTCGCTGCACGAGACCCTCTATCCCACTGCTGCTTATCCTTTTCAATAATGACCCTCCGTCTGTTATAAAATATTCTTGTACTCTTATGTACGCAGATGATGTTAAGCTTTGTTTAATAGACTTAACTTTGTTATAATACCCTATTAAAATGAAATGCAAATAAATACAAGGTCATGACTTTCCATAGAAATTCTCCGCATTTAGTTACTTATTTTCTTACTGATGCATCATTAAAACGTCTTAATGAGATGTATGACTTGGTTGTCCTGATATATTTACCGTCGGTAAAACCATGGGCGTTCTTGGGTTTGGAAAGAGATGGTCAAAGAAGTTTGACGATCGCATATACAACCAAAAAACTTTTCACCTCACGGGTCTGTCCTACTTTAGAATATTACTAAAAAGGTGATATAGACTCGCTCGAGCCGTAGGTGATGCGGCTAGCGCCCCTCGGTCGGTTTGGCGGGAGGTGTGGGCACTTAGTGCATCCGTTGGGATTCGCGCAAAAAGGCGGAGTCCTTCGTGTTATTTAGTATTTACTATAGAGGGTATAGCAAGTTCGTTCGGGAAAATAGGTCATCTTTTCTCGAGAATGTTTATTGGTTAATTAGGCATGTTCGTTGTAGGAGTAAATTTTTGTGGATTAAAGCCCCATCATATTTTTTTTGTCTGCAGGCATAGATAGAAACGATTTTCTTGAATTCATTAGGTAACAGCATCTATAACATTTAAAATATTATTTTTTGGAAAAAAAATTTTTAAATACGGTCATTGTTCCTCTGTACAGGTTTATGATCGGACAAGAAATATCTGAGATATATCTATGTACAATTTGTACTGAAATACCCAGTTCGACATTTAGTAGTAAGTGTGAGCGAGATAGCATGCATTCGTTGCTGTTGCCGCTTGTGAGGAGAATTTTAGTTCGAATTATTGGCGAATTTGAAGGAGTTTGATTTCATAAAGTTCTTCTACTTGGTACAGGATATACTTAAAGTCGGCAGGGACGACTTACTTGCTTCATTTTTTTATACCGACAGCGCTAACCAGGGTATCAGCAGAGTCACCATAGAAAAAACATATAAGTAATGGAAGTTTCATAAGAATAAAAGAAATATAGGCAAGCTTAAAAATTTGCACAAGGTAACGGTAGAACTTTTTTAAAGCCATCGACAGGGTACCAGCGACAGTACCAGTGACTCCACAACAGAATTCAGTAAAAAAAATCACGTGGCGGAAATACATATTTTTTTTTATATCCTGTACCATAGGTTATAAGAGTATATTAAAGTCGCTAAATGTATGTAACCGGCAGAAGGAAGCATTTCCGACCCCAGTACATATAATCTTCAAAGCAATCAATAGACGAGTCGATTGAGACATGTCCGTCGGTCCGTCTGTCCGTCCGTATGAACACGTGGATCTCAGAGACTACAAGAGCTAGAGCAACTAAATTTGGTGTCAGCATTCGGTGTAGTGTCTACGCAGATCAAGTTTGTTTCAAATTTTTGCCACGCCCACTTACGCCCCCGCAATTTAGGAAAAACGAATAACTGGAGTTATATTAAAGGTAGCGTATTCTTATTTGGCACACCCAAGATATCATTGGGCCATAAGGTACCTGCTGACTAAATTTCGTTAAAATCGGACAAAAAATATGCTGCTTGTGAGAAAAATTTTAGTTTGAATTAATGGCAAATTCCAAGTAGTGTGATTTTATAAAGTTCCTCTAGTTGGTACAGAGGTTGGTCAAAGTAGGCACGAACGACGACTTGCTTGCTTCATTTATATATATACACTGTGGAGCATAACTATAAGCGCATTCACTTTTTTTAACGTAGCGTTTGAAATAGACGGAACAGTGTAAATGAGGAATTAAAGATAATTGAAAATATGTTTATTTGAGATCAAAACAAAAACAATAAAATTAACGGTACTTTTGTTCTCTTCAAAAATGTTGTGTTTGGACTGGTGTTAGAGTATCCACATAGAACTTAGCTGAAATTGAACAATTAATTCAACAGGCGGTGTTTTAATTTTGATAAATGAAAAATATTGCCACTGGTTAAATATCCTGTGGATCCTTGATAACTCGTTGACCATGCGTAGGTTTCTGGCTCGGGGTATCCTTGATTCTGGTTGACTTTGAATATCGTTGGTTAATCCTGGTTCAATTTAAATAGCGTTGGTTGATCCTGGTTGACTTTGAATATCCTTGATTGATCCTGGTTGGTTATGAATATCCTTAGTTGATTCTTGAAGACTGGTGACTGGGTAATAGCGTGAGCGTGGTTGATTCTTGGTTTACTTCGAATATCGGTGGATGATTCTTGAGGTAGTTGAGTAATCCTTGTTGATCCTGGTTGGCTATGAATATCCTTGGTTGCTTGTTGACTTTGATCCTTGTTGTTCACTGTTGATTTTAGTTAAGGACTCTTGTGTATTCTTGGACTGCCTGCTTGATGAATCCTTGACGGGAGTACGATCGACTGTTCTGGTTGACGTCTTCCTGGTGACTCTTGTACTTCCATCTGCTCCAAATAGAAGTTGCTCTGCTTGTCTCAGAAGCTGCAATTATTCTTATAGTTATTAATTGCAGTTTCTTTTATTTTAATGTTCGCCGTTACTGCTATGCTTTGTACATTGGTAATGTGTGTAGCGATGCGAAGTCGACCAATAGGAACCAAGCAGGAGACCCCCCCTTCTGTTAATCATCAAAACAATTCAGTGTGGGAGACGGAGACAAAAAAAGTGCTAGAGTGCTTTGGTTGCTATGTACGGTGTATGAATTTTGGTTTTTCTATGATACTTTGCTGTGACTGTACCATCCCATGAATTCGAAACGGGGCTTCGCTACCGCGTTTTTCTGTTTCTCTTTGACTTGCCTGCAATTTTTAAATTCCAACTGTGCTTGCTAAACGAATTGTCTGTCGATGATTCTACTGTCTATTTGATCACAACTCAGCTGAGTCTATTGGCTATGTCAATGAATTTGTACTTAGTTCTATCGTTGACTCACTTAGTGAATCATTGATGGTTTATGGTGAATCTTGGGAGTAGGATCGACTGCTTTCTTTAAGGTCTTGTTGACTCCCTGGAGTAAGATCGACTGCTTGCTTTGAGGTCTTGTTGTTGACTCCTTGTACTTCCGTCTGCTCCAAATAGAAGTTGCTCTGCTTGTGTCTTATAGTTATTAATTGCAGTTTCTTTCATTTTATTGATCGCCGTTACTGCGATTTGCATTGGTAACGTGTGTGGAGATGCTAAGCTTGTCGACCAATAGGAAGCAAGCAGGAGACCCCACTTTCCGCTTTTCACACAAAACAATTCAGTGTGGGAGCAGGAGACAAAAAAAAATGTTGATATGTACGATGTATGAGTTTTGGGTTTTCTAAGATACTGTGACTGTACCACAGCATGAATTCGAAACGGATCTTCGCTGCCGCGTTTTTCTGTTTCTCTTTGACTTGCCTGCAATTTTTAAATAATAACTGTGCTTGCTGAACGAATTTTCTGTCGACAATTATGCTGTCTGATCACGACTCGGCTGAGTCTATTAGTTATGTCAATGATTTTGTATTTAGTTCCATCGTTGACTTACTTACAACTAAATTCCTGTGGTTGATTATACTGAGTACTCTACGATAGCTATGACGATGGTTTACTAAAAACTAATTTTCTGTCGTTGATTCTACTGATTACTACATCTTGACTCTGCTTGGTGAATTAGCTATATCGTTGACTTATCAAATTAAATTCCTACTTGCGGGGCTTTCATGCGGGGTATGTGAACAATGTAATTGACTTATGGTGCACTTGGTATACTCTGTGATTTGCCACCAGCATGCATATATTAAAACACAATACAAAGAAAAAATTAATTTATTTCAATTAATTTCTTTTATATTGCTGAAAGGGAATTTTGTTAGGCATATATGTTAGGATGATTTGGGTTTTGGTGGGAATTTATTTCACACAGATGAAATCCCTTTACAAAAGAAATATATAAATAATTATAAAATTTTATTAATAGCAATATGACCTTAACTATAAGCGTTAACTACTACCTAAGCTTTTATAACCACACTACATTGTATGAAAGGCTGCTAAAGGGGTAAACCATGTTGGCCTTTGGCTAGACTCAGCCAATGTTACACACACACTCTTAATCCTATTTATTCTTTTTCTCGTGGTAGCTGCTTTGCCTGGTATCTTAGATACGTTGTATCCTGTGTCTTAGTGTTTATGCTTCAATTCATTTTTAATAGCCCTTTTTTTGGTCGCCGACGCCGGCAGCGACCAACCAGAAATTGCCAACACATTTTGTCGAGATACCTTTTGGCTATATTATTGCCGAATAAAAATACGCTACCTTTAATATAACACTAGTTATTCGTTTTTCCTAAATTGCGGGGGCGGAAGTGGGCGTGGCAACAATTTAAAACAAACTTTATCTGCGTACACACTACACGGATGCTGACACCAAATTTGGTTGGTCTAGCTCTTGTAGTCTCTGAGATCCACGTGTTCATACGGGCGGACAGACGGACGGACGGACAGATGTCTCAATCAAATCGGCTTCTGCCTGTTATTATAGCTCTGCTTGTAGTATAACTCTGCTTGTAGTATAATTCTGGCTTGTATTATAAATCGGTTTGTGGTATAACTCTGCTTTTGGTATAACTGTGCTTGCCATTCAGTATTCAGCGATACTGAATGCTGGGGGTAACCGTGCTGCTGTTACATAGATTTTACCCTTTGTATTATAGCTCTGCTTGTAGTATAACTCTGCTTGTAGTATAATTCTGCTTGTAGTATAAATCGGTTTGTGGTATAACTCTGCTTTTGGTACAACTGTGCTTGCCATTCAGTATTCAGTAACCGTGCTGCTGTTATAGAATACATATTAAATACTATAACATATATAAATACTATTTAAGGTATATTTAATATATATATATCTAGATATAGATTTTAGAGAAAGGGCAAAAGAATGAAGAGAAAATAGGGAACAATAAGAGAGAAGGAATGTGTGAGATACCATAAGAGACCTGCGGATCTAACAGGGGTTATTGCTTCGCAGGACTATGACGGGCTGCTCATGCCCCTCCAGTGTTACGTGCGCTTTCCAAAACACGAAGCTCCTTCATTACGGTTGAAGTATAACTGCAGACCGCTGACACAAAAATTTATATAAATTTTAATTCTTAAAATGGTACCAACACAGAATATTCTCGATTGACTTCTTTGACCTTGAAAAGAAAAACGAACTGACACGCTTCCATTTTACAGTATCTAAGGTTAGGTTTTTATAAGGAATAGACTCGAAAATGGGTCTATTTAAGGGTATAACATAAAAAGATTTTTTGTAATTTTCGATCTGTCGAAAAGGACAGGCTGACAAACGGACATTTTTGAAAATGACATCAAACAAATCACTTACCTACAGTTACACGCCTGTCTCTGCGCTCTTGAGTCTTTGCTTGCTTGCCCCAAGTAGAAACAAAGTAATTAATTTCGGTGCAGCACAATACTGCGTTAGTAAAGTCTATTTGCATAACATCTAAATTTGGTTGAATATAACATCCATTGGTTAAATCCATTTCCAATTCTGTGTATAAAATTGGCTTCATTGGATTCATACGCCAATTGGTTCTGCGGAATTCAAAAAAATTATTGCTATTATATATTAGAAGTAATGAGTACAAATTATTATGGGTTCTTGATAATTTTGGTTATGATTGTTTGTGAAGTATACGAAAAACAAATTAGGTCGAAACCGGACAATAACTATTGTAACGAAGCAAAATGTTGGTGTGCCTTGTGACCCGCAGCTAGCCAGACTTCTTGAAATATTTTCTTGCTTCAGAAATATTTGGAAAAAGTCTTGCACCAGACAATCGTAGCTTTGAAGTACTTGCCTGGTGTCAAATACAACATTGCCAAGTGGAGTTCGCCCAAACCTTCCCCCGCGAGAAGAACTGCGGCAGACGTGAACATCGAACCGACTTGCTTAGAGAGAAAGCGAGAGGGAGATAAAAATTACGCATTGTGAACACGTGTGTAGATGATGGCGGTTAATTCGACATAACCTTAATTGTTGCGTAAAATCGACCGCAAGTATGAAGATGAGCCTGCTTCGGATTTCGATGCTAAGAGCCAAGGTTATTTGGGTATGAGCTCTATAGCACCATCAAATGAAAACTATTGCCACTGGTTGAAAATCCCTGAGATAACTCATTGATTATGCGTAAAATCCCTGAGATAACTCATTGATTATGCGTAGGTTTCTTGGCTCTGGCTCTTGATTTGACTGATGATTTTGAAAATTGTGGGTGGATTCCGGTTAACTTTGAATATCGTTATTTGATTCTTGAAGACTGATGATTGGTTAATGGTGTGCCGGGTTGGTGCTTAAGTAGAGGTAATTAAGTAATTCTTGTTGATCCTGGATGGCTCTACATATCCTTTTATTACTTGTTGACCTAGATCCTTGATGTTCCCAATTGGTTATTTAAGGGCTCCTGAACGTCCTCTTGTAGAATCTTTGGAATAGGTTCGACTGCTCGCATTGAGGTCTTCTCCTACTCGGATGGGCGACTGTACAGCGATTGAACGGCCGAGTTTCCGTTTTTAGCAAATTCTGCTTATTTTAGCAATGGATTCAGTCAGCATGGGCCCATAGGCAGTCCGCCAAGTAGTGGACTGCAATTTGCAAATATGCTAACCAGATAGCTGTGCGTCAGGTCCTTAGGAGAGATCTGCCGACATTCTCGGGCAAACCAGAGAAGTGGCTAATGTTTATCAGCCACTATGAAAAATCCACAGAAAGATGTTGTTTGAAGGAGGGCGAAGGGCTTCTGTAGGCAGACCACCTTCCAATAGATTCCAATAATAATTACCACGACGCGTTACAAAAATGGATTTAAGTGAGAGTTTTAAGGGTTTGAAAAGAGTGTACGGGTGTACGAGTAGTCGGGATGAAAATCCAAAGCGAACTAACTCCTCCTATGGAGCTTTTTCCCCTTGCCGTCTGATCTTCAGTGTGGCCGTCCTCCTTTGAATTCGCCCCTGTTTCAACCATGCTCCTCTTCCGCTGTTCACCCTTTTCTGGCGTGAACATACCGCCCCCCTTGCACCAAATTGCAATAGCCCGGGTGGACTGATAGGGATGGGGAGCGGCAGCGTTCTGGAGCGCCAAGATGCTGCCGGAGCCTGGAAGGAGCCTTTGGTGATGGATCTGGGGTGGTTGTTGCTTCTTGGATCCTTAAGAGGTCGGAAGAATTCATGTGTGCCGTCATCTCTTTGTCTTGCTGGAAGATGCAAGTTGGAAATAGTGGGTGCGACGAATGTCTGAGTGGCAAAAATATGGCTGGGCGGACCGGATGATTCTGCCATGGGCCCGCAGAGAACCCAGCCGAAGACAGTTTCCAGGCCGAAGAGGGAGCCGCAGATGTCCTTTTTAATCCGCTCTCCCAAAATATGGGGTAAAAGATCCACGCCGATCACCATGTCAATGGGGGAGCATCTATGGAATAGCGGATCTGCCAAAGGAAGCTCGGTGAGATTACCGTCCACCTCCTTGGGAAACGACCCGAAGGGTAGCGCTCCGGCTAGATTTGGCAGGACAAAGGCTGTGGTTTCCACGTGCCGAGAGGGATCTCTGGAAGACACGAGCTGAAACTGACATAGCTTCTGGGCACTGGCGGCCACACAATTGGAAATGCCGCTTATCTGGGTGTTAATGAGACGGAACGGAGGTCTCACCAGGTTGAACATTCTTTCGGATAGAAATGTTCCCTCAGACCCGGTGTCAATTAAAGCGCGCACAAGGAAGTTAGCGCCCAAGTGTCGTATGGTCACCATGGCGGTGCCTAGTAGGCCTTTACGTGGGGTGGAAACAAAGAAATTCTGGATGTTATGACTGGATGTGGGTCGTTTAACTGAATCTGCGTTGACGGAGGTCGCCGGTGGCTGCGCATTGGGTGTCGTCACCGCGGAGGCGGGGACGCGATGTAGCAACGTTCTTTACAGATGTGGCAGCTATGGGCGCTGGGGCATTCCCGTAATTGATGGCCGCGTGCAAAACAATTTAGGCACAACTTCTGTTGCTTGATTACAGCCGATCGATCTTGGACGGGCATGGATGTAAATTTTGGACAGAGGCGAATCGGATGGTTCTCTCTGCCGCACAGCTTGCAGGAGACCTGATTGACACGAACTTGAGTCTGCGCGCTGCTGAGGGAAGGGCCTGGGAAACTGGAGCGGAACGACGATCTTCCAGAGTCTCCAGAACGCGATAACGGTCGATCAGGAATCCGTTTAGGTCAGCCCACGAAGAAAGAGTTGTTTTGTTTGGACTGTTCCCATAATGCGATAGTGGCGTTAGGCAACTTAGACGTGCAAAGTGCCACCAGGAGGACATCCCAATTGTCGATGCTGACTCCTGAGCGTGTGCGTGTACCATCCTTGGATGGTAGTTTGCAGCTCCTTCAAGACCCCACAAGTCTCATGGACAACCGTAGGGAGGTTGAAGAGAATCTTGGTCTGATTGGCCACGAGCTGCCTTTTGTTTTTAAAACGGGCCTGCAAGTTTTCCCAAGCCGCTTGGAAGCCCTCATCAGTGAGGGGGTGAACTTAACACGATCGCCTTTGCCTCGCCGCGCGTTTTTGAAACGAGATGGTACAGTTTTTCCACTGGTGCCAATCTCGGGTTGTTGATGTACATGGCCGTAAAGATTGTAATCTCCGGTGAACGCGTCAACCTCACACGGAGGCAGCAGACCTGGACGTTTTGGGGCACGGAAGTTGCTTCAGACGACTGAACTTGTTCAATACGTTCTCCCAAACTTGTGCCGCACCGAACATACACCATGTATGCATATTCATATTTTGATTTAACGGTCATTAGATCGGCGCGGCTCTCATCACTCCCATCAGCCGTAAGGGCTCTGGTACATGCCATGTACTCGGACTCGATTCTGCTCCAGAGGACCTTGGTTTGATCCAAATGCATTCGCAACGAAAATAGCGGAACGTCCCCCTCGATGGAGCCCATGGTGTTGACCTCGAAAACGGTCAGACTGTCGCAAGCGGCGATAAAATGATTAACCGACATGGTGGCTGCGTCGAGTAGTCGTTGAGACTGAACAAAGAACAATGATTGTTAGCGTTGGATTGTTATAAAAATTGTTGCTCTGCAATAAATATTGGAAGGACCTGGTCAGAACCGAATGCCTGTGCTTAGAATTTTATTTGAAAATTAAAGAACCAGAATTGTAGCTCAGGTTGGAAATTGGAACTAGTTCCGGAACCGACGAACGCTTTTTTTTTTTTTTTTGAAATTAATAATTGTTTTCACGCACACACAAATGCCGAAACTGCTCGATCGGCCCTCGGAGTTATTATGAAAATTTTCGAAAAAGTAAAATTTTGGAATGTCGAAAAATATTTTTCTTGGATTAAGTAAATTTTTTTCCTTTTTTTTCCGAAATGTGGAAAAGTATTTTTTTTTTTGGATTTGGATTTTTTTTTATTTGGAAAAAATATTTTCTGATTAATTAATTAAATAGAATTTTTTTTGAAATGTGGAAAAATATTTTTTTTTGGATATGTGGAAAAACTATTTTCTGATTAATTAATTAAATAAGATTTTTGAAATGTGGAAAAATATTTTTTTTCCCTTGGATATATGGAAAAAATATTTTCTGATTAATTAATTAAATAAATTTTTTTTGAAATGTGGAAAAATAATTTCCCTTTTTTTTTGATTAAATAAATTTTCCTTTTTATTTCTCCTTTTTATTTTATTAATTCTCATTAGAACTTCACTCGGAATTATTTTCTTCTTTTTTTGTGAGGGGTTGTACCACTGTGCACAACTCGAACAGCTGTGCGACCTTTTTGGACAATTGTTTCACTTGGTAATTTTAAATTAATTTTGCGCGTTTTTATTGGATTGGACACAAAAAAGAAACAAGTTGCAAGTGCAGAAATTTTGTGCAATTAGTGCGTGAAAATAATACATCAATTTTACCGCGAAATCAAATTTCTATGCACAAAAGAAATGTTTACCAAAGCCGGTACACTTACATATGAACATATGTATGTAAATGTATGTAATTTGAAAAAAGCTTACAAGCGGAGCTTTTATGCGGTTCTTTTTGTTGTTCGTTTTTAGTGGCGGAACAATGCTTTGGAGCCGGCAAACAATTATGATCGGTAAGTTTGATTTGATTTTATTGATACACAGAAATTAATTACACTTTTATTTTCAGCTTGCACTTGCAACCTAACTCGCGATTGCCGGTATGTATACAATATATAAATGGATATAGATGTGTATATATGTATGTGGATATATGTGGACTGTATATTGATATATGTGTAGATGTAGATGTGTAGAAATATGTAAATTGTATGTGGATATGTATGTACATGTATATATGTATGCGAATATATGTGGATTTGATTGTAAATTTTATGCAAATTTTGTAGGAAATGATGCAATATTATGGCGTAGATGGCTAGAATAAGCGATCACACCAGGATAGGTGAGGGCACAGGACACAATTACATGGAATGTACATACAAATTAGAGTGAAAAGTCGCTATGGAAAAAAGCGGGAAACTTTTCACTGCAGGTAAGTATGTGTATGTGTGTGCTAATTAATATGTTGGAATTAAAAGTTTGTCTACTTAGCAGATTCTCCACCGATGCGATGCTGGGGTCGAGAGGAAGAATATCCGGCTCGAAGGACCAATGTTTGTAGTAGGGCGAAGGGCTTCTGTAGGCAGACCACCTTCCAATAGATTCCAATAATAATTACCACGACGCGTTAACTTCGTTTTGTAGACACAAGATTTATTTATATGTTAATGATAAGATACACTAGTTAGGTTGGCCACTTGGCGTTACAAAAATGGATTTAAGTGAGAGTTTTAAGGGTTTGAAAAGAGTGTACGGGTGTACGAGTAGTCGGGATGAAAATTCAAAGCGAACTTCTCCTATGGAGCTTTTTCCCCTTGCCGTCTGATCTTCAGTGTGGCCGTCCTCCTTTCAATTCGCCCCTCTGTTTTAACCACGCTCCTCTTCCGCTGTTCACCCTTTTCTGGCGTGAACAGATGTCGAATGAGCACCGAGGAGAAATTAATTTAACTTCGAAACTGCCTCAAGGGAGCGGCACTGACGTTTGAGGTAACCTGATGTGTGCTGTTGGAACCTTAAGGATGCTGTATGGCATATCTGAAATACTAATAATAATAGAAAAGGGAAGAACCAGCGGCACGCACGAACAATTTGGATTCCGTAATAAAATTGGCTTTGGCAGTGCAGAATTACTGCGCGACATTGGTGGCTACTACCTGCATGACCCTGTATTGCTGTGTGATCTTGTGGAGAAAATACCCTGCGATCTGATTTTGGATTGGGAACGTCATCGACTAGCACTACCAGGTTGTGTAGTGTAGGATGCTGTACGAATTTATGGCAGACCTAGATTATGGTTCTGAACTCGACTAGAAAATATTTAAGAGCAGATTAGCGCAAAAAGCTTTAAATCTATAAATCTCTTAATTCATCAAATAAAGTTTAAGAATATTGCACTTAGCAACAGCTAATTACAACTTTCGGCGCATGAGTTATGTCTTTGCTTAATGTTGTGAATTTTGGTAAATAAAATATAAGTCAAAGACATCTGATTCCCTCCAGCCTCCAGTGAAGTGTCTTTTTATTTCATTCGCTTATGTGGAACCTTCGTAGAGGCTATGGGTTAGTAGAATGCATTTTCATATTCTTTTGCTATGTCGCCTACGCAGAGGCTTTTTGGTTAGTACTAGGAAAATATTATGTATATATAAGATTATATCTAATGTTCCCTGTATGTGAAGCCCGTTGTATCGGCATTCTGCCGGATGTTGACTTCAACAGTGGAAGATGTTGCAACAGTTATGTCTGGGTTGATTGACATTAGTGGGCCATGGGCGTTGCACGAGATGGTTTAGCTGGGGGTAGAATATTACCGTTATCGGTAACTCATGCGTCTCGCTTACACCTAAGCAGCATTAAAACACATGTGCGTTTTTAATTGTAAGGCACAAATACCACCAATTTCACCTAAGTGAAGACCTTCGAATCATATTTCCTCTTTTAGTTTGGGAAATTCAAATATAATAGTAAAAATATTATTATAAATCTCCTTTGGAAATTTTTACATAACCATTGTGCGTTAATTTGGTTTGTAGCGTCTTTCGGCGCAAGACGAAGAGGATGTAGTAGAGTATTTAGTTATTTAATTAGTTAATAAAAAAAAAAGAGAAATGTAGCATAAGATCAATAATTTGAATTTAATTTAAGTATAAGATTTTTTTTTAGGTAAGATTTTTATAAGCCGATTTTCTAGTCATTCTTTCTTTATTAAGGCTAATGGTGCCCTGATAATTTCACAGCACCTAAACAGTCGGCGGGCCCATCGATCCAGCGCAAGGAATCTGTCTAAGTAAGAGTATGATAACAAGTAGGTTTGTTAATAAAATTTGGTTTATAAATTTTCTAATTTTTCATGTTGGAGGTTAACTTATATTTTTTTTTTTTTTTGGTTGTTGAAATCTTGCGAAAATGAAGCAAGCAAGTCGTCCCTGCCGACTTTGAGTATACCCCGTACCAAGTAGATAAATCAAACTCCTTAAAATTTGACATCAGTTCAAACTAGAATTCTCCTCACAAGCGGCAGCAAAAAACGCATGCTATCTCGCTCACATTTACTAGGCAATGTCGCACATGGCATTTCAGTGCAAATTTTACGTAGGTATAGCTTTAATATTTCTTGTCCGATTTTAACGAAATTTGGTCAGCAGATACGTTTTGGCCATATTATTGGGTGTGCCAAATACGCTACCTTTTAATATAACCCTAATTATTCGTTTTTCCTAAATTGCGGGGGCGGAAGTGGGCGTGGCAAAAATTTGAAACAAACTTGATCTGCGTAGACACTACACAAATGCTGATACCGGATTTGGTTGCTCTAGCTCTTGTAGTCTCTGAGATTCACGTGTTCATACGGACGGACAGACGGACGGACAGACGGACGGACGGACGGACAGACGGACGGACGGACAGACGCACAGACGGACATGTCTCAATCGACTCGGCTGTTGATGCTGATCAAGAATATATATACTTTATGGGGTCGAAAATGTTTCCTTCTGCCTGTTACATACATTTTAGCGACTTTAATATATCCTTTTACCCTATGGGTACAGTTAATAATTAAATTTGTTTGTTCTTTGGAAGAATTGTTTTGGAGTTTAAATTTTAAATGAGTGAATTAATTATGAATTGTGAATAAATTTAGAGAAATTGTCACTTGGAAAATGTTCATACTCCGTATCTATTTTAGTTTTCTCGTAGACTTTTGTTTTTGGGCAGTTGTCCAAAATGTATATAAACTGCCAAGGTAGGGAAGGTAAAGACAGGGAATGCGAATAACATCTCAGCATCTCCCACAAATATCAATGGTCCGAGTCAGTCTTAATTTTTACAGGGGAAAAACTTTTATAAATCTTCAACTTTTTGTTTCCATATACATCATTAGCATATATCCAATAGTGCACTTCTTTTGATTTCTTTCAAAATGTGTATTAGAAGACTAGGCAAGAACCCCACCCTCATCCGTCGAGCTATCCTCTCAGGAGCCGGATCATATCAATGGTCCGAGTCAGTCTTAATTTTTACAGGGGAAACACTTTTATAAACCCTTAACTTTTTGTTTCCATATACATCATGGAGGCGGAAGAGGGCGTGGCAAAAATGTTAGCACCAAATTTGGTTGCTCTAGCACTTGTAGTCTCTGAGATCGACGTGTTCATACGGACGGACAGACGGAACGACGGATATGTCTCACTCGACTCGCCTATTGATGCGGATCAGGTTATGGCTAATAATGGGATAAACAAAACGAGATAGGCCCCGTTGAACTATGAACCCGGACAAGACATTCCAGATTAAAAGCAAGGACAGGAAGCGTTTTAATAAGGAGACCGTCGCAGAAGACAGACACAGAGCTTGGCGACCCACCATCGGGTCACTCGTCCTATTACGAAGACATCAAAGCCGCCGAAGGAATTGCTGACAAGTTGGTACCTAAATTTGAAGGTCCCTTCAAGGTAAAATTCTTTATTTCCAGGAACATCGACTCCAAGATGCACACGGAAGATACTACCACACAGCCAGTGTCAGCAATCTGAAGCCATATCAACAAGCGGATCCTTGCCAAGAGAATCCGAGCCAAGAAGAAATCTTAGAAGACACAGAAGACAACTACAGAGCCGAACCTTTCTAAGAGATTTCACAGGGTCCAATTGTTGGAGATTTCGATCTCCCAACTGCCCTCCTAAAGTGCGGGTCTCTGTTCGTAAGACAAAACAGCATCCCACTATTTATATCTTACCTTAATTACTAAGAAGTAATAATATTAATTTTTAAGTTCATCACACGTTTGTAAATCACACTATTAGGCAGGCAAAGTCAGGTAGTTTATAGCTCGTGTCTTTCAAAAATCAGGGATATGGACTAATTCCCTTCATTAGAATGTCTCCCACCAGAACTATCTTGACCGGTCTAGCTCCGTTAATAGAGTCCATTACTGCGGATTTCGAAGAAACAGCCACATTCGATTCCAGTATCTCACCAGAGTCTCACCATCGCCAGAGGCCCACCATCGGGGAGACTACCGCAGCACCCGCACTGGAGAGCCAACCTACGACCCAACTTCAAGTGAATTTGATTATCGAGGTCGACGATACGGACGGGGAACGTAGCCGATCCTGGCAACCAAGCAGCCTTCATGAAGTCGCTGCATGACATACCTCTTCCCTGACTCCCAGTCAGTTGACGTCCAACGGATTCCGTTGGCTCCCCAAACCGAGCCTTTTATTGGCCAATTGATCGGCAGGGAAGAACCAACCGTGGAAAGAATTTTCCGTTTGACCTGGCCTACCGCGTCCGCATCACAGCTGGCGGGAGTGTGTAAGGAAGTTTTTCCAGGCCGGGGTACAACTCTCAGTCTGCCCAGAGCCTTTCCTACACAGAAAATTTATGTAAGAAACCCGGACTTGATGACTGAGAAAAGGGAGTATATCTATATTCGTAATTGGCTTGCTCGAGTTGTTTATCACGGTAATTATGCCGAACAGAGGAGGGAAAAGGGAAGGGAGTATGATGATGTATCAAGTCGACTAGGGTCAAGTAGGGTGTCACCCGGACCTTGGCCTGTTTGAATTATAAAGTTACGACCCACTAGATAATTCCTATATTGCCAATGTCACCCGGACATTGGCTTAAATAAAAATAGGAATTATCACGAATCGCTACAAGTACAGCGCTTTACACAGACCCTTTTTAACTTTGTATCTGGGGAGGTTGTTTAACTTTGTATCTCAGTAGCCTTCTAAATTTCTTCGTAGTTCTGCGTTGTCTACTCCTTGTAGTTGGTGATTGTTACCCTGGCTGTTAGGGACACTAGGGCACTTTACTTTTGCTGCTTCTGACTTATCTTGATCGCGGTCCTAGCTCAACTAATCTGTCGATTTAATTTTCGACAGCCCTTGGCCTTTGATTTTGTCGCCGACGCCGGCAACGACCAATCAAAACTTGCCAACGCATTTTGGCGATGACGCGATCGATGCAGTCGCCGTAAAACATGCGTAGCTTTAGGCATCTAGAAGTTTCTAGAACAAAAGAAACTGCGCAATAACTGTCGCTTCCATTCGCGAGTCCCGTTGCAATTCCTATTGCTACATACAAATATACATGGCGTGACATGCGTATATATGTATGCATAGAAACATACATACATATATATATGGCGTGACATGCGTACATATGTATATAAGAGGCAATAGAAACTGCGCAGTAGCAACTGGCGACGTTTGGGCAAGTCCCGTTGCATTGCTTGTTTCATGTTTTTGGTGGCCCGATGTATGTGTATGTATGTGTGTGTGTATTGGCGGTGGTCTAATTTAGAGATGCTCTGCTGGGGAACTAGTAGTTCGACAAATAAAAATACTAACAACAAGTCAGAGTATAAACTTATAATTAATTCATTGGACTTCATTAACTTTATACCAATTAAACTAGAAATAATAACAAAGAAATGAGGAGGGGAGTGTGAGGAATCACAAATTCTTGTAATTTTAATATATAAATTAATTTATTTTACTGCGCGAGCTTGATTATTAGCATTCCGCGACACTTACTTTTCATTAGATTAGTATTTAGTTATTAGATTGTTGCTAGCGTTAGCTTAGCAGTAAAATGCAGTTATTTAACGGCTATTGCCGGAGTATTTATTGGCCGACAGGGCGGTTCAAGTGTTGATACAAAACTAAAACTAACAAAAGAAAGAATATAAATCTTAAGCTAAGTACAAATGTATTATCTAGTATTTCTGCAAAATTTGTTAAATTTGATAAATGTTTTATAAAACTACGTTGCTCCCATACTAACACCTCACCATCCAAAATCGGTATGTAATTCGCGTGGGGGAAATCAGTTAGTCGCGCGTGCGTCAAGGTGACGAATATGAGCAATATCCCGATGAACCTGTATAAAATGATATTATTATATTATTAACTGATGATGTTTTAAGTTTTTAAACTTAGCACTATCGCAAATTATCCTTATGGACCACCCTCCCCTTAATGAGAACTGACGTTCCCAGGTCAGCTTGGATGGTACTTTCGGAGCAGAGCGGCGACAACTTATTGCCCAATCTTTTGTTGTTTTTGAGGAAGACTCTTTCTCCTACTTCAAATACTCTGTTCTGCCTGTTTACGTTATTTCTGGCCAGTGAGTTCTTTTGTGCTTGTATAAGTTTGTATTTTATTTGTTCCCTAAATTCTTCTGGGACCGCGTGTAACACCTCTAAGGGCTTTTGTTCTGTTACGAAGTGTATTGTCTTATTATATTCGACGACTGCCCGCATAATTGCTTGCCTTGTGTCGCTTATTCTTTTGTCAAATTTTAAGGCACCTAGCTATCTCCGCTAAGGTGGTATGGAAGGGCTCCACCTGTCCATTCGAAGTACTATGGAGCGGTGGTGCGTTCACCATATCTATGTTAAATTGGCTCTTGAGGAGCGAGGTAATCGTTTCTGACTTGAACGATGGTTCATTGTCACAAAAAATGATTTTAGTATTTTTGAAAACGTTTATAATTTGTAAGATAGGATTTATGAGGTCAGTTATTGCCCTCGAAGTTATCGGCTGGACCATAGCAAACTTAGAAAATTTATCTATGCACGTCAGAAATAATTTTTGGTCTGTGGAGAATATGTCTATATCTAATATTTCTCCACTATATGATGGAATTGGTGTTTCTCCAATCTCCTGTTTTTTTGGGATGCCGGTTGTACTTAGCGGTAATGCATACCTTGCAATTTAATACTACTTCGTTGGCCAACTTAGTCATCTTTGGGAAGTAGTAATCCCTAAGTACTTGTTTTACATTTTCCTGTGCTGCTCTATGCGCACGATTGTGTTCTGTGTGGATTATTTCGATTTGTTCATCTCTATTGGTGACGTCTGCAACTATCTTCTTGCAATGCCAGAATCTAGTTGCCGGAAATAGCGACACGAGATCGTGTTGGAAGATCGCTAAGGTTTGTAGTTCACAATGGAACGCGTTTGCGTTGCGACATCAGGGTTGACGGCAAGTTTTAACGTTTCAAGTAGGTTGTTTTTGTCCGTGAATTGGACTAGGTGGCGGGTTTTCCTGCCGAATAAAATAATTCTGCGATGTGAAGGGTATCGCGCTTCTTCGATGACAATTTGGTTTCTATAACAATTCAAGGGGTTGTCCGACGTGTTAATGGTATACGTTAGGAACTCCTCACTATGGACGGTAGCTCCGTCCGAACTTGTATCTTTTTGTAGAGCGTTAAGCTCTTGCCGTGATAAGGCGTCTGCGACAAAATTTTCCTTTCCGGGCTTATAATGCAGCTTAGCATTATGTTCTTCAATGAACGCCTTCCATCTCTTGATTTTCGCGTTCGTGTTTCTTTCGGAAACTGCAAATGTTAACGGCTGATGATCCGTATAAATATGCAGTTCCCTGGTTCCATATAGGTAATTCTGTAATTTTTCTAAGGCCCACACAATAGCCAGCAACTCTGTTTCGTTTGTGGCGTAGTGTGCCTCGCATGCCTTTAACGTTCGCGAGATCATCGTTATTGGCCTGCCTTCTTGGGATAATTCTGCGCCAATGCCGTTGGCGTCGGTTGTAAGGTCAAAGGGTTTTTTGAAATCAGATGCTAGTATGTTCCTTAATCGGTTAAATGCGTCTTTTTGCGGATTATCGAATTCTATAACTACCTTTCTTGACATATGCTTACTTACAGTGCCATTTTGGCCTTTCAGCACATTGGTCAAAGGTCTCGCTATATAAGCGAAATCTTTAATGAATACCCTATAATAACTGGCTAATCCCAAAAAAGATCTTAGGGCGTACAAATTTTTGGGTTCAGGGTAATCCTAAATTGCTTTCACTTTTTCGGGATCTGTCGTTGCGCCATTTCTGATAACAATGAATCCCAGATACTCAACGCTTTCTTTGAAGAACTTTGTCTTCTCCTTGGCTACTCTCATGTTCGCTTCACCAAGTCGCTTGAGTACCATATCGATGTGCTTGATATGATCGGTGGCATTTTCAGAAAATATTAGTACGTCATCTACATAGACGTAACATATCTTTAATATTTGCTCCCGAAGGACATCATCGATTGCTCTTTGAAAAATGCTTCCCGGATGGTAAATCCCTCGGTTTTGTCGGTATGACCAATGCTTTGAGGGCCCTCCTAAGGCCTGCCATAAAGGCATGTAGGGCATCATCCCTTATTTCCGCGCATAGAATCGACGCGGCCGGTTCATTATGTGTCATGACGATCTTGTTTGTTACTAATGTAAGTTTCTTTTCCACTTCATCATAATAACTCATTAAGCTCAAATCTCCTTGCCTAACCAATTCTATAACTGCTGCCACAGCACACGCAGGGACGTTTTATCTGCATCCGTGCAGTCCTGTTTTGCGATGATCGCATCGAAATTCAAGACTGTGTTATGGGATGTGAGGATAACCCTCGCTGGCCCACAAATTTTATTTCTCAGGATCGCCACTGCTTCATAATGCGCCTCGCTACCCGCATATCTCCTAAATATTTCGTATGCGTCGACATGAACACATACTGTTCATGGTCCCCATTAAAATTTTTACCTCGCATCTAATGCTGGGATCTACTGTTACCTTTTGGTACACTTCTACCTACGGTGCCTCTATCCTAAGGGCACTCATTTGGCTCCTAACATTTTGGAGCTCGGTCTGAAGTTCCTGTCTTAATCGCCTTTCTTGCTCGATGAGCGCGTTCTGAATTGTTGCTCTTAAGGTCTCTGCGTCCATTTCTATAGAGTCGTTTAGTACTGGTGCGAAACCTATATCTAGATCGTCTTCGATATCTTCTTCTACTTTTATCTCCCTATAGGTCCAACTCATGAGAGTTGCTCTATTTATCGTTTCTAGCATTCCAATAGTCAGCGACGCCGACGCACCAACCGGCACGCCGTCGGTACAGTCGGCGTCAACATAGCTAAGCCAACACATTTTGTCACGTACGCAAAAGCTCATAAAATAACGGTTATTTGTCACAGCAAAGGCTAGATTTTAAAGACAAGACAAGATCACTTAGTTCGTGACCATCGGCAAGATAAGTTGATAATAGACAAATAGTGCGGAGTACAAAACAAAGAGAAAACAAAGTGACAGTGAAACTATGTGTGAACAAAAGGAAAATCCATAAGGAATAAAAATATACAGAAAACATACATCACAGGATTAAAGAAAAACTACCACAAGTATTCTATTTTTCCAGCTTAAATCTTATTGTATTGCCAACATATAGTGGCCACCATATACACATTGTTTTTGTTGCGTATTATTGCGTACGGTTTAATTATTTATACTGGAAGCTTTCTTCATATTAGGATTTCTTTGCCCCTTACAAACATTGGTCCTTCGAGTCGGATCTCTTTCCTCTTGACCCCAGCATCGCATCGGTGGAGAATCTGATAAGTAGAAAAACTTATAATTCCAATATATCAATCAGCACACACATACACATACTTATCTGTAGTGAAAAGTTTTCCGCTTTTTTCCATAGCGACTTTACACTCTAATTTGTATGTACATTCCATGTAATTGTGTCCTGTGCCCTCACCTATCCTGGTGTGATCGCTTATCCTAGCCATCTACTCCATAATATTGCATTCCTTTCCTACAAAATTTGCATAAAAAATTAACATACATATATACCACATATATTCACATACATATGCACATACAGACACAACAAAACATTGAAAGTCGTGTTCTTTCATAATTTTAAGGCAGTTAATTTTTGAATTGAATTGAATTTAACTGGAGTAACAATACCACTACCAATACATGGAGAAATTTGTGGTTTGTATGGACCAGTTCCACCGTCTTGATGGTGCGGATGCTGACAAAGCAGCAGAGGAGGCGATCTTTGGCAGGCGCTCGAGGCTGAGAGAGTCCCCGATGGCGCCAACAAAACCAGCTGATAGAGAGAGCCCGGAGGAAGCGCAAAGAGCTTCAAAATGTCCCTTTGATACGGAAATCCCTGAATTAGATGAGCTGGGCAGACTAATACTTGAAAAGGCGAATACCTTTAATAAGAAAGAAGATGGCAAACCACCGGTGCGCCACATTAACATGAGCACCAAACAGGCTATTGGTCGCATGAAGGAGCTTCATGAAATGCTTTCTCTTAAACTACTGGCGGGTGACATCCCAAAAGCTAAGAATAATAGCAGCACAGCGACGCAGACCACTCCAGAGGTTAAAACTAAAGGTAACAACGCGAAAACCATTGCAGACAGCGCTAACCTTTACGATACTCCCAAACGGCATAGAGACGAGGAGGCAGCACAGCGGATAACACCAGCTAAGCGGCCACGAAATGGTGCTCATTCTAAGACGTCGTATGCAGCCCAATTAAAGCAACGAATTTCCGACTCTCAGCATAATTCTGAACCGACAGGGATACAGTGCGAAGCTGCGCCCAAGTGACAAAAGGTGACAAACAAACGTCAAATAAAACAGAGAGAGCGAAAAGCCCGATCGGAAGCCATCCTAATTAAGGCGCAAGAGGGCCTGTCTTACGTCCAGATTCTTGGCATGGTTACAAGAAGAGATGATGGCAAATTAAATGGAGTTAGAGACAAGGTCAAGCGTGCTAGAAAAACAGCCAAAGGTGAACTTCTGCTCGAACTAAGCGACAATGGCGGAGGCAGCAGTCAAATACTCAAGAACGAGATCAGCCAAGTTTTGAGTCAACTGGCGAACGTCAGAGCAATTGGCGACGAAACCTGGCTTGAGGTGCGAGACCTCGACTGCCTGTCCACTGTCTCAGATGTAAGTGCCGGCTATCGAAACTGAGTTGGAAAGCAAATCTACTCAGGTGAACATCAAGAGCCTCCGGCCGACGTATGGCGACACACAGATGGCAATTCTGAGCATGCCGCAGGAAGCCGCATTGATGCTCCTCCAGAAAAAGAGACTTAAAATTGGATGGTCCAGCTGCCGTATAAAAGAAAGGCAAGGGCACAAGAGATGCTACAAATGCCTTAATTTTGGACACGTAGCAGTCGATTGCACTAGCATATTTGATCGCACTAATTGGTGTTTTAAATGCGGTCAAACATGCCACAAAGCCGCTGAGTGCAAAAATGAGCCAAATTGTTTCAATTGTGCAGCAAAAAATCGCACAGACACCAAACACTACGCAGGCAGTCGAAACTGCCAACTGATGAATAGAGGCGAAGAACGGAGGAGAAATTAAAGTTAAACATGAAGATACTACAACTCAACTTAAACCACTGTGCAACGGCGCAAGATCTACTGTAGCAAACCTTTCTAGAACTAAATGTTGACATAGCGATTCTGAGCGAGCCCTACAGAAGACGTGTAGGAAATACATGGTTCTGTGACAACACTGGGAAGGCAGCAATTTGGCTCTGTGGCAGAAGTCTACCACCTGAACAAATGCAGTATGCTTCAAATGGTTTTGTGCGAATTAAATTCAGCGATACTTGGATATATAGCTGTTACTTGGCACCAGGTTTACATATTCGCGAATTCGAACAGATACTCGATCAACTGGCCACTGATGCAAGAGATAAAAGAAAAATTATAATCGCTGGCGATTTTAATGCCTGGTCGGAGGAATGGGGCAGTAGCCAAACAAATACAAGAGGCCGCGCTCTTATGGAGGCTTTCGCTGCTCTAGACATCGCCGTGCTTAAGACAGGATCCGAGCACACTTTTCACAGAGCTGGATACGGTTCTGTAATTGATGTCACATTTGTAAGTCGGCAGTTAATTTCTTCCACCAAATGGGAAATTTGCAAGCGCTATACAGCGAGCGATCACTCTGCCATCATTTGCACTATAGACGATTGCCCAAATCAATGGTCAGCGGGACTGCAGAGATGCAGGCTGTATAAAATTGATACTCTCAATCCATCTGCTTTTAGGTCGGCCCTCGTTATCCCACCTCTGAGTGGTAACGCGAACATTTACGCCAAGCAAACTTCTGCAGCAGTGGCAGCAGAGAAAATGCCTTAAGACTAGGAGAATATATCAAAAGAGCACGAGGTGCGGAAATCTTCTCCACGCTTCAGCTGGTGTACTCACAGAGGAGACGAGATCTGAAGAATGCCATAAAAGAGAGCAAACATAAATGCTTTTTTGATCTTTGTGATGCTGCGGGAAAAGCTTTCAAAGTGGCAACACGAAAGCTTAAAGCAAATAAGCCTGATACCCCAGACGAGGCCCAGATGAAAAATATTGTGGAAACGCTCTTTCCGAATACTTCATCGGTACCCTTAAGGAGAGCCTTCAAAGAAATTTCAGGAAAGGAAGCGCAAATTAGCCCAGAGGAAGTGATCACAGCCGCTGCTGGAAACGCTGCTAGTCACACAATCGATGCACTACAAATAGTTGAAGATATTGCCGCTAAAGCCATTGAGGGCCAACGTTGGAGAAGAGGAAATAAAAAGTACTGTCTGATCACTACGCTTAGATGTTAAAAACGCATTTAACACAGCCAACTGGAGTCGTATACCTGACGCCCTACATAGGTTCCAAGTCCCAGAACATCTTGTTCATATTGTTGAAGATTACTTTAGAAATCGAATCCTTCGATACAATACCCAGAACGGTACTCGCATTTACAAAGTAGAAGGAGGAGTTCCGCAGGGCTCAGAACTTGGCCCCCTCCTTTGGTATTTTATGTATGACGGTATTCTGCGGCTATCGCTTCCGCCCGACACAAAAATAATTGGCTTCGCTGACGATGTTGCACTTGTTGTTGTGGCAAAGCATCTCCACTATGCGGAAGCGAAGACGGTGGCATCTGTGGGCATAATCAAGCAATGGCTCTGCAACGCAGGACTCGAGCTAGCAGATCAGAAAACAGAGACTGTCCTAATTAGCAGCCGAAAAGCAGTTGAATCTGCCGAAATTGTGCTAGATTCATGCACTATTAAATCTACGAGGTGCATCCGATATCTAGGGGTACTGCTAGACACCCGCCTCTCCTTTAAGGAGCAAGGCAGCGGAACTAAGACGAATCCTCAATCGCATCCTGCTAAATTCAAGAGGTCCTAGACAAGGCCAACGTCTACTTTTAATGAATGTGCTTAAGTCGACCATCCTGTACGGCGCCCCGGTTTGGGCAAACGCGATGAAAAGCAAGACATATAGAAAAGGCATAGAGGCAACTTATCGGCTCGGCGCTCTGCGAGTCTGTCATGGTTTCAGAACTATTTCTGATGACGCCGCACTGGTGCTAGCGGGTATGGCGCCAATTGATCTTGTAGCCCGGGAGGCCTCAGACATTTTTTCAAAGAGGCAGAGCAACGAATGGACACCAACAGCAAAAAAAGCAGCGAAGGAAGAAGCCAGATGAGCTAGCTTAGAGGAGTGGCAGGACCGATGGGACAGTTCTACAAAAGGCAGGTGGACATATAGGCTCATTCCTGATATAGGCGAATGGTTAAGCAGGCGTCATGGTGAAGTAACATTTGAGCTGACACAAATACTAAGCGGTCATGGATGTTTCAGATCATACTTGCAGCGCTTTGGCCATGAAAATAGCCCTGAGTGCACTATGTGCCTAAACGGAGTTATTGAGGACTCGGAACACATAGTCTTTCAATGCCCGAGGTTCGACGTAGAGCGCCAAAATATGGAAACAGCAGTGGGCGAAAAAGTCACAACCAGAAATCTGATCAAACTTATGACCGCTAAGCAAAAGTACTGGTCAGCCGTCTGCACTTATGCTTTAAGCGTAGTAAAGGAGCTTCGTGTTCTGGAAAGGGCACGTAATACAGGAGGGGCATAAACAGCCCGCCATAGTCCTGCGAAGCAATAACTCCGTTAGTCCCACAGGTCTCCTATGGCACCACACTTTCACTCACTCTCTATCATTGTTCCTTATTTCTTACTCTGTTCTATCACCTATTATCTAGTCACATATTATCTAGTCCTCTTTAATTTAAAATTGTTTCTGTTAATTTTTAAATTTACTTTAAATAAAAGAATAAAAAAAAAAAAAAACATATGCACATACAATTTACATATATTTCCACATACATACATCTATATCAAATCACATATCTACACACATATCACACATCACATATCATACACATCCAAATACATCTATATTACATACATATATAAACATACCGGCGATCGAAAGTTCAAGTCCAAGTGCAAGCTGAAAATAAGTGCAATTAATTTCTGTATCAATAAAATCAAATCAAACTTACCTATCATAATTGTCTGCCGGCTCCAATGCATTGTTCCGCCGCTTTAAGAGCCAACCACAAAAAGAACCGCATGAAAGCTCCACTTGTAAGCTTTTACAAGCTTTTACATTGCATATCCATACATACATATATACATACATATGTATATTTACCGGCACTGGCCAACATTTATTTGTACAGAGCAAATTTATTTCGCGGCAATTTTTGATTTATTATTTTCACGCACTACTTGCACAAAAATTCCGCACTTGTAACTTGTTTCGAGTTTTTGTGTCCAATTTGATAAGAACGCGCAAAAGTAATTTTATTTAAAATTTCAAAGTGGAAAAATTATTCGAAAGAAATACCATAGCGGTCAGAGTTTTAGAGTGACCATTACTGTGTAATTTAAGCACAGTGGTACAATACCCTCACATAAGAAAGCAAAATAGTTCCGAGTGAATTTTTAATGAGAAAAAAAAAAATAAATATAATAATAATTAATTAATTAAAATAAAATATTTTTTACGTTTCGAAAAAAAATTTATTTAATCCTTTGCTTCCTTTGTCAGATCCGCTATTCCATAGACGCTCCCCCATTGGCATGGTGATCTGCGTGGATCTTTTACCCCATATTTTGGGAGAGCGGATTAAAAAGGACATCTGCGGCTCCCTCTTCGGCCTGGAAACTATCTTCGGCTTGGTTCTCTGCGGGCCCATGGCATCCGGTCCGCCCAGCCATATTTTTGCCACTCAGACATCCGTCGCACCCACCAATTCCAACTTGCATCTTCCAGCAAGACACAGAAATGACGGCAGACATTTCCAAGAGGCAACAATCACCCCAGATCCATCACCATGGCGGCAGCCCCACGGGCCAGAGCACCGTCTTGGAAAGGCTCTTTCCAAGCTCCTGCAGCATCTTGGCGCTCCAGAACGCTGCCGCTCCCCATCCCTATCACTCCACCCGGGCTATTGCAATTTGTTGCAAGGGAGGCGGTATGTTCACGCCAGAAAAGGGTGAACAGCGGAAGAGGAGCGTGGTTGAAACAGAGAGGCGAATTGAAAGGAGGATCACTAAAGATCCACTAAAGATCATGGGACAAGGGGAAAAAGCTCCATAGAAGGAGTTAGTTCGCTTTTCTCTTCAAACCCGAATACATCGATACACGTACACACCGTACCCACATTTCCTAATCTTAAATAACCATAAATCCTTTTGTATTGCCAAGTGGCCATCATACACAGTGTTATTTCATCCATAATAAAGCTTGTGTTATTTATAAATCGAAGTCTACGCGTCGGTCAAATTCTTCATATTGGAAACCTGTTGACCATCTACTTTAGAGAATTTCTTCGCCCTCCCACAAACACTGATCCTTCGAGCCGGATATCCTTCCTCTCGACCCCAGCATCGCATCGGTGGAGAATCTGATAAGTAGAAAAACTTATAATTCCAATATATCAATCAGCACACACATACACATACTTACCTGCAGTGAAAAGTTTCCCGCTTTTTTTTCCATAGCGACTTTTCACTCTAATTTGTATGTACATTCCATGTAATTGTGTCCTGTGCCCTCACCTATCCTGGTGTGATCGCTTATCCTAGCCATCTACTCCATAATATTGCATTCCTTTCCTACAAAATTTGCATAAAAAATTAACATACATATATACCACATATATTCACATACATATGCACATACAATTTACATATATTTCCACATATCTACATCTACATACACATCCAAATACATCTATATATTATACAAGTCCAAGTCCAAGTGCAAGCTGAAAATAAAAGTGCAATTAATTTCTGTGTATCAATAAAATCAAATCAAACTTACCGATCATAATTGTTTGCCGGCTCCAAAGCATTGTTCCGCCGCTATAAGAACCAACAACAAAAAGAACCGCATGAAAGCTCCGCTTGTAAGCTTTTTTCAAATTACATACATTTACATACATATGTTCATATGTAAGTGTACCGGCTTTGGTAAACATTTCTTTTGTGCATAGAAATTTGATTTCGATAAGAACGAGCAATATAAATTTTATTTAAAATTACAAAGTGGAAAAATTATTCGAAAGAAACCCCATAGCGGTCAGAGTTGTAGAGTGACCATTAAGCACAGTGGTACAATACCCTCACATAACAAAGCAAAATAATTCCGAGTGAATTTTTAATGAGAATTAATAAAATAAAAAGGTGAAATTAATAAAATAAAATAAAGTTTTAATTAATTAAAATAAAATATTTTTTCCACGTTTCGAAAAAAAAATGAAGCAAGCAAGTCGTCCCTGCCGACTTTGAGTATACCCTGTACCAAGTAGAGGAACTTTATTAAATCAAACTCATTAAAATTTGCCATCAGTTCAAACTAAAATTCTCCTTACAAGCGGCAGCAACGAACGCATGCTGTCTCGCTCACACTTACTACGCAATGTCGCATATGGCATTTCAGTGCAAATTTTGCATAGGTATATCTTTGATAATTCTTGTCCAATTTTAACAAAATTTGGTCAGCTGATACGTTGGCTATATTATTGGGTGTGCTAAATAAGAATGCGCTATCTTTAATATAACTCTAGTTATTCGTTTTTCCTGAAACAAATTTGAAACAAACTTGATCTGCGTAGACACTACACGAATGCTGACACCAAATTTGGTTGCTCTAGCTCCTGTAGTCTCTGAGATCCACGTGTTCATACGGACGGACGGACAGACGGACGGACAGACGGACTCAATGTCTCAATCGACTCGGCTATTAATGCTCGGAAATGCTTCCTTCTGCCTGTTACATACATTTTAGCGACTTTAATAATATACCCTTTTACCCTATGGTACAGGGTATAAAAAATATATATTTCCGCCACGTCAAAGTATCAATGGGAGAGCTTTTATGGAACAGCGGATCTTCGTTCGGAGCGATCCTGTGGTGCTTTTTTATTGACCTGATTTCTTAGCTGGACTTCTAAATGCCTTTTTCTGATGAACTACAAGAATTTGAAGTAGTTGCTACTGTTGTAGGGGGGCAAAGAAATCCAAAAATTTCCAATAGAATTAATTAGACCGCACGCGTGTACTTCGTTTAAAACACAATTTTATTAGATAGTAAAAAGTAATGAATGATGGCCAATAGATGTTGTCGATACATTTTAAAGCAAAACTTATAACTCAAAACGTTATATATAAGTGATGGCGTTCGGATATGTTGGAAGATAAAAACGAACTGATCTTTCCAATGGAGATTTCCATCAACATGCCGTATTATCTTAAGTGTGGCCGCGCTCTTTCCAATTCGCCCCTCTGTTTCAACCGCGCTTCTTTTCCGCTGTGAACATACCGCCCCCCTTGCAACAAATTGCAATAGACCGGGTGGACTGATAGGGATGGGGAGCGACAGCTTTCTGGAGCGCCAAGATGCTGCAAGAGCCTGAAAGGAGCCTTTCCAAGACGGTGCTCTGGCCCGTGGGGGTGCCGCCATGGTGATGGATCTGGGGTGATTGTTGCCTCTTGGATCCTTAAGAGGGCTCCCGCTCGAGTTCATGTGTGCCGTCATTTTTTTGTCCTGCTGGAAGATGCAAGTTGGAATTGGTGGGTGCGACGGATGTCTGAGTGGCAAAAATATGACTGGGCGGATTATTTTGCCATGGGCCCGCAGAGAACCCAGCCGAAGATAGTTTCCAGGCCGAAGAGGGAGCCGCAGATGTCGACTCCACTGACTGTGCGGAGCTGCACTTGGATAGATGTTGGAGCCATGGTTCTGTGTGAAAAGTGTGAACAAAGGTAGGATTAGAAACAAATAATTGTGAAGTGCAGTGACATAGGACAACGGAACATTGGACGCAAGGAGGAGCTTAAGGGGTCACTGCGTGGAGGGAGTGATAAAAGGCGAAGCCGTCCGTGCCGGTATGGATCAGCTCCACCAGTCCCAACCGACAGTTTTTCCATTGTCGGAGTGAATGTGCTGTGGACACACTGTGGAAACACACGAATACACATATGTATCCCCTTGTGATGATGCAGGCCCTTCCTGTATAGTTCTTGATTTCGAACGGTCCAGCGATTTCTATTCCAGTATAGGTGAAAGGCCTTGAAAACGTTACCCGACCTCGGGGTAGGTCACCCATCAGCTGCGTTTGCTGACGGTGGTTAAAAAGGATGCACGCCTTGCATCCGCGGATGTGAGCCTTCACGGCGTTCTTTAGCTTAGGAATCCAGAACTTGGCACGTAAAAAAAAAAAAATCATTAGTTGGTTGCCTCCATGAAAAGTCATTTGCGTAAAGCGGATGAGGAGCCGAGTCAGGTAAGGGCCGTAAGGAAGAAGTATTGGGTGACATTCATCGCAGCTGAGACATTCGGATGCTCTCAGCCGACCGCATGCGCGAAGGACACCGTGCTGGTCAAGAAATAGGTGCAAATTCGCAAGGGAGCTTGAGGTATGGATCGGGTCCTTCTGGGACAGACATCCAATTTCGGCCTGGTATGCATTCCGTTAAGTAAACTGAATGAGAGCCCTTTCCGCCTCCATCAAGTCTTGTTGGGGGAGAGTCGGCGTGGGGGGTAGCAGCTCCTTCTTCCGGTAGAACCTACGGACATATGCAATTACTCTTAGAGCTCGACCGAACTCTGAGAACCGCTCAATGAAGCCGTCTGCTGGCGCTGTAATGGCTATATGACAACGCGTCCGTTGCTCTACTTGGGTTTCGGGCACAACGCAAGGAGATGCGGGCCACGCTGTAGGGGTAACTGGAGCCACTCCGGACCGTGCCACCACAATTGGCTTGCCGCCAGGTCGGTTGCAGACGCACCTCTGCTCGCTAAATCGGCTGGGTTGTCCTCGGATCGGACATGAGCCCAGTCATCAGTCTTGGTGTGGCTGGAAATGGAGGATACCCAATTCGCAACAAAAGTCGACCAATTACACGCGGGCTTTTGGAGCCAGGCTAGCACGATGGGTGGAATCCGACCAGAAGTAGGATCGGGCATTACGGATTGGGAGTTCAGGGATCACTGCTGCGTACAATTCGGCCAGGAATACCGCTCCGCACAGCTCGAGTCGCGGCAAGGACACAGTTTTCACCGGAGCTACCCTTGTTTTAGCGGTTAGGTCTGCTTGGAGGTGCAGAGCGTCGTTCAGGCTGACACCCATGGTGGAGGGACTGGAGGCGTTGAAGACGACACGGATTTTGGTCGTGGTACTGTCGGGCTTAAAAACCGCATGATGGGGGCACTCGAATCATGTGTCCCAAGTCTACATATTACTGTAGAACCGCTTCATATTGGGCCTTTAGAATAGGATTTTTGCCCAATTGCGCTTCGTTTCTGGATTTCTGGAGTGCCCGAAATCGATGTTCCCTGGATCTTTGAATGAGAGAGAGACTTCATACCTGGCGTCCTTCCTGCGCTTGAACGTTTCCCGGAAATGCAGTTCACACTTATTGTCTGTATCCTTTTTCAGTTTTGTTGGAAGATCTTCCACCTCCAAGTTTTGGGAGCATTCGATCCAAATTGACATTGTTGGATGCTACGGATACTTGAGCAGCCAGAACGTGGGTAGGTGATTTGGATGAACTTGCCACGGGTCCTCAGAGTACCCATCCGAAAATGGTTTCCAGGCCGACGAGGGATCCCAGCAAGATGTGCTTCAAAGATCCACGCTCTCCCAAAATATGGGGGGAGTTAAGGAAGATCACTGCCAAGGAAGCTCATATCAATGTCCATCTCCGTGGGAAACGGACAAGCGGGTAGCGCTCCGGCCAGGTTTGGCAGGACATACGCTGTGGTTTCCACGTGTCGAGAGGGGTCTTTGGAAGACACGAGCTGTAATTGACATAGTTTCTGGGCCCTAGCGGCCACACAATTGGAAATGCCGCTTATCTGGGCGTTAATGAGACAGAACGGAGGTCTCAATAGGTTGAACATTCTTTCGGATAGAAATGTTCCTTCAGACCCGGTATCAATTAACTCGCGCGATTTAGAAATCAGCGCCCCGGTGTCGAATCGTCACCATGGCGGTGCCTAGGATGCCTATCTTGGGGTGGAAACGAAGAAATTGTGGACGTTTGTAGGGTGCTCAACCGTATCTGCGTTGACAGAGGTCTCCGGTTGCTGCGCATTGGCTATCACCGAGACTTGGGCGCGATGCAGCCAAGTGTGATGCCGTTCCTTGCATATGTGGCAGCTATGGGACACTGGGGCATTCCCGTAGGGAATGGGTGCCGCGTGCGAAAAAATTCAGGCACAACTTCTGTTGTTTAACTGCAGCCGAACGAGCTTGGACGGACATGGAGGTAAACTTCGGACAGAGGCGGATTGAATGGTTCCCTCTGCCACAACACAGCTTGCAGGAGACCGAATTGAGTGTTCAGCGCCTGAAATTTTGCTTGTGGCGTCGGTCTGCGAAGCGCATTGGGAAGGGCCTGAGAGACTGGAGCGGAACGGCGATCTTCCAGAGTCTCCAGAGCGCGATAACGGTTGATCAGGAACCCGTTTAGGTCGGCCCACGAAGAAAGTGCTGTTTTGTTGGGGATGGACTGTTCCCATGAGGCATTAGTGGCGTTAGGTAATTTAGAGGTGCAGAGTGCCACCAGGAGGACATCCCAATTGTCAGTGCTGACTCCTGAGCGCGTGAGCGTAGTGAAGCACCCTTGGATGGTAGTATGCAGTTCCTTTAAGGCCCCACAAGTCTCTTGGACAACCGTAGGGAGGTTGAAGAGTATCTTGGTCTGATTGGCCACGAGCTGCCTTTTGTTTTCAAAACGTTCCTGCAAGTTTTCCCAAGCCGCTTGGAAGCCCTCATTAGTGAGGGGTGAGCTCAACACGATCGCCTTTGCCTCGACGCGCGTTTTTGAAATGAGGTGCTACAGTTTTTCCACTGGCGCCAATCTCGGGTTGTTTATGTACATTGCCGTAAAGAGATCACGGAACGTGGGCCATTGATTGTAGTCTCCCGTGACCACGTCAACCTCACAAAAAGGCAGACGGTAGCCTGGCTGTGCGTGGTGTTCGCGAGAGACCTGGACGTTTTGGGGCACGGAAGTTGCTCCAGACGATTATTAAAATTCTCGAAAATGTAAAATTTTTGAAATGTGGATAAAAATATTTTTCTTCGAAATGTGGAAAAATAATTTTTTTTGGATATGTGGAAAAAAAATTTTTTTTTTTTGGATTAAATAATTTTTAATTTCTCCTGTTTATTTTGTTAATTCTCATTCAAAATTCACTCGGAATTATTTTCTTCTGTTTTGTGAGGTTGTTGTTCCACTGTGCACAACTCGGACAGCTGTGCGACTTCTTTGGATAATTGTTGCACTTTGTAATTTTAAATAAAATTAATTTTGGGCGTTCTTATTGGATTGGACACAAAAAAAAAAACAAGTTGCAAGTGTGGAAATTTTGTGCAAGTAGTGCGTGAAAATAATAAATCAAAATTGCCGCGAAATAAATTTTCTATGTACAAATAAATGTTTGCCAAAGCCGGTACACATACATATGAATATATATGCAATTTTTAAAAAGCTTACAAGCGGAGCTTTTATGCGGTTCTTTTTGTTCATAGTTTTTATAGCGGCGGAACAATGCTTTGGATCCGGCAAACAATTGTAATAGGTAAGTTTGATTTGATTTTATTAAGACACAGAAATTAATTGCACTTTTATTTTCAGTTTGCACTTGGACTTGTACTTGCACTTGCACTTGAACTCGCGATTGCCGGTAAGTATATAATATATAAATGGATTTTAATGTGAATGTAGATGTATATATGATGTGATATAGATGATAGATGTATGTATGTGGAAATATGTAAATTGTATATGGATATATATGTAGATGTGTAGAAATATGTAAATTGTATTGTGGATATGTATGTAGATGTGTAGAAATATGTAAATTGTATTGTGGATATGTATGTAGATGTATAAATTAATTTATTTTGATTGACTAATAGTAGTTCGCGGCAAGTAACCTTTCATCTGGAATAAGTAACTGATTATTTATTTAATGCTAGCGTTAGCTTAGCAATGAAATACATTGATTAACGGCAAAGCCGGAGTTAGTACTTTATTAGCCGTGAAGACGGTTTGATTGGTGATACAAAACTAAACTCTAACAAAAATGAATATGAATCTTAAGCTAAGTACAATTGAAACATAAAACTAGTGGTCAGCGAAATATTGCCACGCGGAATTCTCATGGCATGCAGACGCTTAGTCGACAAAGTGCATCGACCAATCGTAGCCTGCAACTTGTTTGCGCAACACAACAAATGCCTGACTCAACAATAATGCCTCCGCGCATGCATCACATCCGCTGCGAGGGCTGCTCGTTAACTATGCTGTTTACTTATATAAGTATGTGAATATATGTGGATTTGACTGTAAATTTTGTGAAAATTTTATAGGGATTGATGCAATATGATGGAGTAGATAGCTAGGATAAGCGATCACACCAGGATAGATGATGGCACAGAACACAATTACATGGAAAGTACATACAAAATAAAGGAAAAAAAAGCATTGAAAAAAAAAGAAAAATTTTTTTCTAGTAAAAAAATTATTTGTTTGTATAAATAATAAATTATATTATTAAAATTTTTTTTTAATAAAAATAAAAAACAAACAAAAAATGGGGGGGGGAAGAGAAAAAAAAAAAAAAAAAAAAAAAAAAAAACAGGATGGAAACATTCATATACGGCGCACGCTTTATTTTGTCCGGCTTCTGGCTCGTCGGCTACGAGGGGGTTTTTATATTTTTGCCATATATGTGACCTACGTTATTATTATTATTTAAAATTTGCGTGCTATAGTAGCCATAAAAATGTTGAACATAAATTTTTGTTATAGAGGATCGCCTGTACCAGATCGGGATAATTGAGAGAGTCAGACTCCTCAGATGTTGAGAGGAGGGAATAGCCCACCCTTCCATGGCCTTGATTCCATATTATTTAATTTTTTTTCCAAGGCCCCTAAAACACAAGACGCTAGGGAGACATGCCGCGAGAGATCAAACTATTTTGGGTTTAGCACATTATAAGTATAAATTTATTGCCTAGATATAAAATTAACATTAACATACATTTCTAATAATCGCCCCTTGGACATGAATTTATTTCCACTTTAGCTTAATTAATGACTTTTTTTTTTGTTATTTTTTTCCAATTTATAATTCAAGAGAGACAAGCAAAGAGAGAAAAAAAATTGAATTGCAGCTAAATCGCAGATAAATGTTATAACCCAGAATAAATCTGAATAATAAAGCTAATAAAAAAAATGATGACCAATTCTCAATTAAAATGCCCATAACAATCCATGAAATCAAAAAAAAATTTTGTATCACTTTTTACGCCATTTGTCCCACTGTGTTCAAGTGTTTTATATGCTGGGATAGGAGAGAGGGAAATTTTTTTCTCTGCAGAAACGGACTTGATCGCCTATGAAGAGAGTAACGTACATACATTTCATGGACAGAAAAAAATTAATTTCTCCCGGCAAACAAAAATTACAAAGCTTCTTTAGCTATCAATGCCTCTGCTGTGGCCTAGACATGGAAGTAAATCCGCTCTTAATTTTTTTTCGGTGGAGTTGATCAAATTGTTTTCTGTTCTGGTTTCTCTTTTTTTTTCTCTTCTCTTTAATTACGAAGACCCATTGCCCTTAAATTTTTTCTCTTTTCTTTTTTTTCGGGTCTTTTTTTTTCTTCTCCTTTTTTTTCTTTTTACAAATGGCAGACAAAGAATAAAAAAAATGGAAATGGTCTCAACTTGTATGAGACAAAAAATATATTCATAAAAAAATAGCAAAAATCTGACTTACAGTTTTCGGTTTGCGACGTCCATCGATGAAGCGCTTCAGATGTTCGCCAGCTGCAACTTTAGATTATTTGGGTTTGGAATTTTTTTTCCTTTTTACTTTTTGTTCGCCACTTAAAAAAAAATAAAATAAAACCCAATAACTGGGTCAAGTTCATGGACGAAAATTTTTCGTCTGCTTGTTCTCCTCTCTTCTTCTCACAGATCAAATATGCGAGAGCCGCATAACTTATTTTAAGTGCTTCTCTCTCTCGATATTTGATCGGTGCGAAGGGGAGAGAAGAGGGAGAGGATGGAGGAGAGGGAATTTAAGGTAACGGGATAGCATTCGAGTAAGGAACACTTAACACTGAGACATTTTTTCCACTTTGCTTTAGATTTTTTTTCTTTTATTCTTCAATTTGCGCTTTTTCCGTTTTTTCTTAAAATTTTTTCTTTGGATTGGACACTGATTTGGTTTTTTTTCTACTTTATATTTTCACTGTCATTTTTTTCTCTCCTTCTTTCTCTCTATATTCTTACATTTTTTTATCTTACCTACTCTTACACATTTTTAAATTTTCACCCCCTTTAGTTAAACTTTAATTTTTATGATAATTTTACCGACGACAAAATTCCGTTTAGCTACAATTTTTTTTTTAAGACATTTTTCTTTTGGAATTCGCTGAGAAGTTCTTTCACAGTTGTTCTTTTTGGTGTTACTCTTCCTCAGCTTTTTCCCCTCACTTCTAAGGCCTTCTTCACTTGTGCATCGATCTGCACCGCGCCGTTGAGAGTTGGCTCGCCGACCGTTCGCCAGATACTAATTACTTCGAATTTGTTCTCCTTTTTTTTCTTCTTAAGCCATGCAGCCAGCGGCTGCTGGGTGACGTCACAAGAATCAGGTGGTCGTCGTCGAACGCCCGTCTTAACTCGTCTCCTTTTTTGTTTTTTTTTCTTTTTATTTTTGATGCTGAATTTGAGGGTTTGGCCACTGTTAGCCCAATTAATTACTTGCTTTTAGTTTGTTTTTACTATCTTGGGATACTTTCAGTTGCTAAAAAATTTTTTTTCCCCTTTTCGCAAATCGAATCAAATCTGCACTTGCAACGCAATCGCGGGTTTTTTCTTTTGTTACACTTTTGAAAATTTTTCCCCACACGTTGAGAATATTTGCTTCACTCCTGTTGCTAGGCCCGATCGACTTGGAAAAGAATGATGGCGACTATGGGTCCTCTATTTATAGGGACATCTTTCACCCTTTCTTTTTGGGTTCGGCCTTCTAGCTTTTACTTTTACCCGAAGCTGACCCCTTCCAACAACTCTCACTCAATTCGTTACCAAAAAAAAAGAGGACTTTCCCATGTTTAAAGAGAAAGCGAAGCAATCAAGAAAAATTTAAGCATACTTTTAGACATCATAGTTAATCTTAGTTCATTCTTTTTGCAGCTACAAGCCCTGCATTACAAATTCCCCCTGCCCAAATCAGACTTGGGGTAGGGAGACCACGAGGCTGTCTTGCTTGTAGCTGTTATGGCCTTATATCCTTCCCATGGTACCTTCCGATCATATTTCCTTTCAAGTCTTCCAATTCATATATAGAATTGCCAATTTTCCGCCGAATCCTCGCCTTCACAAACAGGCGTCCCAGCTTGGCGTTATAGCCGCCTTGAAAATTGCTCTGCCTAAAATTCCGTCTATAAACCTCTTGGCCCACCTGATAAGACAATTCTTTCGACCTTAGATTATATTTATTCTCATTACGCATATGTTGTTTTTCTAATACTTTACGCGCCTGATTACGAATTATTTCAAGCGAATCCTCTTTTGAAAATGTAGCAGCCCGATCCTCCAGCATATTCAGCGACCGTAGCAGGGAATATGTACCACCGGAACTGATCATTTGCTGCCCAAAAACCATATAATAAGGAGTAGTGCCAATACCTGAGTGTATGGCCGATCTTAAGGCGCAACAAATGCTACTTAAGTGCTCATCCCAATCCTTTTGGTCTGGGCGTATGTAAGCCCTAATGGCAGCTATAACCGAGCGATTGACTCGTTCGGACGCGTTGGCCTGCGGAGCATGTACCGCCGTGAGCGTGTGCGTAATTCGGTGCGCTTTCACCACACTTTGAAATTTCGTTGCTCTAAATTGTGACCCATTATCTGAGACGATACTCTCCGGTACTCCAAACATGTGAAACAAGTCTTCTTGCAGGTATTTTATAACTACATCTGCTGTTAGTTTCTTTACCGCTTTCAGGAATACGAATTTTGAGAAATGGTCGAGTACTATAAAAATGCCAATGTGACCACTTCGGGATCTGGGATATGGACCCAAAAAATCGATGTACAGTCTTTGAAAAAATCTCTGAGATTCGAACGGTTTACCCATGGGTGGTCTTAACGTTTGGTTTGGCGCCTTGGTTGCCTTACACTCGCTGCACGCTTGGATATATTCTTTGACATCATTTACCAATCCAGGCCAATAATAATACCGACGTATGCTTTCTAGTGTTTTGTGGACACCACCGTGGGAAGCCAATGGATCGTCATGTGCCCGTTTTAAAATTTCTCCTACACTCTCTTTAGGCACCCATAATTTCCAAGCAAACATATCATGCAGTGAATCTCCATTAAGGTGCTCTGCTTTACGATAAACCTTGTTATCTGTAACCCTTACATCAGGCAGCTGGTCTTGATTAGCCTTAACCCTTTCAACTAACTGCTGGTATTCCACAGACTTAAACTGAGGTGCATCCATATCCAGAAGCAGACCATTTGGTCCATTTAAAGCAGCCAGCTCATCTTGATGAACACGTGAGAGTGCGTCTGGGACAATATTCTGCTTTCCTTTTCTATGTTCGATGTGAAATCTGAACCCCTGTAGTTTGAGAGCCCAGCGTGCCAGCCTAGAATGCAGGTCACTTTGGGACATTAACCATTTTAGTGAGGCGTGATCGGTTATCACAGTGAATTCGTGTCCCTCCACAAAAGCTCTAAATCGTTTAATACTAATCAAAGCTGCTAAGCATTCTAACTCGGTCACAGTATAATTTCGCTGGGCTTTATTTAATTTTTTCGATACGAACGCTATTGGCATTTCGTCCCCATCCTCATTTTTCTGAACTAATACTCCACCTACTCCTGTATTGCTTGCGTCGCAGTGGATATAAAAAGGCTTAGCGAAATCTGGACTTCTCAAAACTGGGGCTTTACAGAGATGTTCTTTTAATTTTATGAAAGCTTCTTGCCCTTCTTGCGACAAGAAGAGTGGCAAAATTATGTATAAATTTCCTGTACCACCCTGTCAATCCTAAAAAACTCCTTAAAGCTCTAATAGTTTTTGGAAGCGGGAAATTACTAATTGCCGAAATTTTCTCTGGGTCTGTCTTTATACCGCCTTGCCCAATAATATGGCCCAAATATTTTACAGACTGCCTGCAGAATTTACTTTTTTCTATATTTATTGTTAAACCTGACTGACGAATGTGTCCCGCGACCGTTTGCAGTACCTTCAAGTGTGATTCAAATGTGTCTGAAATGACTAATAAGTCATCTAGATACACAAAGACTTCATTCCGTAGGGACGGAGGAATTACCTTGTCCATGAGCCGGGACATTGTTTGAGGCGCATTACAGAGCCCGAACGGCATGACTTTAAAATGGTATAAAGGTCTTCCTGGTATTGTGAAAGCCGTTTTATCTCTTGAAGCTACATCTAGCGGTATCTGCCAAAAGGCATCTTTTAGGTCTAAACTTGTGATATACACTGCTTTTGGCAATCTGCTCAAAATTCCGTCGATCTGCGGAAGAGGATATGCGTCCTTTTCTGTCACCGCATTGACTTTTCTACTATCTAGGCACAGCCTGACCTTTCCTGGTTTCTGGACCAAAACAACTGGCGAAGACCATGCACTGCCTGATTCCTCAATCACTCCTAGCTTTAACATCCTATCTACTTCTGCGTACAAAAGTTTTTCGACAGCCGGAGATATTGGAAAGTGCCTCTGTTTGATAGGTTTGGCTTGCCCAACATCAATATTATGGGACAGTATGTGAGTTCTCCCTAGCCCTGATTCTAAAAAGGAGGGAAATTTGGAAATTACGGAATTTAGTGACAATTTCTGAGCCGCCGTGAGAACATGATTTTCTGAATCCAGACTCAATTCTGACAGTTGCCACTCTGAAGGTAATAAATTAAAAAGTGACCAAAAATCAATGCCTAAGTATAAATTTTGGCTTAACGAAGGAATTATAAATAGTTCTATATCTTTAGATTCCCCTTTATATTCTATCTTAGTTACTAATTTACCTAAAATGTGCTGTTGCTTGCCGTCTGCTGTATAAGCATTAGACGACACTATTTTAAATGGCTTTTTGCTACATATTAGTTCTTTAGCTAAATTCCCACCTATGCAGCTGATTGCTGCTCCAGTGTCCAATAAACCTTCAACGGTTTGGTCTAACACCCTAACTTTTGCATAAGGCCTTCTATCACCTGCTTTCCTTTTTATTTCATTTATTTGTTTTATTGATTTAAAATAATCTTTCAATCGCCGTGTATTACGCGATACTTTTTTCTCCGGGCTCCTAACTAGTTGTTGTGCTATCCGACTAAATGTATTTGAGTGATTATCCCAAAATAATAACGAGGATTCTTTTTCTAACGAAATTTTGGGAGTTTGTGAATCAGCCTCACCTATTCGTGCTTCGTCGATGCTCGCTGCGACATCCCTGGCTGGCGACGATTCTCTGCCGGGTTCGCTTTGCCGTTTTTTTGGCACTTTTTACAAGATGGCTTATACGCGTTCGGAGCTCCACACAAATAGCAAAATATCTTCCTCTTCTCTTCACAGTCCTGATACCGGTGATTTTCTTTTCGGCAGTTCCAACAAACCAAAGCAATGTCTCCGATTTCGTCACCTAATTCTGCTTCTGCGAATTCTTCGGCATCGTCACTGAAGAACTCGTCTGTAAGTTCTGCTACTTGTTTTCGAAACGGAACGGTTTTCTGGTACCCGTAAGAACGCCGCACCTCTTCAAGAAAACATTCCCTCTTTCGGCATATATCGCGAAGGGATTCTATCGAATTAATTTCTAAATTCAAAATTTCGTGTTGTACGTCAGGCCGTAAATTCCGACGTACAATTTCAATCAGCGTTTTATGGGAAAGTGGCTGCTCCAATCGGTCTATCAACTTTTGAATGGCTTCAAAGAACACCTCAAATGGTTCTTTTTCGCGTTGCTTTCTGTCCCTAATCATTTGCCTAATGTCGACATCTGTTCTGGGATCCCTGAACTGTTTACTCAAAGCCTCGCATAACTGTGGCCATCTCACTACTCCATTTAATTTATGGTGTCTCCAAAAGAAATCTGAAGCCTTACCCTCGAACAACGTAGTTATGTTGCTGCACAAAAGATCAAAGCTCCCTTCGAGAGTTTGGTGCGTAAGCGCTTCAACTCTATAAATAAACGAATCCACGCTCAAAGAATCGGAGGAACCCGAAAATCGTATTTTCCAGTTGTTCATTATATGGCCGACTTTGTCAGGCCTTTGAGCCAAATCGGACGCTGCTGATCTAAGTAAAGAAGGACGAATTGGGGGCGTAGAACCTGCAGCTTGATTTCTGTTAGGCATATCCATCAGCTGATCAAGAGAATTGGCCCTGTTTATGCTACTAAACGCTTGCTGCTGAAGTTGCGGATTTGCCAGTTGAACTGCTACGTTCGACTGGATCAATTGGCCCATTCTCTCGGTTAGCTGAGTTAGTAGTTCATTCTGCATGGCCCTAATGGAAGTAGTAATTAATTCTGATACCTGGCTTACACTAACTGGAACACTTTCTTGCCCTGTTTCTTCGGATCTTGCTCTTTCACTGCCTCCACTCCCTTGGCTGAGCAACCTCGTTTGCTGCCTAGTTTTCCCAACTATTACTTGAGACTGAGGCGTGGTATGACCAATTAGGGTAGCCATACATGTCGGACATGTCAAATTTGTTTTTAAGTGCCTTTGTATACAACTCTTGTGAAATCCGTGTCCGCATTTAGCTTTATAACTTTCAGCCATAAGCACCACTTCCTTACAGATGTCGCACTTGGCCGACGGGCCTGGCTCCTCATCATCGGATCTTTCTAAGCCCATTTTGTGATTTTAATGAAGAAAAATAATAGGTACCTTTACAAAAAAATTTTTTAATAATTTGAACTATTGTATTCTTTCTGCGACTAAAAAAAATTGTTGTTTTTATTAATCTTTAAATATTATTACTTTCTATAAACTACAAATAATTTATATTTATCTTTAGTTGATTTTTCTTCAGTAATCTAAAAATAAAATTTCATTAAAATCTCCCAAAATAAATTTCTGTAATTGGAAATATACTTTTTATTAAACTTTAATTATTTTAAAAAAATTCTTTAATCTACAAAATTATTATATTTTTTTTTCTCTAATTTGGCAAAACTACTTTTTGTTAAACTTTTATTTTTATGATAATTTTGCCGACGACAAAATTCCGTTTAGCTACGATTTTTTTTTTTTTAAGACATTTTTTCTTTTGGAATTCGCTGAGAAATTCTTTCAAAGTTGTTCTTTTTGGTGTTACTTCTTCCTCAGCTTTTTCCTACTTCTAAGGCCTTTGTCACTCGTGCATCGATCTGCACCGCGCCGTTACCGCTGGAGAGTTGGCTCGCCGACCGTTCGCCAGAGACTAATTTCTTAGAATTTGTTCTTCTTTTTTTTTCTTCTTAAGCCTGCATGGCTGCATGCCAGCGGCTGCTGGGTGACGTCACAAGAATCAGGTGGTCGTCGTCGAACGCCCTACAATTGAAAATACTCTAACGACCCCTTTTTGATTTACCAGTTGCTCGCTTACCGTCTTAACTCGTCTCCTTTTTGTTTTTTTTTCTTTTTATTTTTGATGCTGAATTTGAGGGTTTGGCCACTGTTAGCCCAATTAATTACTTGCTTTTAGTTTGTTTTTACTGTTTGTTTGTTTTTTCAGTTGCTAAAAATTTTTTTTCCCCTTTTCGCAAATCGAATCAAATCTACACTTGCAACACAATCGCGGGTTTTTTTCTTTTGTTACACTTTTGAAAATTTTTCCCCACACGTTGAGAATATTTGCTTCACTCCTGTTGCTAGGCCCGATCGACTTGGAAAAGAATGATGGCGACTATGGGTCCTCTATTTATAGGGACATCTTTCACCCTTTCTTTTTGGGTTCGGCCTTCTAGCTTTTACTTTTACCCAAAGCTGACCCCTTCCAACAACTCTCACTCAATTCGTTACCAAAAAAAAAGAGGACTTTCCCATATTTAAAGAGAAAGCGAAGCAATCAAGAAAAATTTAAGCATACTTTTAGACATCATAGTTAATCTTAGTTCATTCTTTTTGCAGCTACAAGCCCTGCATTACAAGAGGAAGAACCAATGTTTGTGGGGGGGCAGAGAAATCCTTCCAATACCGTACGCGTAAACTTCGATTTAGCACTGCACAAGTTTATTAGCCGGTAGAAAACAGATTACAATAGGTATACGGTGGCCTATCGATGTTGGCAATACAACAAATGTTTTAACTTATCGAACGTATCGAAAACTTGTCGAACGTGGGGGCGTGTGTGCGATTTCAATATGAAAAACGGACTAACTCAAGATGGAGTTCTCCATACCAAAACTCCATATCATCTTGAGTGTGACCACCTTCGCCGCCTTCTCACCCGCTGGTCACCCTTTCTGGCGTGAACAGTTAGAAATGCAGCGAGTTAAAGTTAAGAGTGACATAATTTCTAGTTAATCTAAAAGGGGAATCTATTTGTCCATTCACAAGCTTGTGTATAAACAAAGTACCCAGCATTACTCTACGGTGAAGTAAGGACGAAAGATTAATAAGAAGAAGTCTATCAGAATACGAGGGTAGGTTGACATTTCTGTCCCAGTTTATTTGGTGTGATTCAAATTGAGGAGACCAAACGCATGATCCGTACTCCAGAATAGGACGGATGTGTTCTCTCTATTATGGCACACCCAATATTATGGCTAAAAGGTATCTGCTGACCAAATTTCATTAAAATCGGACAAGAAATATCGGAGATATATCTATGTACAATTTGTACTGAAATGGCCAGTGCGACATGAGGAGAATTTTAGTTTGAACTGATGGCAAATTTGAAGGAGTTTGATTTAATACAGTTACTCTACTTGGTACAGGGTATACTCAATATACGCATTGAAGTGTCTTTAGGAATCAAGCCTGTACCCCTAACTCTACTTGTATTACCAAATATCATGGATCAACTCATCTTAGGAACCGATTTTCTAAAAGGGACTGGAGCTACCATTCGCTGTGGAGAAAATTATATACAACTCAAGCCACCTACAGTGCATTGGAAGGAGCCTTTCTCTCATTCGATCATCGTCAACACTCCCGAGGAAAGTTCTCCAAAACTCATAGCCGGACATCCCACTCAGAGGAAAACAACCCTCAAGCATCTTCACCGAAGTTACCCGAGCACAGCCACAGCCACAGCCTTCTTACCCTCACATTGCAGAACATGTCATCACCATGAAAGACGATCGACCCATCAAGCAACGTTATTACCCGGCCTAAAAATAAATAATCAAAGACACAACTACTTAAAGAAGACCAGATCGAGCCCTCAAAAAGCCCACACAGCGCGTCTATTGTCCTCGTTGGAAAGAAGACAGGGGATACTCGCTTGTGCATCGACTTTAGACACCTCAACGCTCAGTCTATACGGGATGCATACCCGCTGCCAAGAATCAATCATATCTTAAAGAGACTTAGAGATGCCAAGAATATCTCAACCTTATTATTATTTCTTATTATTTCACTGGAAGGTCATGCCTTCGGCCTTCATTCCGCCTCGGCTACTTTTCAGCGAGCTCTCGACAGCGTAATCGGACACGAGATTGGACCCCACGCCTTTGCCTATCTCGACGATATAATCGTCATCGGCCGAAATCTGGAAGAACATATGGCCCACCTTCAAGAAGTCTTTCGACGTCTAAGAGCAGCCAACTTAAGAATCAACCAAGCGAAGTGCAAGTTCTTTAGACGACGTCTTCAGTTCCTTGGACATGTCATCAGCGAGCATGGTATACATACGGATCCCGAGAAGGTAGCAGTAGTTAAAGAATTATCACCGCCCACCAATGTGCGTCAACTCCGTCGATGTCTAGGCATCGCTTCATGGTACCGCAGATTTGTTTCGGACTTCGCCGATGTGGTCCAACCGATGACTTCGCTACTCAAGAAGAACACCAAGGGATACAAAACAGCAACAAGCATTCGAAGAACTAAAAACCAGGTTAACCTCAGCACCCGTCTTGGCTTTTCCCGATTTTCGGGAAAAATTCTTTTGCAAACAGACGCCAGCGCCTATGGACTAGGAGCGGTACTCACTCAATATTGGAAGGAGCAGAAAGAGTCGTCATCACTAGTGTGTAACAACGGAACTCAGTTTACCAGCAAGGACTTCAAAGCATTCTGCGAAAATTCAGGAATAGAACTACAACGTACTGCGCCCTACACGTGCTCTATTTATTGAAGGCGATTAGTTGATCATTAGGTTACCGTTTCTAGCGACAAAAGACAATTGTTGTCTATTTCCCTTTTCTCTCTCTCGCTTTCCAATAGTCAGCGACGCCGACGCACCAACCGCCACGCCGTCGGTACAGTCGGTGCCAGCCAGGTTATGACGTTTATTCACGTACGCAAAAGCTCTTTGGTTGCTCTAGCTCTTATAGTCTCTGAGATCCACGTGTTCATACGGACGGACGGACGGACAGACGGACATGTCTCAATCAACTCGGCTGTTGATGCTGATCAAGAATATATATACTTTATGGGGTCGGAAATGTCTCCTTCTGCCTGTTACATACATTTAGTCACCATGAAAAAAAAATATATATGCAAGGGAATTTCTATACAAGCAAAAGAGACAAGCAAGCTTGGAAAATTTCACAGACGAACGGTAAAACTATTTTAAAGTCATCGACAGAGTCCCAGCGACAGAGTCCCGACAGATTTCAGTAGAACCAAAACCACGTGGAGTTATATTTTTTTTGTATCGACAGAGCTAAACAGGGTATCAGCAGAGTCACCATACGAAAAAAAATATATGCAACGAAATTTTCATAAGAATATTAGAAACATAAGCAAGATGGAAAATTTGCACAAAGTAACGGTAGAACTATTTTTAAAGTCATCAACAGAGTCTCAGCGACAGAGTCACGACAGAATACAGTAGAACCAAAACAACGTGGAACTTTTTTTTTTTACAATCGACAGAGCTACAGCAGCAGAGTCACCATAGAGAATAAAATAATATACATACGTACAACAGACTCCAAGTACAAGACAAGAAAGGCAGGAGAGATAAAGTATAGGAGATTAAAAAGAAAAAAAATATTACCGCTTGTTTTCCATCACACTTTATTCCTATGAGAAGGGGGATGAGGGTGTTTCTTTGGTTCTCTTTGGTCGACGTAGCCGCAACGGGGATCTTTTGGATGCTCACTCCTATGAAGCGGAGACTGCGACGCGAGGAGAGTCAATATCCAACCTTCGGAGAGTCAATATCCAACCTTTAAAGAGTCAACATCGAACCGTCGCTGCGACTCTGTCGATGACTCTAAGGTAGTCCTACCGTTACCCTTGGCAAAAATTGAATTATTTATAAAATTTTTTTTTTTTTTCCTTCATATATATATTGCACCAATAAAGAAAATCCCCAAAAATATATTATACATGTAAATATAATTAAATGATATAATATAATGCGATCATATTATAATATAATATAATTGGTTAATTTTTTTCGATATTATAGGGTAGCAATAAAATTTTTTTCCAAATAATATGAATAATATGAGAAGGGCAAATAAATATGGTGGGGCTTTAATCCACAAAATTAATCCCTACACTAAGCTTGCCTAATTAATTTAGAAAGATTTTCTTTCTCGAGGTCCCTGCTCGGGCGCCATCTGTAAGGAAGTTTTTCAGCCTGGGTACAAATCTCACTCTATCCAGGGCCTTTACTTACAGAAAATTTATAAGTAAATCTCGAGACCTCTGGACTTTAAATTAACATAGACAAATGTGGGGAATAATTATTTATTTGACATAACACAGAGAGAACGGGGGAGGGATAAGAATTAAACACATAAAGGCAAGGGGGGTCAATGTTCGATTATAATTTTTATTTCTAATTCATGTATTTCCATTTTTTTTTGTTTTATTGCCTAATCTACCTAACATCACACTGTCCTATGAAAACAACAGGGACAAAGGTTAGTAACGTGGCCTCAAGGCCGACTCCCCCGAATATAATTTCCCCACTCTTGGCGGTGATAAAAGTAATGGCTTTTTCCATAATTTTATTATTTTCTGTCACTGTGTCTTTGGGCTCCATGTGTTCACCTGTTTTGTTCTTGTTTTTCATTGTCTGTCTTATTTGATTTTTCACTTGCCGATAATTTTATTTTACATGTTAACTCTCCGGCGGCCAGAAACTAAGTCATCTTGCCATTATTTCTAACCCTTGCCTTTGCCCTAGTTTTTAACATTCTAAGCTTTCGACGCAGCTGCGGAAATGCGTGGCGCGTTTTGACTGGCTACTGATGAATCACCGTTATCCTACGAGCTTTTGGCGTACGTGACCAAACGTCTTAGCTTAGCTATGCTGGCACCGACTGTACCGGTGCGTCGGCGTCGCTGGCTATTGAAATGCGAAGGAGAGAGAAACAAAAGAAATAAAAAATAATTGCTCTCTTGTTAGAAACTGTAACCTAATGTTGGAATAGAAAACAATTGCTCTCTCTCTCTCTTGCTAGAAACTGTAACCTAATGTTGAACTAATCCCCTTTAGTAATTAGGGCATATCAATTCTGAGGGTTAGCTTGTATATATATATTAATGAATGAGAAAAATAAAAACATGAATTTGTGATTCTTCACAATATAATATAATTTAATGCTATATAACGTCGTGTAACTCATGGAATAGGATAAACATAACATTAATATTAGTTATGTGGAAAAGTTAATGTGATACAGTAATGCAGAGCATTAATTATGTATATATAGATACAACAAAAGATAAAGGGAGAGATATAGTTATATAGTTATTAAGTTGATTTAATTATAAATTCAGTATATTTAAGCATATATCAAAAGGGTGGGAAACTAGGAATAAGTCAAGCCTTGTTAAATAGTATATAAGGGTGGATGTTGGCAAAGTTAGAGAGCAACGATTGTAGCTGAGAGACGTATGCGTTGCGCGATCGGCCGAGAAGGACGAAGACAAAAGAAAGCGTTGGAAAGTTTTGGGCGGCAAATATTGGCGCGCGGAAAAGTACTGGCAACGGTACATAATTTCACCACGCATCCCGAAGGGTCAAGATGTCTATAAATAGACACGGCTGAGACACAGAAAAGGCAGTAAAGTATAGGCAGTAAAGTATAGGCAGTGAAGTATCGGCAGTGAAGTATCGGTGTGAAGAGTCAGCAGTCAGAAGAGCCTGGGTACTGTATTCCACCCACGCATCCCGAAGGGTCAAGATGCCTATAAATAGATACGGCTGAGACGCGAAGGAGGCGGTGAGGAAGTACCAGGCGGAAAGGGAAGAAACAAGCGAAGTATCAATCAGAAAGCGAAGTAACAATCAAAAAGCGATGTATTAATCAGAAAGCGAAGATTCAGTTAGAAAGTGAAGGAGACCAGCGAAGTATCACTTGGACCAGCAAGGTGCAAGTGAAATATCAACAAGTGAAGGTTCAACAAGTGAAGGAAAAGAAGCGAGGCCAACGAAGTGAAACATATATGAAGAAGTGAAAGTGAAGGCGTGCCAAGTCAGATCGATAAAAGGTTATCCATCTGTATCCTGGCTACAAGTGAAGGTTTAAAGGCAGATTCGTTTTTGGTGGCAAGCAGAAAAACTAGGAGCAATTCCTAGCAGGGTATTAAAAACTAGGAGCAATTCCTAGCAGGGTATTAAAAACTAGGAGCAAATCCTAGCAGATCACAAGACTAGGAGCTATTCCTAGCGGATCATAAAAGACTAGGAGTTATTCCTAGCAATATATAAAAGACTAGCAGTTATTCCTAGCAGCATATAAAAGACTAGGAGCTATTCCTAGCAAAACATTGAAGACTAGGAGCTATTCCTAGCAGTTTAGTGAAGACTAGGAGTATTCCTAGCACAGTTAAGGAAGACCAGGAGTATTCCTGGCACAGGCAGGGGAAGACTAGGAGTATTCCTAGCACAGTTGAGGAAGACCAGGAGTATTCCTGGCATAGTGGCAAAAGACTAGGAGTATTCCTAGCAGAATAATAGGAGCGTAGCAGACGACAGTGTAGCTAGACAAGACCAGGAGTCATCCTGGCAGTAGGAATACTTGCCACAGCCAAACACAATCTCTCGATAAGTTTTAATGAGTGCCAACGGTGCAGTGTGGATTTCACAATAGCCACAAACACAAAGCCAACAGCCCGTGCAAAAGCTCTCTGGCCACACTAACATCCACCAATCAAATCGACAATAAAATTATAACGTTTTATTAAAAGAAAAACAACTGTATCTTCTCATTTCACCAGCGCACAAAATAAATTCGTTGTGTCGTGCCCCTACATCTGAAATCCGGCTCTGCCGCAAGTAAGTACCAAGAACAAGAGAAGAAAGGCAGGAGAGATAAAGTATAGGAGGTTAAAAAAAAAAAAAATATTACCACTTGTTTATTATCACATGATGTTTCTTTGGTTCTCTTTGGTCGACGTAGCCGCAACGGGATCTTTTGGATGCTCACTCCTATGAAGCGGAGACTGCGACGGTATCAGAGCAGAGGCTTTGAAGATAAAATCATGGTACCAATGCATACTGAGGAGAGTCAATATCCAACCTTCGGAGAGTCAATATCCAACCTTCAGAGAGACAATATCCAACCTTTAAAGAGTCAACATCGAACCATCGAGGAATCAACATCGAACCATCGAGGAATCAACATCCAACCGCCTAGGACTACAGCCCTCTAAATTTGTAAGGATAACAAAGGACAACAGGATTCTAAGTTACCACCATACCAAGGACCCAGCCAGTGAATATCCTTTTTCAAGGACAACAGTGGTCAAGATTTACGAGCATACAAAGGAATCAACAGTTAAGGAAGACCAGGAGTATTCCTGGCACAGGCAGGGGAAGACTAGGAGTATTCCTAGCACAGTTGAGGAAGACCAGGAGTATTCCTGGCATAGTGGCAAAAGACTAGGAGTATTCCTAGCAGAATAATAGGAGCGTAGCAGACGACAGTGTAGCTAGACAAGACCAGGAGTCATCCTGGCAGTAGGAATACTTGCCACAGCCAAACACAATCTCTCGATAAGTTTTAATGAGTGCCAACGGTGCAGTGTGGATTTCACAATAGCCACAAACACAAAGCCAACAGCCCGTGTAAAAGCTCTCTGGCCACACTAACATCCACCAATATAATCGACAATAAAATTATAACGTTTTATTAAAAGAAAAACAACTGTATCTTCTCATTTCACCAGCGCACAAAATAAATTCGTTGTGTCGTACCCCTACATCTGAAATCCGGCTCTGCCGCAAGTAAGTACCAAGAACAAGAGAAGAAAGGCAGGAGAGATAAAGTATAGGAGGTTAAAAAAAAAAAAAAGATTACCACTTGTTTTTTATCACATGATGTTTCGTTGGTTCTCTTTGGTCGACGTAGCCGCAACGGGATCTTTTGGATGCTCACTCCTATGAAGCGGAGACTGCGACGGTATCAGAGCAGAGGCTTTGAAGATAAAATCATGGTACCAATGCATACTGAGGAGAGTCAATATCCAACCTTCGGAGAGTCAATATCCAACCTTCAGAGAGACAATATCCAACCTTTAAAGAGTCAACATCAAACCATCGAGGAATCAACATCGAACCATCGAGGAATCAACATCCAACCGCCTAGGACTACAGCCCTCTAAATTTGTAAGGATAACAAAGGACAACAGGATTCTAAGTTACCACCATACCAAGGACCCAGCCAGTGAATATCCTTTTTCAAGGACAACAGTGGTCAAGATTTACGAGCATACAAAGGAATCAACAGTGAACATCCCCTGTTCAAAGGATAGCAACAGCCTAAGTTACACGAATAAAAGCGGAGCCTACACCAAGAATACAACGAAGAAACAAAGACCCACAACCAGAGGAACAACGTCAACCACAAGGATATTATATTAAACAGGATATCAGAAGAAAATATATATTTGTTTCGAAGCTGCGTCAAAAGCTGCAAAAACTAGGGCAAAGGCTAGATTTGAAAGACAAGACAAGATTACTTAGTTGGTGACCATCGGCTAGATAAGTTGATAATAGACAAATAGTGCGGAGTACAAAACAAAGATAAAACAAAAGTGACAGTGAAACAAAGATTCAAATAGTGTGAACAAAAGGAAAATCCAGGAAAGAATAAAAATATACAGAAAACATACATCACAGGATTAAAGAAAAAAAACTAGAAGGATGGGCTAACTTCGGCCACGCAGAAGTTCGGATACCTTTGCAAACTGTCTTTTTCAATTACATATAAATTACCACAATCATAAGAAAGTTTATAAAACTAATCATGACGGTGGATCCAAAAAAATAACTATATGATATAGTGCCATGGAATAATATGTGCCCCGATTCCGATACAACTTGCCAGATATGTTAGAAAGTATATAAAACTCATAAATGCCAAATTTAGTGATAATCGCTTTTCTAACAAATGAGTTATTGCTCGAAATACATATTCACGACCGCTCGTTCCTATGGGAGCTATCTGATATAGTCAACCGATCAAGAAGTATATAAAACTGACAAACTCCGGCTTTCGTAATATTTCGTTAGAAAACAACAAAGTTATTGAGGTTAAAGCATATTGACGACCGATCGTTCCTATGGGAGCTATATGATATAGTCATCCGATAGGATCAATCCGAGATATATAATGCCTGCAGCAAAAAGAAGCCTAGGTGCAAAATTTCAGTTCTGTAGCTTTAAGGGTCTCGGAGGAGATTGCGTTGATCCAGACATACGGACAGACGGACATACGGACAGACGGACATACGGACAGACGGACATACGGACAGCAAATGAACTCAGTTCATCGTGCTGATCAAGAATATATACTTTATATAGTTGGAGATGCTTCCTTCTATGCGTTGCAAACTTCTGACCAAAATTAATATACCTTTTTTGCAAAGGCATAAAAAGAAACATAAGTCATCTGAGGAATTTTTACCAAAGGTAACGCGAGTAAAATGGATCAGCTACCGACGCTAAAACGAGTTGTTAAGTTTCTTCACCGAATTTGTTTTCCTTTCGGAGAAACCGTGGAGGAAATGCATAGTCGTTTTGCTATCTTTTTCAACTAAACCATCAACGCTAGATTGTCTATGGATTCCTCAAACGATATGTACCATGGGTAATCATATCCAGAATGAAAAGAGCACGAAATAGAGAACATCCTAGTGACTGATGTAATTCGAATCGCGCGTCACAAGATATACTTGTAATATGTTTATCCCATTCTGTCTGATCTTCTTCCAAATGTGATCGAACGGCTGCCAAGGGCGATCGACTTGCTAGTCCTACTGTATACAAATGAGTTATACCTAATTTTGTAAGAAGAGCGTTAAAGTCGTTAGCTTTAAACTATACTCCATTGTCGCTAAAGGGTATATTAAAGCCGCTAAAATGTATGTAACTGGCAGAAGGAAGCATTTCCGACCCCATAATATATATTTTACTTGATCAGCATCAACAGCCGAGTCGATTGAGACATGTCCGTCCGACCCTCTGTCCGTCCGTCTGAACACGTGCTCTATTTAGTTCATCATTAGGTTACCGTTTCTAGCGACAAAAACAATTGTTTTCTATTTCCCTTTTCTTTATTTCGCATTCCAATAGTCAGCAACGCCGACCCACCAACCGCATATTATTATGCTGAAGCGGGCCACGATGTTCCCATATTATCCTCTTCCTCCTCTAGGATAGTGTGATCGTAGGCAAGCTAGTATACATTTTTTTTTATAATAGACACATGTGAGTTAGAAATAATAAAATTAAATATAAAACAGTGACCCTTGCCATTATTTCTTTCATTCTTATCCCTTCCGCTTTTTATCCTTATTTTATTGTGCCGTCCTAATAATGTGTTTAGTGTTGTTTAAATAACCTATTTTTCCATATCTAGTGCCTGTTTCAGTGTCCGGATAAAACCCTAATTGAAACAGCATTAGATATGGAAAATAGGTTTAGTGCTATTTAATATTCGGTGTGCGGGTGGGTAATACCCTAACCGAAATGATATTAAAAGGGCATGTCGTAGAAATAAATGTTGTGTTTCCATGGTACAGTTGGCAGCATGTCAACCAACAACCATTTCAGTGTCCGGGTAATACCCTAACTGAAATGGTGTTAGTCGTACATGTGTCAACTTAGTGCCATTTAATATTATTCGACGTCCGGGTAATACCCTAGTCGAAGCAATATTAAATGCGCATGAACATGGAACCACTGTAATGTAGTTTCATGTAGAGTAGCACAGTGGTCATGATGCCATTTGTTTAGCATTTCAGTGCCCTAACTGAAATGTTAACAACTGCGCATCTGACTACTCAGTGTCATTTAATATTTATTTCGGTGTCCGGGTAATACCCTAACCGAAATAATATTAAATGTACATGTCATAGTATGTTGTGTGTCTCCCCCTTGTACAGTGTTCACCCCAAATGAGTGTCTTTAATATTAATTGTTTAATTTTGTGTCTCGTACTAATTATTGTATGCCCTATGTAGTGTATATTGAAGTTGTTGTAGGTAATTGGTCGTCTCTTGGTCATGTCAAATAAATATTTATTTCCTACATATGCCTCAACTAGTTTAGGAATCCAGAGATCTCGAGTTTTATTTATAAATTTTCTGTAAGTAAAAGCCCTGGATAGATTGAGATGTGTACTCCCAGGCTGGAAAACTTTCATACAGATGGCGCCCGAGCAGGGACCTCGAGAAAGATTTTTAAATTAGTTAGGCAAGCTTAGTGTAGGGATTAATTTTGTCGATTAAAGCCCCACCATGTTTATTTGCCAGCAACGTAGAAACTATTTCCCTGAATTAACTAGGCACCAATATCTAACTCCCATATACACATTCAAAAGATTATTTGAAAAAATTTATTGCTACCCTATAATAACGAAAATAAAAAAATTAACCAATTATATTATATTATATTATAATATGATCGCATTATTCACATATGAAATATTAATGGGGGATTTTTTTCTTTATTGGTGCACTAAGTAATTTCGTTTTATGACATCAGCTGATCTTATTGAATTTTCGCAGCCAACTTCGCGCTTAACCGCTTTACTGTTATAAATTTCCACAGCTTATATAGTAAAGCTTATTTGTAAAAAACTTTGTTGGATTTTGTAAAATAGTTTTCATTTGGTGCCCTAATAAAGATGGAAGATCGAAAACAATATTTTCGGCATATTTTACTACTTAACTATCGAAAGGGCAAAAATGCACTTAAAGCAGGCAAAAATTATGCGATGTGTATGGAAAAGATGTATTGACAGAACGCCAATGCCAAAATTGGTTTGCAAAATTTCGTTCCGGCAATTTCAATCTTGAGGATGCACCACGTCCTGGAAGGCCTCTTGAAGCCGATGCGAACAAAATAAAGTCGTTAGTCGATGCATACCGTCGAATGACAACTCGAGGTTTGCAGAAAGATTAAATCTGTCAAACGCGACCGTTCACAAGCACAAGAAACCTCTAGGATTAATTTCCAAGCTTAACATATGGGTTCCTCATGTTCTTACAGAACGAAATTTGCTTCGTCGCATTAACGGCTGCGACACGCTTATTCGACGTCAAAGGAACGATCCATTTTTAAAGCGCATTGTTGCCGGCGCCGAAAAGTGGGTTGTTTACAACAATGTAAAGCGCAGGAGATCATGGTCTAAAAAGGATGAACCAGCTCAAACCACATCGAAGCCCGATATTTTGTGGGACAACAGAACAATTAATACTGAAGTTTATTGCAGAATTTTTTGGATGGTACAATCTTTACCTCAAATCAGGATCATGGAATCAATCTATTGCCCGAAAGATGGCAAAAGGTATTAGAGCAAAATGGAGAATACATAATTTTATAAGATGTTTTATAAAATAAAAAAAATCGGATTTGAATTGCACTAAAAATGAAGCAAAGCAAGTCGTCCCTGCCGACTTTGACTATACCCTGTACCAAGTAGAGTAATTGTATTAAATCAAACTCCTTAAAATTTGCCATTAGTTCAAACTAAAATTTTCCTCACAAGCGGCAGTAACGAACGCACGCTATCTCGCTCACACTTACTACGCAATGTCGCACTGGGCATTTCAGTACAAATTGTACATAGATATATCTCCGATATTTCTTGTCCGATTTTAACGAAATTTGGTCAGCTGATACCTTTTGGCCATATTATTGGGTCATAAGAATGAGCTAGCTTTAATATAACACTAGTAATTCGTTTTTCCTGAATTTCGGGGGCGGAAGTGGGCGTGGCGAAAATTTGAAACAAACTTGATCTGCGTAGACACTACACGAATGCTGACACCAAATTTGGTTGCCCTAGCTCTTATAGTCTCTGAGATCCACGTGTTCATACGGACGGACGGACGGACAGACGGACATGTCTCAATCGACTCGGCTGTTGATGCTGATCAAGAATAGATATACTTTATGGGGTCGGAAATGTCTCCTTCTGCCTGTTACATACATTTAGCGACTTTAATATACCCTTTTACCCTATGGGTACAGGGTATAAAAACGAAATAACTTAGTGAACAACCTAATATATATGATGAAAATAAAAATTTATATAAAATAACGGTGGGACTACCTTCGAGCCATTGACAGCGTCCCAGCGACAGAGTCACGGCAGAATTCAGTGGAACCAAAACCACGTGGCAGAAATACATATGTATATATTTTTTTTATAATCGACAGAGCTAAACAGGGTATCAGCAGAGTCACCATAGAAAAAAAAATATAGAACTTTTAAAAAGTCATCGACAGAGACGCAGCGACAGAGTCACGACAGAATACAGTAGAACCAAAACCTCGCGGCAGAAATATATTTTTATACCTTTGCAAAAAAGGTTATTTATATATGGTTATTTATATGTAATTGATAAGAACAGATTGCAAAGGTATCCGAATTTCGGCGTGGCCGAAGTTAGCCCATCCTTCTAGTTTTTTATATATCGACAGAGCTAAACAGGGTATCAGCAGAGTCACCATGAAAAAAAATATATATATGCAAGGGAATTTTCATAAGAATATTGGAAACACAAGCTAGATGAAAAATTTGCACAAAGTAACGGTAGAACTATTTTTAAAGTCAACAGAGTCTCAGCGACAGAGTCACGACAGAATACAGTAGAACCAAAACAACGTGGAACTTTTTTTTTTTACAATCGACAGAGCTACAGCAGCAGAGTCACCATAGAGAAAAAAATAATATACTGTGAGGAATATATAACTTATATATATATATATACCTCACAAATGCGGCAAAGCATTAAGCCAGATACAGATATAAATAAATTTAAGTCGTAAAAGCGGCTAATAATTAAAATAAGCGTTGGCCCAAAAAGGCAATTCAATTTCATCAATGCGCGAGTTACGTGCTTAATAATATGGTCCTTGGTAAAAAATAGAAAAATAGTCAAAGACGTCTGATTCTCTTCAGTCTCAAATGTCAACTGCTGTATTTTATTTCATTTTCTTATATGAAACCTTCGCAGAGGCTCTAGTTAGTATGCGAGAATTCGCCGAATCGGCATTCTTATATTCTTATACTATGTTGTATTATGTATGTAGTACTAGGAAAATATTATGTACATATAGTTGCCTATGCAAAGGCTTTTTGTTTAGTACTAGGAAAATGTTATGTATATATAGTTGCCTAGGCAGAGGCTTTTTGGGTAGTACTAGGAAAATATTATGTATATATAAGATTATATGTAATGTTCCCTGTATGTGAAACCCGTTGTGTCGACATTCTGCCGATTTCAGCAGTGGAAGATGTTGTACGAGATGGTTTAGGTGGGGGTAGAATATTACCGTTATCGGTAACTCCTCCCCCCTTAAGATGGAACGACGGCCACAACGAAGGTACAGGAACCGAGTGCTGGATAGGAGTGACAGTGCGACAGTGCGTAAACAACCGACCTCTGATTGTGAATCCATGTCAGGGCTGTAATCAATATTGTGATTCCGATTAGTATATAAGCGATTACTAAATGCAACGTAGCCTGATTTTTCATTTGCATTATGTTCAGATCGTTTTGCAAATCGACCAGGTGGAGATCCTCAAAGTTTATTTCCTTGTTTGATGTTGATGTTGATTACGGTGGTGGCGGTGTCGACGTATTCCGACTCATCTACCTTGATCGGACAATTCTCATAGTGGATGACCATGGAACCACTGAAGGTTTTGTTGGGCGTGCAGTTGGATGCAATGATTTTGTTTTCTGCGTTGAAGATGAGTAGCAGTACTTTGGTTGGTACGGACATCTTTGGGTATAATCCTCCAACAATAACGTTGCAAGTCGCCTTACTGTGTTGAATAGGTTATGTAAGCATACTGAATTAGGTGTAATTAGTGGGGTCTCACATACATTAAGGGTGCTTATTTTAATACAAGGTGCTTTTGAAATCTTAATTTCTAGTGTGTTTTTTATTACATATTTGGGGAGTACTAGGTATTTGTTTTGTCAATAGGTAGGGGTATTAATAATAATTTTCTTGCGATAGTATTGGAATTTTTATCTTAAATATTAACGTGTTATTTTTTTGTTATTGAATCTAATGAAAGGATATTGTATATTTCGTGTTCAAATTGTATTTCAATGTTTTGCTCTTTAGAATTTCTTTGATAATCGATATTACATTGGAGTTAAAAGTATATTTCGGAATTATTTTTGGTTTTGTAAAAAGTAGACTCTCTGTAATGTTACTTAAATGATTATATAAAATGTCTATGTTGTAGCTGATTTGATTATAGTGTTGGAGCATCTGTACCCTGTACTGTTCTGAATTTATTTTAGAAATTTATTTTTTAGAAATAGTATTTTGATATGATTTAATGAAGTTGTTAATCTTAACCTGTTCTCCATTTTTTTTTTTTTTTTTTTTGTGTTTCTTTTATATCATAGAATTGTTTTCTTGCTGCTCTTTCTTCATAATTGTTTAATTTGATTACATGATTTATAGTTCTAAATGACTCTACTACTCTAGCTGGTACCAGGTTGACCTTTATTAGAGGTTGGTCCTTGTCCAAAATGTCAAGTATGAGACGTTGTCCGTACCCTAGCGTCAGCTTGTAAGAATTTAGTGTAGGTAGTGGTTAATAGAAAATTCCAGAATCAAGCGGTGTGTTTATGTGTCGGTTGCTAATTTAGTTCCATATTTAGTTTAATCGCGGGGTAAATATGAGAACGGAATTCGTTAAGTTTTGTTAGGTAGTCTTGTTCGTTATTGAATTTCACAGTTTGGTCGAAAATATGTGTTCTTCCGCTAAATAATTCGAAGGGTGTGTGATTAGTGCTCGAATGGATAGCATTATTGTAAGTAATAATTGCTTCATCGAGGATTTCGTCGTGTTCTTGTGGTAACTTTAACTCCTTTCTTTTGTTGAAAATTACCCTATATATTTCCGTCAATGTAGAATGTAGCCGTTCGACTGTGGAGTTACTACTTGATTGTTGAAAAGATGTAACTTGCAGTTCTATATTATATTGTTCCAGGAATTTTCTGAAGACTAACCCTGAAAACTCGGCGCCCTGATCGAGAATGATCTTTTTCGGTAGGCCGAATTGCTTCATATGAATGTTTTGAAGGCTTTTGTGACACTGACGGAGTCTCTGTTTGTGAGTGGGTAGGCTTGAGCAAACTTTGAGAATTTATCGATTATGGTCAGATTGTAGTTGTCGTTGATTGTATAAATATCAGTGTGAATGATATCTAACGGTCCGTTTGGTATTTCGGGTATCACAAAATGTGGTTTTTGTGGTTGCCTGTCGTATTTGAGAGTTAAGCAAACTTCACAGTCTCGTATTATTTCAGAGATTTTGTTTTTTAGATGGGGTATATAGAACTCCGTTGGTATGTTTCGTCTATACCTTTATATGGTTGTTGTTGGTGTGATAAGTCTTTATTATGTTCTCTGTCTCGTCTGAGTTATTTGGTTTAAGTAAGTTTTTTAGAATTCTTGATGTATTTTCTAAGGTGAAAGATGGTTCCAAAATACAACTACGGACTTTGTGTGTGAACGGGGATATTTTAACACATGAAGAGATTGGATGAAGTTTAAATATTGTTTGCATGGTGAATGTATTTAACGGACTGGAAGAAAGTGGTATAGTAGGGTTTAGTCCCGGGCTGGTGTCGTTTGTGCACATATTTGGTTCCATTCTGCTCAGTGCATCTGCAATGACATTTTGTGAACCCTTTTTATAGACCATCTCATGGTCATATTCGGACAAGGTTAATTTCCAGCGAAGGAGTTTCGGATTTTGCCCCTTGAAATTTTCTAGCCAGACTTGGGGTTTGTGGTCTGTGACGATTTTGACTTTATTACCGTATATGTACGGTCGAAAATATTTTACTGCCCAGACTATGGCTAGCATTTCCTTTTCTACAGTCGAGTACCGGGTTTTTTTGTCCGAAAAAACCCCCCTTAAAAAAAAAAAAAGTTTTTGGATTTGTCCTTTACGTATATGGCTCCTATAGCGAAGTTACTCGCGTCTGTCGTTAGTGTAAAAGGTTTTTGAAGTCGGGGATTAAGTCAGGGTTTAGTAGTATAGGGTCGTTTGTTAATAGTGTTTTACAATAGTCGAATGCTTTTTGAACTCTGTGTCAAATATAATCGATTCGTTTTGTAATTTTAGCAAAATCCTTTATAAATTTCCTGTAATAGCCTAGTAATCCTAGGAATGATTTTAAATGTTTGATAGTCTTGGGACACGGGAAGTCTTTAATTGCTTTTATCTTATTTGGATTGGGTTTAATGCGAGGGCATTGAGGTGTGTGACTATATGTCCCAAGAAGTCTATTTCTTTCCTTAGAAAGTTGGTTTTGTTTTTTTTTTTTTGGATTGTGAGGATTCACAAATTCTTGTTTCTATTTTTCTTTATCTATCAATATATATATAACCATAAGTCAACCCTCTAAACTAATACGCTCTACTTATTGAAGGGGATTAGTTCAACATTAGGTTACTGTTTCTAGCTAGAGAGAGAGCAATTGTTTTCTATTCCATCATTAGGTTACAGTTTCTAACAAGAGAGCAATTATTTTTATCTCTTTTGTTTCCCTCTCCTTCGCATTGCAATAGCCAGCGACGCCGACGCACCGGCGGTACAGTCAGTGTCAGCATAGCTAAGCTAAGACAATTTGTCACGTACACCAAAAGCTCGTAGGATAACGGTGAATCATCAGTAGCCAATCAAAACGCGCCACGCATTTCTGCAGCTGCGTCGAAAGCTTAAAATGTTAAAAACTAGGGCAAAGGCTAGGGTTAGAAATAAGCGTAAGATCACTTAGTTTCTGACCGTCGGAGAGATAATAAGTGACAATTAGTCTCAAGATAAAAATCAAGAAGTGAAAAACAAGAATTAATTTAAAGTCAAACACGCAGACAGTGGTACTAAAACAAAGACAGTGCAAATAAAAAACCTAAGAAAAGAAATATAAAACACGGAAAAGCAGAACAGTGGTACTAAGACAAAGACAGTGCAAATACAAATCCAAGAAAAAAAATATAAAAACACGGAAAAGCAGAACAGTGGTATTACGACAAAAACAGTGCAAATACAAATCCAAGGAAAAGAAAATAAAATATAAAACAAGGAAAAGTAACACATTTATCAACGTTAAAGTTGTACAAATTTATATTCGGGTGAGTCGGCCAAGAGGCCACGTTACTAACCCCTTATCCCTGCTATTTCTTATAGGACAGTGTGATGTGAGGTAGATTAGGCAGTAAGAAAATGAGACATATATGTGAGCTAGAAATAATAAAGTTATGAATGAACATTGACCCTTGCCTTTTCTATTTTTCTTCTTGCCCCTGTTCTTTCTCCTTGTCTTTATTTGCATGTAATGTTCTAGTAATGTGTTAAGTGTTGTGGTCCCATGGTACAGTTGGCAGTATGTCGACCAGCAGTCATTTCAGTGTCCGGGTAATACCCTAACTGAAATGTTGCTGGTCGTACATACGCCGACTTAGTGCCATTTAATATTATTCGACATCCGGGTAATACCCTAGTCGAAGCAATATTAAATGCGCATGAACATGGAACCACTGTAGTGTAGTTCAGTGTGTAGCGAATACAGTGGTTGTGATGTCATTTGGCTAGTATTTCAGTGTCCGGGTAATACCCTAACTGAAATATTACCAAATGTACATCCAATCATTTAGTGTCATTTAATATTGATTTCGGTATCCGGGTAATACCCTAACCGAAATCGTATTAAATGTACATGCCGTTGTATATATGTTGTATTGTCAAAGTGTATTCCATGGTACAGTTGGCAGCATGTCTACCAGCAACCATTTCAGTGTCCGGGTAATACCCTAACTGAAATGGTGTTGGTTGTACATGTGCCGACTTAGTGCCATTTAATATTATTCGACATCCGGGTAATACCCTAGTCGAAGCAATATTAAATGCGCATGAACATGGAACCACTGTAATGTAGTTTTTATGTAGCACAGTGGTCATGATGCCATTTGTTTAGCATTTCAGTGTCCGGGTAATACCCTAACTGAAATGTTAACAACTGCGCATCTGACTGCTTAGTGTCATTTAATATTTATTTCGGTGTCCGGGTAATACCCTAACCGAAATAATATTAAATGTACATGCCATAGTATGTGTGTATCTTCCCCTTCGTGCAGTGTCCACCCAAATGAGTGTCTTTAACAATAATTGTTTAACTTTGTGTCTTTTGTTATGTCAAATAAATAATTATTCCCCACATTTGTCTGTATTAGTTTAGAATTTAGAGGTCTCGAGTTTTTCTTACAAATTTTTCTGTAATTAAAAAGCCCTGGATAGACTGAGATGTGTACCCAGGCTGAGAAACTTCCTTACAGATGGCGCCCGAGCAGGGACCTCGAGAAAGATTTTAAATTAATTAGGCAAGCTTAGTGTAGGGATTAATTTTGTGGATTAAAGCCCCACCATATTTATTTGGCCTTCTCATATTGTTCATATCATTTTGAAAAAATTTATTGCTACCCTATAATATCGAAAAAAAATTAACCAATTATATTATATTATAATATGATCGCATTATATTATATCATTTAATTATATACACATGTAAAATATATTTTTGGGGATTTTCTTTATTGGTGCAATATATATATGATGAAAATAAAATTTTATAAATAATTCAATTTTTGCCAAGGGTAACGGTAGGACTACCTTAGAGTCATCGACAGAGTCGCAGCGACAGAGTCACGACAGAATTCAGTGGAACCAAAACCACGTGGCAGAAATACATATGTATATATATTTTTTTTTTTTTTATAATCGACAGAGCTAAACAGGGTATCAGCAGAGTCACCATAGAAAAAAAAAAAAAAAATTTATATATGTATATATTTGAATTTTTTATAAGAACGAAAGAGAGAAGCGAGTATAGAAAATCCAACAGGCAACGGTAAAACTTTTAAAAAGTCATCGACAGAGTCCCAGCGACAGAGTCACGACTGAATACAGTAGAACCAAAACCTCGAGGCAGAAATATATTTTTTTTTATATCGACAGAGCTAAACAGGGTATCAGCAGAGTCATCATGAGAAAAAAAATATATATGCAACGGAATTTCTATACAAGCAAAAGAGACAAGCAAGCATAGAAAATTTCACAAATGAACGGTAGAACTATTTTAAAGTCATCGACAGAGTCCATGCGACAGAGTCCCGACAGTATTCAGTAGAACCAAAACCACGTGGAATTTTATTTTTTTTTATATATCGACAGAGCTAAACAGGGTATCAGCAGAGTCACCAAAAAAAAAAAAAAATATATGCAACGGAATTTTTATAAGAATATTAGAAACATAAGCAAGCTGAAAAATTTGCACAAAGTAACGGTAGAACTATTTTACAGTCATCGACAGAGTCTCAGCGACAGAGTCACGACAGAATACAGTAGAACCAAAACCACGTGGAATTATTTTTTTTTACAATCGACAGAGCTACAGCAGCAGAGTCACCATAGAAAAAAAAAAAATAATATACATATGTACAACAGAGTCTAAGTACAAGAAAAGAAAGGCAGGAGAGATAAAGTATAGGAGATGAAAAAAAAAAAAAAATATTACCGCTTGTTTTCTATCACACTTTATTCCTATGAGAAGGGGGTATGAGGGTGTTTCGTTGGTTCTCTTTGGTCGACGTAGCCGCAACGGGATCTTTTGGATGCTCACTCCTATGAAGCGGAGACTGCGACGCTAGCAGAGCAGAGGGTCCGACGATAAAATTATGGTACCCACGCATCCTAAAGGGAGTCAATATCCAACCGTCAGAGAGTCAATATTCAACCGTCAAGGAGTCAACATCGAACCATCAAGGAGTCAACATCGAACCATCAAGGAGTCTACATCCAGCAGCCAAGGACTACAGCCGTCTAAATACCAAGGATAACAAAGGATAACAGGACTCTAAGTTACCAGCATACCAAGGACCCAGCCAGTGAATATCCTTTTCAAGGACAACAGTAGTCAAGATTTACTAGCATACAAAGGAATCAACAGTGAACATCCTGTTCAAAGGATAGCAACAGCCTGAGTTACAAGGAATATAAGCGCAGCCTACACTAAGCAATCAAGAATACAACGAAGAAACAAAGACCCACAACCAGAGAAACAACGTCAACCACAAGGATATTATATTAAACAGGATATCAGAAAAAAAATATTTGTGACCAGTGAAAAAAAAAAAAATATTTATTTAACCCAGCAAGGATAAAAAAAAAAAAAAAAAAAAAAAAAAAAAAAAAGCTAATAAATAAAAAAATAAACTAGTGGAAAAAAAAAAAAAATAATTAACCCAGCAAAAAAAAAAAAATCTAAATTAAAATAAATAAAACAAAATAAATAAATTTCCATTGGTAATAATTATAATCTAAAGTTACAGCCCAGTCAAAGCAGAGTTCACAAGGACGAAATCCAAACTAGTTCAACGCAGGATACCAACCACAAAGGATACAAGAGCAAATAGCAACAGTCAATCTAAACAGAAGTCATCAGTGCAAACATGGGAGTAAAATGGATCAGCTACCGACGCAAAAACGAATTGGAAAGTTTCTTCACCGAGTTCGGTCTACCTTCAGGTGGAACGGTAGAGGAGATGCGCAGTCGGTTTGCTAACTTCGCATCTCGGGAGGATCATCTACCAGAAGTACTCGCCCGCTTAACAGAACTGGAAACTCAATATGGACAAGCAGCCACCAACGACCGCACACTAGATGTGAAGCCACGCTCACGATCTACCTCCCCTGCCCGGCTGGTCGACGAACACCCAAAGGATACAGAGGTAGATGCAGCCCGCAATCATCTAATTCCGACACTGCCACTGGTGTCCAATACCCATTCGACTGGAAATGCCCAATTTTCGCTGGAAATCCCAAGACGAGCAACATCAGGAAACACAGACAATGCAGGATATGCCGCCATCGCCGAAAAGGTGTCCAAGTGGGGCGTGTCCTTCGATGGTTCTACAGATCCACTGTACTTCTTGGAGAAAATAGAAACTCGAGCTGCCACGTACAGGATTAACCTGGAATCACTGCCACGTATGATGTCGCTTTTACTCTCAGGAAAAGCGGAAGGATGTTGGCAGACCTGCGATCTACTGGAGACCAACTGGACAACCTTTAAGCATGGATTCTTAGACTTTTTCCTACCGCCAAGATATTTTGAACGACTTGAGGAAGCTATCCGTACCCGACGCCAAAAGGCTGGAGAACCCTTCAAACAATACTTAGTCGAGCTGCGCCTAATGATGAAAAGGGCCAACTACTCTTCAGACCAAGAACTAGACAGAATATACGACAACCTGCACCCGGAGTATCAGCTATATACAAGACGCATCGATTTCAAGGATCTAGCAGAGCTGACTAAGCTGGTTGTGAACTTTGAAATTATTCAAAGTGAGAACAACTATTCTCATCCCGAGACTGGATTTAGACGCCCACCAAACGCCGTTTTCCCAATGTCAACTAGTTCATACACCGGAGGAAACAGATTTCACAATCCTGAGATGTTGCAAACTACAAGGAAAACTAATACGTTGGAGAATGACAACATGATTCCAAAGGTCTACCAATTATCTGACGTCCCCATTGATCTACGTCGAGCCTGCCGCCGATGCAGTGAGACTGGCCACTTCGCCAGGAATTGTACCAAACCCCGTGTAATCTTCTGCTGGGAGTGTGGTCAACGAGGTCGGCGTACGATCGAATGCTGTCGACAATCGGGAAACGACGGGCGCCTTCGTTTGAACGGGGATCAGACGAAAGCCGCGCTCAACCAACCCCAACTCTAGATATCCTCAGATTCGAAAAGGGTCGCATCATAGCGCGTATAAGCGTTAATCATACCCTAGTGGATGCGACAATCGATACAGGCGCCACCAGAAGCTTCATCAGTGAACACTTAGCTCAGCAACTGGGATCCGCCGATGACTGGAGAGATGTACGAACCGTGATTCACCTGGCCGATAGTTCACAGAAGGAAGTTACACGAGCCCTACGCCTAGAAGTGGCTTTAGGAGTCAAGCCTGTACCCCTAACTCTACTTGTATTACCAAATATCATGGATCAACTCATCTTAGGAACAGATTTTCTAAAAGGGATTGGAGCTACCATTCACTGTGGAGAAAATTATATACAACTCAAGTCACCAACAGTGCATTGGAAGGAGCCTATCTCTCATTCGATCATCGTCAACACTCCTGAGGAAAGTTCTACGAAGCTCATAGCCGGACATCCCACTCAGACACAGAAGAACAACTCTCAAGCATCCTCACCGAAGTTACCCAAGCACAGCCACAGCCCTTACGTCCAAGTCTTACCCTCACCACAGGAAGATGCAATCAGGAAAAACCCTTTCAGAAGCCCCACCGAGAAACCAATGCAACGAGAACCAGTCCCAGCCTCGCCAGTTTTAGGCCAACTAGAAGTACCACAGGATCGCAACGAAGTTTCAACGCTTATACCCAACGAAGACAAGAACACAGAAGACCAAGTTATCTCCAGTTTCCTAGCAACAGAGTTACCAAAGTTCGAAACGCTACAAGGAATATCTCACATTGCAGAACACGTCATCACGATGAAAGACGATCGACCAATCAAGCAACGTTATTACCCAAGAAACCCAGCTCAGCAACAAATAATCAACGACACAGTGGATCAACTACTCAAAGAAGATCAGATCGAGCCCTCCAAAAGCCCACACAGCGCGCCTATTGTCCTCGTTGGAAAGAAGACAGGGGATACTCGCATGTGCATCGACTTTAGACAGCTCAACGCTCAGTCTATACGGGATGCATACCCGCTGCCAAGAATCAATCATATCCTGGAGAGACTTAGAGATGCCAAGTATATTTCAACCTTGGATCTCAAAAGCGGTTATTGGCAGATCCCTCTGGCCAAGAATAGCCGTGAATGCACCGCATTCACTGTTCCAGGACGAGGCTTATTTCACTGGAAGGTCATGCCTTTCGGCCTACACTCCGCTTCGGCTACTTTTCAGCGAGCACTCGACAGCGTAATCGGACCCGAGATGGAACCTCACGCCTTCGCCTATCTCGACGATATAATCGTCATAGGGCGAACTCTAGAAGAACATATGGCCCACCTTCAAGAAGTCTTTCGACGTCTAAGAGCAGCCAACTTAAGAATCAACCAAGCGAAGTGCAAGTTCTTTAGACGACGTCTTCAGTTCCTTGGACATGTCATCAGCGAGCATGGTATACATACGGATCCCGAGAAGATAGCAGCAGTAAAAGAATTATCACCGCCCACCAATGTGCGTCAACTTCGCCGATGTCTAGGCATCGCTTCATGGTACCGCAGATTTGTCTCAGACTTCGCCAGTGTGGTCCAACCGATGACTTCACTACTCAAGAAGAACACCAAATGGCACTGGGATACAAAGCAGCAACAAGCATTCGAAGAACTAAAAACCAGGTTAACCTCAGCACCCGTCTTGGCTTGTCCCGATTTTCGGGAAAAATTCTCGTTACAAACAGACGCCAGCGCCTATGGACTCGGAGCGGTCCTCACTCAACGATTGGAAGGAGCAGAACGAGTCATCGCTTACGCTAGCAGAAGATTACTACCAGCCGAAGAAAATTACTCTGCCACGGAAAAGGAATGCCTTGCCATAGTTTGGGCAATCAGGAAAATGCGCGGATACTTAGAAGGATATCGCTTCGATGTGGTAACAGACCATCTAGCATTAAAATGGTTGAACTCCATCGACAATCCTACTGGACGAATTGCCCGCTGGGCACTGGAGTTACAGCAGTTCGAGTTTGACATTCACTATCGCCGAGGAAAATTAAACGTTGTTGCCGATGCCCTCTCCCGACAGCCTCTAGCAGTACTACAAATAGCACAGGATACTACGCCTCAATGCAACTGGTGGACGACGCTGAAGAACCAATTGGAAAAACACCCCGAACAGATGCCAGACTATTTGTACGAAGGAAATCAAATTTATCGCAGGATGAATCATCACCCAGATGATGAAGACCCAATACCTTGGAAACTTTGCGTGGCCAAAGACTATAGGAAACGAGTTCTACGCGAGTGCCATGACGACCCTACAGCAGGCCATCTAGGAATACGAAAGACGACTCTACGGGTAGCTCAACGCTACTATTGGCCTGGTTATTTTCGAGATGTTAATCATCATGTGAGGAATTGCCTCCCATGCCAGAAGTACAAGGTGGAACAAAATAAGCCGGCCGGAAAAATGCTTACGAGGCAAGTAAAAGAACCTTTTAACCTCGTCTCAGCAGACTTTGTAGGTCCACTTCCACGATCAAAGCAAGGCCACACGATGTTACTAGTCTTCTTGGATAACTATAGCAGATGGATCGAACTAGTGCCACTCCGCAAAGCCACAGCAGCGACGTTACAGAAAGCATTTCGGGAAAGAATCATCGGCCGATTTGGAGCCCCGCACTCATTAGTATGTGACAACGGAACTCAGTTTACCAGCAAGGACTTCAAAGCATTTTGCGAAAATTCCGGAATAGAACTTCAGTATACTGCGCCCTACACTCCACGCCAAAATCCAACGGAACGTGCAAACCGCACAGTCAAGACGATCATAGCCCAGTATCTCGAATCAGGTCAGTCTACGTGGGACCAACTACTACCGGAAATTACATTGGCCATCAACTCAAGCATATCAGACACGACAGGATACAGCCCAGCATTTCTCGTGCTTGGCAAAGAACCGCGCCTACCAGGTGCCCTATATGACGCCGTCACTCCTGGAACAGGATCTACACCTTGGTCCCCAGAAAGCAGAATCAAACGAATGGTCGACGTTCATAAACTAGCACAAGGAAACATTCAGAAGGCGTCTCAGGATCAGAGCCGCTACTACAATCTTAGACACAGAGCTTGGCGACCTACTATCGGGTCACTCGTCATGCTGCGAAGACATTACCTATCCAAAGCCTCCGAGGGATTTGCTGCCAAGTTGGCACCGAAGTTCGAAGGCCCTTTCAAGGTAAAATTCTTTATTTCTAGGAACATCGTCCGACTCCAGGATGCTCACGGGAGGTCCTGTCGCACAGCCAGTGTCAGCGATCTAAAGCCATATCAACAAGCGAATCCAAGCCAAGAAGAAATCCTAGAAGACACAGAAGACAACCACAGAGCCGAGCCTTGCGAAGAGATTTCACAGGGGCCACTTGTTGGAGATTTCGATCTCCCAACGTCCCTGCCCTCCTAAAGGGGGATCTCTGTTCGTAAGACCAAACAGCAGACCACTACGTATATCTTACCTTAGTAATCTTAGTTATAATATTAGTTTTTAAGTTTATCACACGTTTGTAAATCACACTATTAGGCAGGCAAAGTTAGGTAGTTCACAGTTAGTTCCTTTCAAAATCAGGCATATGAACTAATTCCCTTCCTTAGAATGTCGTCCACCAGCACTTTCATGGCCGCGCTAGTACCGATGATTGCATCTATCACCGCGGACTTCGAGAAGATAGCTGCAACCCGATTTCTTCCCCGCACCCGAGACGCATCATCGCCAGAGGCAAATAAGCCGATTACCGAGGAAGCTATCGCAGCAACTACAGTAGCGGGTAAAACCTCAACTCATCAGCAAGCGACGCCTGAAACCCCACGCATGGTGAATTTGATCCTCGAGATCGAAGATAACGAAGGAGAGCGTAGTCGATCTTTGCAATCCCCTCGCCAACAAGCAGCCTTTTTGAAGTCGCTGCACGACGTCTTATACCCCGACTCCCGGTCTGGCAACGGTCAGCCAACCTCGCCTGCTCCACCGACTGAGCCTGCATCTAGATCATCACTCGTCCCCGAAGAGTCTACCGTGGGAAGATGCTTCCGATTGTCCGAAGCACCGGACCAACCGGTCATAAAGTCAGTGATGCGCCTGCCGCGAGTGCATGACTTGGCTAAATTCGTCAGCGATGCGGATGAACATATGGACCCTGACGACGACGAAGAAGTCCAATGGGATGGTCGCTTCTACCGCTATCACGGGAATCCTACACCCCCTCGTCGTCTGAGTTTGAGTGACGACCAAGAAGTCGACTTATTCCCCGGTAGCCCCTACTCGACCCGAGGCACGCTTTATAGTCCACCATGCGAAAGTCCTCCCACCAACTTCCACGTAGACGAAGAGACCGGAGAGAGGATATATCTACCAAAGCCCAGTCCTTCATGGAGTACGGACACTCACAACCATCCCTACGACCCATGTGGGTCGGAAAACTCGACGACACCCCCATACCCTGGATCATTCGAAGCAGTACGAAGCTACCCTTACTTTGAAGACATCTCTTTAGATGCCCCCACCGAGACCGAGGAGAACGCCGTCCCTGAACTCATCGAGACAACGCCTACCCCCACCGAGACCGAGGAGAACGCCGTCCCTGAACCCGTCGAGACAACGCCTGCCCCCACCGAGACCGAGGAGAACGCCGTCCCTGAACCCATCGAGACAACGCCTGCCCCCACCGAGACCGAGGAGAACGCCGTCCATGTCCCCAGGTGTGAGACCACCGCCATAGAGGCTCCCACCGAATGGCGCGTGCTGACACACGACCGACGAATACCCTGGACATTGGCACAAAGAATACAGGACCGTCCAAATCGCAACAAACCATGGCGATTCCGGTACGAAGAAGCCGACCTGGCCTACCGCGTCCGCATCACGGCGGGAGGTAGCGTCACAATTTCTCTTGCCTCCGGAAAGTGAGGAGGGAGTGTGAGGATTCACAAATTCTTGTTTCTATTTTTCTTTATCTATCAATATATATATAACCATAAGTCAACCCTCTAAACTAATACGCTCTACTTATTGAAGGGGATTAGTTCAACATTAGGTTACTGTTTCTAGCTAGAGAGAGCAATTGTTTTCTATTTCATCTTTAGGCTACAGTTTCTAGCAAGAGAGAGCAATTGTTTTCTATTCCATCATTAGGTTACAGTTTCTAACAAGAGAGCAATTATTTTTATCTCTTTTGTTTCCCTCTCCTTCGCATTGCAATAGCCAGCGACGCCGACGCACCGGCGGTACAGTCAGTGTCAGCATAGCTAAGCTAAGACAATTTGTCACGTACACCAAAAGCTCGTAGGATAACGGTGAATCATCAGTAGCCAATCAAAACGCGCCACGCATTTCTGCAGCTGCGTCGAAAGCTTAAAATGTTAAAAACTAGGGCAAAGGCTAGGGTTAGAAATAAGCGTAAGATCACTTAGTTTCTGACCGTCGGAGAGATAATAAGTGACAATTAGTCTCAAGATAAAAATCAAGAAGTAAAAAAAACAAGAATTAATTTAAAGTCAAACACGCAGACAGTGGTACTAAAACAAAGACAGTGCAAATAAAAAAAAACCCAAGAAAAGAAATATAAAACACGGAAAAGCAGAACAGTGGTACTAAGACAAAGACAGTGCAAATACAAATCCAAGAAAAAAAAATATAAAAACACGGAAAAGCAGAACAGTGGTATTAAGACAAAGACAGTGCAAATACAAATCCAAGGAAAAGAAAAATAAAATATAAAACAAGGAAAAGTAACACATTTATCAACGTTAAAGTTGTACAAATTTATATTCGGGTGAGTCGGCCAAGAGGCCACGTTACTAACCCCTTATCCCTGCTATTTCTTATAGGACAGTGTGATGTGAGGTAGATTAGGCAGTAAGAAAATGAGACATATATGTGAGCTAGAAATAATAAAGTTATGAATGAACATTGACCCTTGCCTTTTCTATTTTTCTTCTTGCCCCTGTTCTTTCTCCTTGTCTTTATTTGCATGTAATGTTCTAGTAATGTGTTAAGTGTTGTGGTCCCATGGTACAGTTGGCAGTATGTCGACCAGCAGTCATTTCAGTGTCCGGGTAATACCCTAACTGAAATGTTGCTGGTCGTACATACGCCGACTTAGTGCCATTTAATATTATTCGACATCCGGGTAATACCCTAGTCGAAGCAATATTAAATGCGCATGAACATGGAACCACTGTAGTGTAGTTCAGTGTGTAGCGAATACAGTGGTTGTGATGTCATTTGGCTAGTATTTCAGTGTCCGGGTAATACCCTAACTGAAATATTACCAAATGTACATCCAATCATTTAGTGTCATTTAATATTGATTTCGGTATCCGGGTAATACCCTAACCGAAATCGTATTAAATGTACATGCCGTTGTATATATGTTGTATTGTCAAAGTGTATTCCATGGTACAGTTGGCAGCATGTCTACCAGCAACCATTTCAGTGTCCGGGTAATACCCTAACTGAAATGGTGTTGGTTGTACATGTGCCGACTTAGTGCCATTTAATATTATTCGACATCCGGGTAATACCCTAGTCGAAGCAATATTAAATGCAACGAACCACTGTAATGTAGTTTTTATGTAGCACAGTGGTCATGATGCCATTTGTTTAGCATTTCAGTGTTCGGGTAATACCCTAACTGAAATGTTAACAACTGCGCATCTGACTGCTTAGTGTCATTTAATATTTATTTCGGTGTCCGGGTAATACCCTAACCGAAATAATATTAAATGTACATGCCATAGTATGTGTGTATCTTCCCCTTCGTGCAGTGTCCACCCAAATGAGTGTCTTTAACAATAATTGTTTAACTTTGTGTCTTTTGTTATGTCAAATAAATAATTATTCCCCACATTTGTCTGTATTAGTTTAGAATTTAGAGGTCTCGAGTTTTTCTTACAAATTTTTCTGTAATTAAAAAGCCCTGGATAGACTGAGATGTGTACCCAGGCTGAGAAACTTCCTTACAGGATTTTAAGTTTTCTAATTTCAAATTTCCAAAAAACGGTTTTAAAAACAAAAAATTTTTTTGGGAAAAAAAGAAAAAAAAAAAAAAAATTATTTATAAAAAAAAAAAAAAAACCACTCAAGTCTCCTAGCACATTGTCCATTACCCTTTGAAATGTAGCTGGTGCGTTTTTAAGCCCGAAAGGCATTCGCAGAAATTTATAGTGTCCATTCTCGACAGAAAAAGCCGTTTTGGCCATATCATCTGGATGCATTTCAATCTGGTGAAATCCACTTGTGGAAAAATATTTTGCCTTTCCTATGCTATCGAGTATATCGTTAATATTAGGTATGGGGTATCTGTCTGCGATTGTCTTATCGTTAAGTTTTCTGTAGTCGATAACTAATCTCCACTTTTTCTCGTTTGTGGAATCGGATTTCTTTGGGACTATCCAAATGGAGGCACCCCAGGGTGAATGACTATTTTGTATTATATTGTTGTCTAGCATATGAGCGATTTGCTTCCGGACCTCCTCCTTATGAACGTATGGGTATATGGCGTGTATATGGAAGATGTCCGATGCGTAATTGACTTCGGTTAGAATATCGAGGGAAGTGTGTTTTGTTTGGAGCTTGAATTCTCCCATATTTATATTAACCTTGAAGGTTGAAAAAAAGTCCATACCTAGGAGGCCATCGAAATATGGATGAAACTTAAAAAGAAGGAAATCTAGTACACCGGGTTCGTTAAATTCTGATGGGACAGGCAATGTGATTTTTTTGTCTATAGAGTAACTTTGTAGAACAGTCGTAATTATTATTTCTTTAGTCAGGTTTAGTGTCATTTCTTTGTTAGCAAATTTGGGGTCTATAAATGAAAAGGTAGATCCCGTGTCGATCATAAATTTCAACTTTTGGTTTTGATTGGGGATATTCAAAACTACATAAGGGAGTGTTGGACCATGAGTATGTCTACTTATGTAACCGACGAGTTTGTCAAGGCTTGTCTTTGAAAATTTTCGTCCTCGTTAATATTATTATTATTATTAGTATTGTCCGTTTTGGTGTGTTTCGCGGGGATTGCGATTCCTGTTGTTGTGCCCGTTTGGTGGAGAATTATAGTTTCGGGAGTTTTGGTAGTCCCGTACAGTGTTACGACTTTGATTTGGGCGTTCACTTTGATTTGGGAAGCGTGACTGTTTAAATGAGTTCGAATTGTATGAGTTTGGGTAGTTGTAATTTCTGGTTTTGCCGAATCTATTATTTGTATGGAAACGATTTCTATTATATGACAGTTGTCTATTTATGTTACTGTTCGGGTATCGTCCCCTGTTCTGTCCTTGATAGTGAAAACTTTTCTCAGCCTGGCACAATTGAAATGCTTCTTCTATAGAACCTGATTTCCTTGCCCTAATTATTGTTACCAGCGGTTCACGAAGTCCGGATAGGAAAGCATGCAGACAAACGTCGTCATATAATGTTTTCTTTGAGGCTGTGTCAGCCTGATATTCATGATTAGAAGAAATATTGAGTAATTGATTTCTTAATTTTGTAATTTCGAAGAAAAGAGTACCTGTTGGTAAGTTGTCGGGTAGTCTTTGAAGTTCTCGTAAAATCATTGGTTCGGATTTTTTGCATGCGTATAAGCATTTTAAATTATTCTTGATGTTGTCCCATTCCAACTTGGTTGCCAAATTGTTTAGTGCTTGGTGCTGCTCTTCCCGTTATCTTGTTTCGTATAGTTCTTAGAAGTAGTTGTCCATATGGCGTCTGGTCTGTGCCCCTAATGAGCATTATAATCTCCTCTACGCTGGTGATAAATCTGTCCAGAGTACCTGGGGTACCGTCAAAGTTAGGTAGTTGCTTGACAAATGCTAGTATGTCAGTTGGATTGAGAATCGTGTTGATGGATGTGTTTAGGGATGTGCTAGCTGTTTCCATCATTGTTGCTGTTCCTAAGCTAGGAGTGACATTTCCTGACTGGTTCGACGCATTGCCTCAGTCCGACATGGCTTCTGCTCTGTTGGTTTCTTCTTCCCTAATTTCTGGTAGACTGACACTACTCCTAAGACCTAGCCGCGACCTGGTTTTATTTACTAAACCTGGTTTTATTTACTAAAACTTGTATAGAAAATTTCTTATTCCTCTTTATATATAAAATTTTTGTTTTTCGTACAGTGTGGATGTGGATAGAAAATTTTCCTTCTTATTTTTCCTCTTTATCCTTTTTATACCTTTGCAAAAAAGGTATATTAATTTTGGTCAGAAGTTTGCAACGCATAGAAGGAAGCATGTCCGACTATATAAAGTATATATATTCTTGATAAGCACGATGAGCTGAGAGTTCATTTAGCCCTGTCCGTCTGTCCGTATGTCCGTCTGTCCGTCTGTCCGAATGTCCGTCTGTCCGAATGTCCGTCTGTCTGGATCAACGCCATCTCCTCCGAGACCCTTAAAGCTACAGAGCTGAAATTTTGCACCTAGGCTTCTTTTGGCTGCAGGCATTGTATATCTCGGAATCATCCCGATCGGATCCCATAGGAACGATCGGTCGTGAATAAGCTTTAACCTCAATAACTTTGTTGTTTTCCAACGAAATATCACGAAAGTCGGTATTTGTGAGTTTTATATACTTCGCAACATATCCACCAAGTTTTATGAAAATCGGTTGACTATATCATATAGCTCCCATAGGAACGACCGGTCTTGAAAATGGATTTCGTGCTATAACTTGGTTGTTTTAAAAATTTGGTATTTATGAGTTTTATATACTTTCTATCATATCTAGCAAGTTTTAACAGAATCGGTCGCCTATATGACTTCAGCGTGGCCGAAGTTAGCCCATCCTTCTAGTTTTTTTTTTTTTGTGTTCTTATTAACTAGTACAAATAATATAAATGTGTGTGATTAAGTTATTTTTATATATAAATTTTTTTTGTACAGTGTGGATGTGGATAGAAAATTTTCCTTCTTATTTTTCCTCTTTATCCTTTTTATACCTTTGCAAAAAAGGTATATTAATTTTGGTCAGAAGTTTGCAACGCATAGAAGGAAGCATCTCCAACTATATAAAGTATATATTCTTGATCAGCACGATGAACTGAGTTCATTTGCTGTCCGTATGTCCGTCTGTCCGTATGTCCGTCTGTCCGTATGTCCGTCTGTCCGTATGTCTGGATCAACGCCATCTCCTCCGAGACCCTTAAAGCTACAGAGCTGAAATTTTGCACCTAGGCTTCTTTTGGCTGCAGGCATTGTATATCTCGGAATCATCCCGATCGGATCCCATAGGAACGATCGGTCGTGAATAAGCTTTAACCTCAATAACTTTGTTGTTTTCCAACGAAATATCACGAAAGTCGGTATTTGTGAGTTTTATATACTTCGCAACATATCCACCAAGTTTTATGAAAATCGGTTGACTATATCATATAGCTCCCATAGGAACGATCGGTCTTGAAAATGGATTTCGTGCTATAACTTGGTTGTTTTAAAAATTTGGTATTTATGAGTTTTATATACTTTCTATCATATCTAGCAAGTTTTAACAGAATCGGTCGCCTATATGACTTCAGCGTGGCCGAAGTTAGCCCATCCTTCTAGTTTTTTTTTTTTGTGTTCTTATTAACTAGTACAAATAATATAAATGTGTGTGATTAAGTTATTTTTATATATAAAATTTTTTTGTACAATGTGGATGTGGATAGAAAATTTTCCTTCTTATTTTTCCTCTTTTTTTTTTCCTTTTGTGTTCTTATTAACTAGTATAATTAATATAAATGTTTGTGATTAAGTTATTTTTTAAAGTATTTTTTTTTTTACAGTGTGGGTGTGAAAAAAATTTCCCCTATTCTTATTTTTCCCCCCCCTTTTTTTTGTGTTCTTATTAACTAGTACAATTAATTTAAATGTGTGTAATTAAATTATTTTTCAAAGTGTTTTTTTTTTTTTATATATTTTTTTTGTGTAGTATTTACGTGTTGTTGTTTCCTTTTATTGTTTGAAGTTTGTGTTGTATTACGTGTTGTACTTCGTAGTTACTCTTCTCTCATTTGCCTGTTTACTTGGGTTTTTAGAATTGGCGATGCGAGCGGGGATCAGCGATTGACGCCGCATTCCAATACATAAATGATTTTTATGTTGCAAATATCTTTATTAGTTTTTTCTTCTCATTTTTTTTTTTTTTGTTATATATATATGTATATGTTTTCATGTATGTATGTACTAGCGGTGATCAGCGATTGACGCCGCATTCCAATGCATAAATAATTTTCATGTGGCACTCATGTTGTATTTTTGTTTTATTTATTTTTTTTTTTTTTTGTATATATTGCTTATACACTCATTAGCAGTGATCAGCGATTGACGCCGCATTCGAGTACATAAACCACTTTTGTGTTGCACAAATTATTTATATCCGTGGCTCATACATAAGTGATTTGTTGTTGCACATTTTTATCAAGATTTAAAATTGTTGTGATACACTTTTTTAATGATTCTTGTTTTCATTTCCATTTGTTAATTTGTTTTGCACTGCCATGGGTACTACATTGTTATGAAAATTTAATATCTTAAAGACATCGTATGGTTGACTACCAGCTGCGCCAGTTACGTCCTTGTTAATTAATATGGTCCTTGGTAAAATAGGAAAAAATGTCAAAGACGTCTGATTCTCTTCAGTCTGAATTGTGAACTGCCGTCTTTTATTTCATTTTCTTATATGAAACCTTCGCAGAGGCTCTAGTTAGTATGCGAGAATTCCCCGAATCGGCATTCCTATATTCTTATACTATGTTGTATTATGTATGTAGTACTAGGAAAATATTATGTATATATAGTTGCCTACGCAGAGGCTTTTTGGGTAGTACTAGGAAAATATTATGTATATATAAGATTTATGTAATGTTCCCTGTATGTGAAACCCGTTGTGTCGGCATTCTGCCGAATGTTGATTTCAGCAGTGGAAGGTGTTGCACGAGATGGTTTAGGTGGGGGTAGAATATTACCGTTATCGGTAACTAGCGCGATGACTTTAAAGTCGAAAATAAAGAAAATTATGCAGGAACAAAAGAAAACGCGTCAATCCACAGTGAAAGCTTGAATTGAATGGTTATTATAATTGCCAGGAGAGTCATCCCTGCTAACTCTTGATCGGACAAGGACATTATTCCCTTGGATTTCGAAAATTAGTAAAACGTTACGTAAACTGATAATGGTTTTTTATTTTTCCTGTTTTTTTTTACTATTCTTTCTCTCTTTTTTTTGACTTTAATGGGGGTTACAGATTCCTCCACAGATGTGAAATCTTTAATATTTATTAAAATTATAAGTGGTAAAAAATTACCTACTTGTTGTTCTTGATGAATTCGTGTAACATTTTAATAGTTTCTTCAAGGTGGTACGCCCGGTGTGTCTTTTCTTCACGATCAGTTGAAGATAAAACTTTGGTTCAGTAAACATAATTACATGGTTCTTATTTATTTAATGCAATAATTTTTCCTTTTTACGTCTTTTTTTAATTTTTTTTATTTGAAGGGATTTTCGATTGTGGCCAAAACATACTCAAGGTTTCGTATGATGGAAATGTGGAAATTATATTGCCAAGCCATTCTAACAGCCCATAACGATACATCTGCCAGGACAGTACCGCACTTGTATTTTAGCGCACGTTGAATTTTCTTCCTTTTGGTTATTTTTATACCCTGTACCCATAGGATAAAAGGGTATATTTAAGTCGCTAAAATGTATGTAACAGGCAGAAGGAAGCATTTCGGATCTCAGACTACAAGAGCTAGAGCAACCAACTTTGGTGTCAGCATTCGTGTAGTATCTACGCAGATCAAGTTTGTTTCAAATTTTTGCCACGCCCACTTCCGCCCCACAATTTAAGAAAAACGAATAACTAGAGTTATATTAAAGGTAGCGCAATTTTATTTGGCACACCCATTAATATGGCCAAAAGTTATCAGCTGACCAAAGCGAAGATATATGAATGTACAATTTGCACTGAAATGTCTAGTGCGACACTGCGTATTAAGTGTGAGCGAGATAGCATGCGTTCGTTGCTGCCGCTTATGAGGAAAATTTTAGTTTGAATTAATGGCGAATTCGAGGAGTTTGATTTTATAAAGTTTCTCTAATTGGTACAGGGTATACTCAAAGTCGGCAGGGACAACTTGCTTGCAGTCGAAACCTGACATCACATATTATAAGTGCACTGTCCACCCTAATACTGTTTCAAGACCTCCAATGGGTCAACCAATGGTTTCAGAGCGACGATTTCAAAAACTTTATATGGATCTTTTAGGCCCTTATCCGAAGAAAAGGAAAGGAAACATAGGAATTTTAATCGTTGTCCGATCATTGCACTAAGTTTCACTTTTTGTATCCCTTAAAGAAATTCACATCTAATCGGATTATGTAATTTTTGGAGAATCATATATTTTATACCTTTGGAGTACCAGACGTTGATCGGGTACTTTTGAATCTTTTCTTACGCGATTTCACCGCAAGCAAATGTAAGCAAATGTTTAAGTCGTTCCGTATTAGCTGTATATCGCGCTTATATTGGCAGGGATCATGCTTTAAGAGCAAACGTTCATCGAAGTACAGGTTTTACACCTTATTTCTTAACATTTGCTCAGAATATGATGCTTAATGAACAAGACTTTCAGCTTCTTCGTAAGTGGTAGCTCATGAAAATAACGCTCCTGCTCACAACTTTCGTAGTAGTATATTACAGCTTAAAGAGGGAGACCACAGTATATAAAAAATGAAGTAAATAAATCACTAGGATGTAGTTCGAATATTTAAGAGCAGATTAGCACAAAAGCTTTAATTCTAGAACTCTCTTAATTCATCAAAAATTATTGCACTTAACAATAGCTAATTACACCTACAACAGCAATAAAGCACATGTGCGCAAAATCATACTATTAAACTGTTAGTTTCGGAGCTTTAGCTTGCAATAGTCGTCTATAAATAAGAGAGTTGAGGAAAGCTTTAAAAAGAAATAATTATTTGAGCCAAATGTGAAATTAAATCATTCAGTGCGAGATTTATTATAAACAAGTGCGAGATTCATTATAAACAGGCGATTTTTATTAGGAAACATAAGTGTATTTTGTAATAAATTATTTATTGTTTCGCAAGCTGGGCGGCAGCGTCACTGAGGCTTGGCAGATATAGAGAGTCATACAATGGGCGAGATACACCAGAAATTACACAGTGTTGGACGTTTAATATGTCATGGCTCTCTTCGCTAATCAGCTAGTTTAAAGGTTTGTTTCGCCCGATGCATATGAACTTGAATTTTATTTTTTCACTTAGCTGGATGCGTATGAAGTTAGGTATTTTTCGTTCGCCATTTAGCCGGATCACTAGTTCATTGCCAATCTCTCGTCACTTGAGGCTGTCATTTCTTTAAATTTCTTTATTTCCCACTTGAACTTAACACCGCGTTCACGAATGAAAGGTGGGTTGGGATTTTTTTTTTCCCAAAGTGGGACCAGCCGCGACCGCTTCCTAAATTAGACTACTCTCCTTAGATGCGGTAAAGTTGCTGGAAAACGAAGCCGTTACTCCATTCTTCACTCCTGCTTCCCACTGTCTTTATGGTGTCCTCTGTCACACCCACAAGAACAAGTTCGCTTAGGGTTTTTTGTTGGGTTGGCTTGTTGGGTTTTTTCCTATACTTTCTTGCCCAAACTCTCAAAAAAACCAAAGCTATTTGGAGAGAGTTGACCCGAGAGCAACAAGCCCTTACAAATACGTTGACTTGCTTTGAATGCTATTAGATGGTTTCATGTAATTTTTCCTCAAGGGATATTTTGAGATGAAGGATACTTAAAGATAGTTGGACAGACTACACACTACATAGCTTGCGAAACTAGTTTCTCCTATTTGCTTCACCAACACAAAAATAACTACACTTATATTGTTCCAACAACACGTTAGATAAGGACTAATCATAACGGATAAATTGGCTTTATTTTTCCTAGGTCGTTGGAACGATAGTCCTACGCAGTCCTACGAGGAGTCAGCGCAGACTAGATCCAGTCAGGTTCGTTTGGCTAATACCATTGGCGGTAATTAAACGTTTCGCCCAAATTATCCTCCAGAAATTAATAAAATTATAATAACCATTTAAATCATATTCCATTTAAATCCATATAAAGGTAACTATTTATGTAAATGTAACAGTTAAGGTAATAGACATGTCCAAGGAACTGAAGACTTCGTTTGAAGAAGTAGCACTTCGCTTGGTTAATTCGTAAGTTATTCGCTATTTGCCGACGAAAGACAATTTTAAAGGTGTGCCTTTAGATAGATAAATGTGTGGGGTTTCCTCTCGAGTGCGATTACGCTGTCGAGTGGTGTATGGGTGGCTGAAGAGCATAACCGTAAATTCACGGCTAGTCTTGGCAGGAGGGATCTGCCAATAACCACTTTTGAGATCCAAGGTTTGAAATATACTTGAATATGGTTGATTCTTGGAGGAGGGTAGGCATGTCCCGAATAGACTGAGCACATGGGAGTATATCCCCTTCTTTCCAACTAGCACAATAGGTGCGCTATGTGGAGGGCTCAATCTTATCCACTGTGTCGTTGATTATCTGTTGCTGGGGCGGTTTTCTTGGGTAACAGCATTGCTTGATTGGTCGATCATCTTTTATTGTGATTACATGTTACATTGGAATTGGAAATGACTTGGTCCCAAGGATTCTATTCTTCATTCGGCTTACGGTGTTGGAGTCTCGTAGCGATCCTGAGGTGCTTCCTTTTTCTGTCGTGCACAACGTAAATAATGTTTAGCATCATTCTAGCTATGGAAAAGTTTCGATGTTACTTGGAACTATAAGAATTTAAATTAGTTACTGATCATTCTAGCAAAATTTGGTTGGTTGCGTCAGCAATATGTTTCTGGGAGACATGCTTTGATGGATCTTTCGAATTCCACAATTTAAGTTTTCAATGTCTAATCACAAATGGCGTGACCACATTGTCCCAGACGCCTTATACCGGTTATATGAGGAAGAGGAAATCTCTGAATTAGAGAATGGACCCATCGTCGATTTAGATTCAGATGCATTTCCCCTGGTTTCTAGACATTTCTATTGGCTAAATAGAATAGACGACATAAAACAAGCCCACGATAGTGTCATATTAGAATAGAAAACAGAAATAGAAAACAGAAATCAAAGAAATCTATTTTGTCCAGGTTTACCAAAGGATGTAACAGCAGAAGGAAGCATTTTCGACACCATAAAGTATAATTTGGATTAGAATTTCATTAATTCTTTTTTTCCCGCTGTTGTGCTTTGGCTTTCAAAAAAAAAAAAAAAAAACTAGAAGGATGGGCTAACTTCGACTACCTTTGCAAACTGTTCTTATCAATTACATATAAATTACCAGAATTATTAAGAAAAAAAATTTACGAGTAAAAAAAAATTTTATTTTTGTTCCGATTGATCCTATAGGAGCTATTTCATATAGTCGGCCGATTCTATTAAAACTCTACAGACACATTTTTATATATACCAAACTTACATATACCAAATTTCGAGTGAATTGCTGTTAAAATAACCAAGATTTTCATCTAAAACCAATTTTTTGTCCGATCGTTCCTCTGGGAGCTATATGATATAGTGCCCCGATTCTGATAAAACTTTCCAGAAAACAAAGTTATTAAGGTGTAGTTTTAAGCGATCGCCGATTCAAATTTTGATTCCACATGCCCTTTATATAAATATTTTACAATTATTGAGTGTGATTGCGACAAAATTTAACCGGAAGTAAATATGATATTTCAGTACTAGAAAGAAAAGAGAAAAGAAAAAGATTTACGGTGCAAAACGCGATGCATCCCAAAGATGTAAATCGGACGCACTTGCAAACCTCACCACAGGTGATCCCTTTAGGGGCTACATTATGGAGGCATAGGCTTACACATGAATTTCTATTCATTTAATTATTTCTTACAATATTTATTGACTTATTTAGGTATATAAAGCAATTCATTTAAACCTAATATAAGAGAAGTTTGAAACGATCCTTTTTGGTCATTACATGCGGCAGATCCGGATTTCAGGTGTAAGGGCACGACACATCGAATTTATATTGTGCGCTGGTGAAATGAGAAGATACAGTTGTTCTTTCTCTTAACAATACGTTATAATTTTATTGGCAATTTGATGGGTGGATGTTGGTATGGTCAGAGAGCTTCTGCACGGGCTATTGGCTTTGTAATTGTAGCTATTGTGGAATCCACACTGCACCGCTGCACTCATGAAAACTTATCGACGGATTGTGTTTGGCTGTGGCAAGTATTCCTACTGCCACGATGACTTCTGGTCTTGTTTAGCTACACGTGTCGCCTGTTACGCTCCTAATATTCTGCTAGGAATACTCCTAGAGTTCACCTGCCTGTGGCAGGAATACTCCTGGTCTTCCCTAACTGTGCTAGGAATACTCCTAGTCTTCACTAAAACTGCTAGGAATAGCTCCTAGTTTTCAATGTTTTGCTAGGAATAGCTCCTAGTCTTTTATATACTTCTAGGAATAGCTCCTAGTCTTTTATATATTGCTAGGAATAGCTCCTAGTCTTTTATATATTGCTAGGAATAACTTCTAGTCTTTTACGATCCGCTAGGAATAGCTCCTAGTCTTGAGATCTGCTAGGATTGTCTCCTAGTTTTTAATACCCTGTTAGGAATAGCTCCTAGTCTTCCTACTTGCCACCAAAACTAGTCCGCCTTCAAACCTTCACTTGTAACCAGGATACGGACGGATATCCTTTTATCAATCTGACTTGACACTCCTTCACATTTACTTCTTCACATTTGTTTCACTTCGTTGGCCTCGCTTATTTATTTCACTTGTTGAATCTTCACTTGTTAATACTTCACTTGCACCTTGCTAGTCCAAGTGATACTTCGCTTGTTTCCTTCGCTTCCTAACTGAACCTTCGCTTTCTTACTAATACTTCACTTTTTGATTGTTACTTCGCTTTCTGATTGATACTTCGACTATTTTTTCACTTTCCGCCTGGTACTTGCTCACCGCCTCCTTCGCGTCTCAGCCGTGTCTATTTATCGGCATCTTGACCCTCGTAATGCGTGGGTGGAATACTGTACCTAGGCTCCCTCACCTTCCTCACCGTTCGAGTGACACTTTCTGACTACCGATTCTTCACTGCCGATACTACTTCACTGCCTGTACTTCACTGCCGATACTTCACTGCCTGTACTTCACTGCCGATACTTCACTGCCTGTACTTCACTGCCTGTACTTCACTGCCGATACTTCACTGCCTCCTCTGTGTCTCAGCCATGTCTATTTATAGGCATCTTGACCCTTCTTGCTTGGTGAAATATACTACCCTCGCCAGTACTTTTCTGCGCGCCAATATTTTCCGCCCAAAACTTTGCATCTCTTGTGTACGCCTCTCTACTGTAATCGATGCTCTCTAGCTTTGCCAACGTCCACCCTTATATACTATTTAACAATGTTTAACTTATTCCTAATTTGCGGCCCTTTTCCATATACTCTAGTGTACATATGAACTAATATATATATAACTTAGAAATAATTATGAACTAATATATCCCTATAACTATATATATAACATAGAAATAATTATGAACTAATATATAATATATACTTATATACATAATTCAAATTTAGCGCCCACAATTTCAGCGCTTCTCAAACCTCTGCTTTGAACATGTTACATACAGCGGAGAGGCCGCTCTCCGTTACTTGCCGAATTGCATCCCATCGCCTTCCCCGTTGGTCTATACTCTTAGGCCGACTCCCTAAGTCTTGTGTGTCGGTAGCTTACGCACTTGTGCGTGGGTGTGTTGGCTGGTGCGGTTCTAAACACTCCCCATGTAACTCACTCTCAGTGACGTCACATGGGCCTACATGCATTTGTTCTCATCTATTTTCTATTACATATTGCTTTAAGCATTTCTCTTCCAACATGTGTAATTATGTTTCTGTGTATGTTTGCTTTCGGTTCGATCGCACATTTCTCTTGTTTGCATGTGCTCGATCGAACCTCCAGGTTCCTTTTATATGTTTGACTCAAACATATAAAGCCCGCGAATCTAGAATATTTGAATTGTTCTGTGGCGTCTTTGTGAGGTAAATATATATTTATAATATTATATATCCTCACAAGCTTTCCTTTAAAACTACAGAGAATAATAATTTCTAGCAATTAGTAACAATTTATACAAAGTTGCTGAAAAGAAATATCAAAACATGCCAAAGCAAAAAAACTGCTCAAAAGAATATGATTAAAAGACAACAACCGCTTATGCCAACATAGGCTGGGCGCTCAGCATGAACTGCTGTTAGTAAGCAAGCAAGTAAATTAATTTGGTTGAGATTAACCTGCTGATTAAAACGGTACTTTTCTTTTACTTACTGTTTTGGTTATAAGTTTGCCATTTTTTTTGGCACAAAAAGTAATATGGCCAAAAGGTATCATGTATGACCAAGTGGGCGTGAGAAAAATTTTAGTTTGAATTAATGGCGAATTCGAAGGAGTTTGATTTTATAAAGTTTCTCTAATTGGTACAGAGTATACTCAAAGTCGTCTAGGACGACTTGCTGGCTTCATTTTTAAATTCATTTCTTTCAATTGTTTTTCTTGACCGCGTAACCTTCATGATCAACCTCGACCACTCTTTCCTTTGGCCATGAACTTCGTTTGGCTGTATCATCCAAGATGATCACCACGTCGTCTATCTCAATCGGCTTCAGAGGCGGTTTATTATATATACAGAGACACATTTTTATATATACCAAACTTACATATACCAAATTTCGAGTGAATTGCTGTTAAAATAACCAAGATTTTCATCTAAAACCAATTTTTTGTCCGATCGTTCCTCTGGGAGCTATATGATATAGTGCCCCGATTCTGATAAAACTTTCCAGAAAACAAAGTTATTAAGGTGTAGTTTTAAGCGATCGCCGATTCAAATTTTGATTCCACATGCCCTTTATATAAATATTTTACAATTATTGAGCGTGATGGCGACAAAATTTAACCGGAAGTAAATATGATATTTCAGTACTAGAAAGAAAAGAGAAAAGAAAAAGATTTACGGTGCAAAACGCGATGCATCCCAAAGATGTAAATCGGACGCACTTGCAAACCTCACCACAGGTGATCCCTTTAGGGGCTACATTATGGAGGCATAGGCTTATACATGAATTTCTATTCATTTAATTCATTCTTACAATATTTATTGACTTATTTAGGTATATAAAGCAATTCATTTAAACCTAATATAAGAGAAGTTTGAAACGATCCTTTTTGGTCATTACATGCGGCAGATCCGGATTTCAGGTGTAAGGGCACGACACATCGAATTTATATTGTGCGCTGGTGAAATGAGAAGATACAGTTGTTCTTCCTCTTAACAATACGTTATAATTTTATTGGCAATTTGATGGGTGGATGTTGGTATGGTCAGAGAGCTTCTGCACGGGCTATTGGCTTTGTAATTGTAGCTATTGTGGAATCCACACTGCACCGCTGCACTCATGAAAACTTATCGACGGATTGTGTTTGGCTGTGGCAAGTATTCCTACTGCCACGATGACTTCTGGTCTTGTTTAGCTACACGTGTCGCCTGTTACGCTCCTAATATTCTGCTAGGAATACTCCTAGTCTTCACCTGCCTGTGGCAGGAATACTCCTGGTCTTCCCTAACTGTGCTAGGAATACTCCTAGTCTTCACTAAAACTGCTAGGAATAGCTCCTAGTTTTCAATGTTTTGCTAGGAATAGCTCCTAGTCTTTTATATACTTCTAGGAATAGCTCCTAGTCTTTTATATATTGCTAGGAATAGCTCCTAGTCTTTTATATATTGCTAGGAATAACTTCTAGTCTTTTACGATCCGCTAGGAATAGCTCCTAGTCTTGAGATCTGCTAGGATTGTCTCCTAGTTTTTAATACCCTGTTAGGAATAGCTCCTAGTCTTCCTACTTGCCACCAAAACTAGTCCGCCTTCAAACCTTCACTTGTAACCAGGATACGGACGGATATCCTTTTATCAATCTGACTTGACACTCCTTCACATTTACTTCTTCACATTTGTTTCACTTCGTTGGCCTCGCTTATTTATTTCACTTGTTGAATCTTCACTTGTTAATACTTCACTTGCACCTTGCTAGTCCAAGTGATACTTCGCTTGTTTCCTTCGCTTCCTAACTGAACCTTCGCTTTCTTACTAATACTTCACTTTTTGATTGTTACTTCGCTTTCTGATTGATACTTCGACTATTTTTTTCACTTTCCGCCTGGTACTTGCTCACCGCCTCCTTCGCGTCTCAGCCGTGTCTATTTATCGGCATCTTGACCCTCGTAATGCGTGGGTGGAATACTGTACCTAGGCTCCCTCACCTTCCTCACCGTTCGAGTGACACTTTCTGACTACCGATTCTTCACTGCCGATACTACTTCACTGCCTGTACTTCACTGCCGATACTTCACTGCCTGTACTTCACTGCCGATACTTCACTGCCTGTACTTCACTGCCTGTACTTCACTGCCGATACTTCACTGCCTCCTCTGTGTCTCAGCCATGTCTATTTATAGGCATCTTGACCCTTCTTGCTTGGTGAAATATACTACCCTCGCCAGTACTTTTCTGCGCGCCAATATTTTCCGCCCAAAACTTTGCATCTCTTGTGTACGCCTCTCTACTGTAATCGATGCTCTCTAGCTTTGCCAACGTCCACCCTTATATACTATTTAACAATGTTTAACTTATTCCTAATTTGCGGCCCTTTTCCATATACTCTAGTGTACATATGAACTAATATATATATAACTTAGAAATAATTATGAACTAATATATCCCTATAACTATATATATAACATAGAAATAATTATGAACTAATATATAATATATACTTATATACATAATTCAAATTTAGCGCCCACAATTTCAGCGCTTCTCAAACCTCTGCTTTGAACATGTTACATACAGCGGAGAGGCCGCTCTCCGTTACTTGCCGAATTGCATCCCATCGCCTTCCCCGTTGGTCTATACTCTTAGGCCGACTCCCTAAGTCTTGTGTGTCGGTAGCTTACGCACTTGTGCGTGGGTGTGTTGGCTGGTGCGGTTCTAAACACTCCCCATGTAACTCACTCTCAGTGACGTCACATGGGCCTACATGCATTTGTTCTCATCTATTTTCTATTACATTTTGCTTTAAGCATTTCTCTTCCAACATGTGTAATTATGTTTCTGTGTATGTTTGCTTTCGGTTCGATCGCACATTTCTCTTGTTTGCATGTGCTCGATCGAACCTCCAGGTTCCTTTATATGTTTGACTCAAACATATAAAGCCCGCGAATCTAGAATATTTGAATTGTTCTGTGGCGTCTTTGTGAGGTAAATATATATTTATAATATTATATATCCTCACAAGCTTTCCTTTAAAACTACAGAGAATAATAATTTCTAGCAATTAGTAACAATTTATACAAAGTTGCTGAAAAGAAATATCAAAACATGCCAAAGCAAAAAAACTGCTCAAAAGAATATGATTAAAAGACAACAACCGCTTATGCCAACATAGGCTGGGCGCTCAGCATGAACTGCTGTTAGTAAGCAAGCAAGTAAATTAATTTGGTTGAGATTAACCTGCTGATTAAAACGGTACTTTTCTTTTACTTACTGTTTTGGTTATAAGTTTGCCATTTTTTTTGGCACAAAAAGTAATATGGCCAAAAGGTATCATGTATGACCAAGTGGGCGTGAGAAAAATTTTAGTTTGAATTAATGGCGAATTCGAAGGAGTTTGATTTTATAAAGTTTCTCTAATTGGTACAGAGTATACTCAAAGTCGTCTAGGACGACTTGCTGGCTTCATTTTTAAATTCATTTCTTTCAATTGTTTTTCTTGACCGCGTAACCTTCATGATCAACCTCGACCACTCTTTCCTTTGGCCATGAACTTCGTTTGGCTGTATCATCCAAGATGATCACCACGTCGTCTATCTCAATCGGCTTCAGAGGCGGTTTATTATATATACAGAGACACATTTTTATATATACCAAACTTACATATACCAAATTTCGAGTGAATTGCTGTTAAAATAACCAAGATTTTCATCTAAAACCAATTTTTTGTCCGATCGTTCCTCTGGGAGCTATATGATATAGTGCCCCGATTCTGATAAAACTTTCCAGAAAACAAAGTTATTAAGGTGTAGTTTTAAGCGATCGCCGATTCAAATTTTGATTCCACATGCCCTTTATATAAATATTTTACAATTATTGAGCGTGATGGCGACAAAATTTAACCGGAAGTAAATATGATATTTCAGTACTAGAAAGAAAAGAGAAAAGAAAAAGATTTACGGTGCAAAACGCGATGCATCCCAAAGATGTAAATCGGACGCACTTGCAAACCTCACCACAGGTGATCCCTTTAGGGGCTACATTATGGAGGCATAGGCTTATACATGAATTTCTATTCATTTAATTCATTCTTACAATATTTATTGACTTATTTAGGTATATAAAGCAATTCATTTAAACCTAATATAAGAGAAGTTTGAAACGATCCTTTTTGGTCATTACATGCGGCAGATCCGGATTTCAGGTGTAAGGGCACGACACATCGAATTTATATTGTGCGCTGGTGAAATGAGAAGATACAGTTGTTCTTTCTCTTAACAATACGTTATAATTTTATTGGCAATTTGATGGGTGGATGTTGGTATGGTCAGAGAGCTTCTGCACGGGCTATTGGCTTTGTAATTGTAGCTATTGTGGAATCCACACTGCACCGCTGCACTCATGAAAACTTATCGACGGATTGTGTTTGGCTGTGGCAAGTATTCCTACTGCCACGATGACTTCTGGTCTTGTTTAGCTACACGTGTCGCCTGTTACGCTCCTAATATTCTGCTAGGAATACTCCTAGTCTTCACCTGGCTGTGGCAGGAATACTCCTGGTCTTCCCTAACTGTGCTAGGAATACTCCTAGTCTTCACTAAAACTGCTAGGAATAGCTCCTAGTTTTCAATGTTTTGCTAGGAATAGCTCCTAGTCTTTTATATACTTCTAGGAATAGCTCCTAGTCTTTTATATATTGCTAGGAATAGCTCCTAGTCTTTTATATATTGCTAGGAATAACTTCTAGTCTTTTACGATCCGCTAGGAATAGCTCCTAGTCTTGAGATCTGCTAGGATTGTCTCCTAGTTTTTAATACCCTGTTAGGAATAGCTCCTAGTCTTCCTACTTGCCACCAAAACTAGTCCGCCTTCAAACCTTCACTTGTAACCAGGATACGGACGGATATCCTTTTATCAATCTGACTTGACACTCCTTCACATTTACTTCTTCACATTTGTTTCACTTCGTTGGCCTCGCTTATTTATTTCACTTGTTGAATCTTCACTTGTTAATACTTCACTTGCACCTTCCTAGTCCAAGTGATACTTCGCTTGTTTCCTTCGCTTCCTAACTGAACCTTCGCTTTCTTACTAATACTTCACTTTTTGATTGTTACTTCGCTTTCTGATTGATACTTCGACTGTTTTTTCACTTTCCGCCTGGTACTTGCTCACCGCCTCCTTCGCGTCTCAGCCGTGTCTATTTATCGGCATCTTGACCCTCGTAATGCGTGGGTGGAATACTGTACCTAGGCTCCCTCACCTTCCTCACCGTTCGAGTGACACTTTCTGACTACCGATTCTTCACTGCCGATACTACTTCACTGCCTGTACTTCACTGCCGATACTTCACTGCCTGTACTTCACTGCCGATACTTCACTGCCTGTACTTCACTGCCTGTACTTCACTGCCGATACTTCACTGCCTCCTCTGTGTCTCAGCCATGTCTATTTATAGGCATCTTGACCCTTCTTGCTTGGTGAAATATACTACCCTCGCCAGTACTTTTCTGCGCGCCAATATTTTCCGCCCAAAACTTTGCATCTCTTGTGTACGCCTCTCTACTGTAATCGATGCTCTCTAGCTTTGCCAACGTCCACCCTTATATACTATTTAACAATGTTTAACTTATTCCTAATTTGCGGCCCTTTTCCATATACTCTAGTGTACATATGAACTAATATATATATAACTTAGAAATAATTATGAACTAATATATCCCTATAACTATATATATAACATAGAAATAATTATGAACTAATATATAATATATACTTATATACATAATTCAAATTTAGCGCCCACAATTTCAGCGCTTCTCAAACCTCTGCTTTGAACATGTTACATACAGCGGAGAGGCCGCTCTCCGTTACTTGCCGAATTGCATCCCATCGCCTTCCCCGTTGGTCTATACTCTTAGGCCGACTCCCTAAGTCTTGTGTGTCGGTAGCTTACGCACTTGTGCGTGGGTGTGTTGGCTGGTGCGGTTCTAAACACTCCCCATGTAACTCACTCTCAGTGACGTCACATGGGCCTACATGCATTTGTTCTCATCTATTTTCTATTACATATTGCTTTAAGCATTTCTCTTCCAACATGTGTAATTATGTTTCTGTGTATGTTTGCTTTCGGTTCGATCGCACATTTCTCTTGTTTGCATGTGCTCGATCGAACCTCCAGGTTCCTTTATATGTTTGACTCAAACATATAAAGCCCGCGAATCTAGAATATTTGAATTGTTCTGTGGCGTCTTTGTGAGGTAAATATATATTTATAATATTATATATCCTCACAAGCTTTCCTTTAAAACTACAGAGAATAATAATTTCTAGCAATTAGTAACAATTTATACAAAGTTGCTGAAAAGAAATATCAAAACATGCCAAAGCAAAAAAACTGCTCAAAAGAATATGATTAAAAGACAACAACCGCTTATGCCAACATAGGCTGGGCGCTCAGCATGAACTGCTGTTAGTAAGCAAGCAAGTAAATTAATTTGGTTGAGATTAACCTGCTGATTAAAACGGTACTTTTCTTTTACTTACTGTTTTGGTTATAAGTTTGCCATTTTTTTGGCACAAAAAGTAATATGGCCAAAAGGTATCATGTATGACCAAGTGGGCGTGAGAAAAATTTTAGTTTGAATTAATGGCGAATTCGAAGGAGTTTGATTTTATAAAGTTTCTCTAATTGGTACAGAGTATACTCAAAGTCGTCTAGGACGACTTGCTGGCTTCATTTTTAAATTCATTTCTTTCAATTGTTTTTCTTGACCGCGTAACCTTCATGATCAACCTCGACCACTCTTTCCTTTGGCCATGAACTTCGTTTGGCTGTATCATCCAAGATGATCACCACGTCGTCTATCTCAATCGGCTTCAGAGGCGGTTTATTATATATACAGAGACACATTTTTATATATACCAAACTTACATATACCAAATTTCGAGTGAATTGCTGTTAAAATAACCAAGATTTTCATCTAAAACCAATTTTTTGTCCGATCGTTCCTCTGGGAGCTATATGATATAGTGCCCCGATTCTGATAAAACTTTCCAGAAAACAAAGTTATTAAGGTGTAGTTTTAAGCGATCGCCGATTCAAATTTTGATTCCACATGCCCTTTATATAAATATTTTACAATTATTGAGCGTGATGGCGACAAAATTTAACCGGAAGTAAATATGATATTTCAGTACTAGAAAGAAAAGAGAAAAGAAAAAGATTTACGGTGCAAAACGCGATGCATCCCAAAGATGTAAATCGGACGCACTTGCAAACCTCACCACAGGTGATCCCTTTAGGGGCTACATTATGGAGGCATAGGCTTATACATGAATTTCTATTCATTTAATTCATTCTTACAATATTTATTGACTTATTTAGGTATATAAAGCAATTCATTTAAACCTAATATAAGAGAAGTTTGAAACGATCCTTTTTGGTCATTACATGCGGCAGATCCGGATTTCAGGTGTAAGGGCACGACACATCGAATTTATATTGTGCGCTGGTGAAATGAGAAGATACAGTTGTTCTTTCTCTTAACAATACGTTATAATTTTATTGGCAATTTGATGGGTGGATGTTGGTATGGTCAGAGAGCTTCTGCACGGGCTATTGGCTTTGTAATTGTAGCTATTGTGGAATCCACACTGCACCGCTGCACTCATGAAAACTTATCGACGGATTGTGTTTGGCTGTGGCAAGTATTCCTACTGCCACGATGACTTCTGGTCTTGTTTAGCTACACGTGTCGCCTGTTACGCTCCTAATATTCTGCTAGGAATACTCCTAGTCTTCACCTGGCTGTGGCAGGAATACTCCTGGTCTTCCCTAACTGTGCTAGGAATACTCCTAGTCTTCACTAAAACTGCTAGGAATAGCTCCTAGTTTTCAATGTTTTGCTAGGAATAGCTCCTAGTCTTTTATATACTTCTAGGAATAGCTCCTAGTCTTTTATATATTGCTAGGAATAGCTCCTAGTCTTTTATATATTGCTAGGAATAACTTCTAGTCTTTTACGATCCGCTAGGAATAGCTCCTAGTCTTGAGATCTGCTAGGATTGTCTCCTAGTTTTTAATACCCTGTTAGGAATAGCTCCTAGTCTTCCTACTTGCCACCAAAACTAGTCCGCCTTCAAACCTTCACTTGTAACCAGGATACGGACGGATATCCTTTTATCAATCTGACTTGACACTCCTTCACATTTACTTCTTCACATTTGTTTCACTTCGTTGGCCTCGCTTATTTATTTCACTTGTTGAATCTTCACTTGTTAATACTTCACTTGCACCTTCCTAGTCCAAGTGATACTTCGCTTGTTTCCTTCGCTTCCTAACTGAACCTTCGCTTTCTTACTAATACTTCACTTTTTGATTGTTACTTCGCTTTCTGATTGATACTTCGACTGTTTTTTTCACTTTCCGCCTGGTACTTGCTCACCGCCTCCTTCGCGTCTCAGCCGTGTCTATTTATCGGCATCTTGACCCTCGTAATGCGTGGGTGGAATACTGTACCTAGGCTCCCTCACCTTCCTCACCGTTCGAGTGACACTTTCTGACTACCGATTCTTCACTGCCGATACTACTTCACTGCCTGTACTTCACTGCCGATACTTCACTGCCTGTACTTCACTGCCGATACTTCACTGCCTGTACTTCACTGCCTGTACTTCACTGCCGATACTTCACTGCCTCCTCTGTGTCTCAGCCATGTCTATTTATAGGCATCTTGACCCTTCTTGCTTGGTGAAATATACTACCCTCGCCAGTACTTTTCTGCGCGCCAATATTTTCCGCCCAAAACTTTGCATCTCTTGTGTACGCCTCTCTACTGTAATCGATGCTCTCTAGCTTTGCCAACGTCCACCCTTATATACTATTTAACAATGTTTAACTTATTCCTAATTTGCGGCCCTTTTCCATATACTCTAGTGTACATATGAACTAATATATATATAACATAGAAATAATTATGAACTAATATATAATATATACTTATATACATAATTCAAATTTAGCGCCCACAATTTCAGCGCTTCTCAAACCTCTGCTTTGAACATGTTACATACAGCGGAGAGGCCGCTCTCCGTTACTTGCCGAATTGCATCCCATCGCCTTCCCCGTTGGTCTATACTCTTAGGCCGACTCCCTAAGTCTTGTGTGTCGGTAGCTTACGCACTTGTGCGTGGGTGTGTTGGCTGGTGCGGTTCTAAACACTCCCCATGTAACTCACTCTCAGTGACGTCACATGGGCCTACATGCATTTGTTCTCATCTATTTTCTATTACATATTGCTTTAAGCATTTCTCTTCCAACATGTGTAATTATGTTTCTGTGTATGTTTGCTTTCGGTTCGATCGCACATTTCTCTTGTTTGCATGTGCTCGATCGAACCTCCAGGTTCCTTTATATGTTTGACTCAAACATATAAAGCCCGCGAATCTAGAATATTTGAATTGTTCTGTGGCGTCTTTGTGAGGTAAATATATATTTATAATATTATATATCCTCACAAGCTTTCCTTTAAAACTACAGAGAATAATAATTTCTAGCAATTAGTAACAATTTATACAAAGTTGCTGAAAAGAAATATCAAAACATGCCAAAGCAAAAAAACTGCTCAAAAGAATATGATTAAAAGACAACAACCGCTTATGCCAACATAGGCTGGGCGCTCAGCATGAACTGCTGTTAGTAAGCAAGCAAGTAAATTAATTTGGTTGAGATTAACCTGCTGATTAAAACGGTACTTTTCTTTTACTTACTGTTTTGGTTATAAGTTTGCCATTTTTTTTGGCACAAAAAGTAATATGGCCAAAAGGTATCATGTATGACCAAGTGGGCGTGAGAAAAATTTTAGTTTGAATTAATGGCGAATTCGAAGGAGTTTGATTTTATAAAGTTTCTCTAATTGGTACAGAGTATACTCAAAGTCGTCTAGGACGACTTGCTGGCTTCATTTTTAAATTCATTTCTTTCAATTGTTTTTCTTGACCGCGTAACCTTCATGATCAACCTCGACCACTCTTTCCTTTGGCCATGAACTTCGTTTGGCTGTATCATCCAAGATGATCACCACGTCGTCTATCTCAATCGGCTTCAGAGGCGGTTTATTATATATACAGAGACACATTTTTATATATACCAAACTTACATATACCAAATTTCGAGTGAATTGCTGTTAAAATAACCAAGATTTTCATCTAAAACCAATTTTTTGTCCGATCGTTCCTCTGGGAGCTATATGATATAGTGCCCCGATTCTGATATGGTTAGTGTGATTGTTTCTTTTTTCAGTATTGCTTATGTGTGCATATATATGTATGTATGTGTATATACCCATTGGCGGTGGTTAAATTTTGTGACTTTGCGTTATATATATGTTTTCTTCTCTTTTTTGAGAATGGAGACAAGAATCAATTTGTTTCCTATATTTCAGCAACTTCGTTTTATTATAAGAAATTCTCTTTTTTTTTTTCTTGTTGTGCAGCTTACAATTCACTTTTTTTACTTTTTTTTTTTTTATATTTATCATTTAATTATGTAAAATATTTGTTCTTATTTGTGTGGGTTTTTTTTATTTTGTGAAAAAAAAAATTTTTTTTATATATGTATATATTTTTATGCATGTGAAAGCCGTGATCAGCGATTGACGCCGCATTCCAAACAAATAATTTGTATGTTACAAATATCTTTATTAGTTTATTCTTTTCTCATATATATATTTTTTTGTGTTATATATATGTATATATGTTTTCATGTATGTACTAGCGGTGATCAGCGATTGACGCCGCATTCCAATACACAAATAATTTGTATGTTGCAAATATCTTTATTAGTTTTTTCTTTTCTCATATATATTTTTTTTTTTTTTTTTGTGTTATATATATATATATCTATATGTTTTCATGTATGTACTAGCGGTGATCAGCGATTGACGCCGCATTCCAATACACAAATAATTTGTATGTTGCAAATATCTTTATTAGTTTTTTCTTTTATTTTGCACATTCATATACAGTTTGTCAAGTAATTGTTTGCAAAACGAAAAAAGTCACACATTCATTTTTAACCTTATATTTTATTAACTTACACTAGCTTTTTTAAAATTTTTTTTTTTGGTTTATAATAGATTTAAGTATACATTCAAATTTTCATCCACAATAATATGAAAAAGCATGCAAAAGAAAATTCGGCGAATTTCACGCTGTCAATTAATTCTTTGCAAAATGCAAAGACGCAACAAAGCAGAGCCGTAACTGAGTTACGGGACTTTAAATTCAAATTGGCAAAGTTAGAGAGCAACGATTGTAGCTGAGATGCATAGCAACAGGAGATTTGCGTTGCGCGATCGGCCGAGAAGGACGAAGACAAAAGAAAGCGTTGGAAAGTTTTGGGCGGAAAAGGCAGTAAAGTAGTATAGGCAGTGAAGTATCGGCAGTGAAGTATCGGTGTGAAGAGTCAGCAGTCAGAAGAGCCTGGGTACTGTATTCCACCCACGCATCCCGAGGGTCAAGATGCCTATAAATAGATACGGCTGAGACGCGAAGGAGGCGGTGAGGAAGTACCAGGCGGAAAGGGAAGAAACCAGCGAAGTATCAATCAAAAAGCGATGTATTAATCAGAAAGCGAAGATTCAGTTAGAAAGTGAAGGAGACAAGCGAAGTATCACTTGGACCAGCAAGGTGCAAGTGAAATATCAACAAGTGAAGGTTCAACAAGTGAAGGAAAAGAAGCGAGGCCAACGAAGTGAAACATATATGAAGAAGTGAAAGTGAAGGCGTGCCAAGTCAGATCGATAAAAGGTTATCCATCTGTATCCTGGCTACAAGTGAAGGTTTAAAGGCAGATTCGTTTTTGGTGGCAAGCAGAAAAACTAGGAGCAATTCCTAGCAGGGTATTAAAAACTAGGAGCAAATCCTAGCAGATCACAAGACTAGGAGCTATTCCTAGCGGATCATAAAAGACTAGGAGTTATTCCTAGCAATATATAAAAGACTAAGAGTTATTCCTAGCAGCATATAAAAGACTAGGAGCTATTCCTAGCAGCATATAAAAGACTAAGAGCTATTCCTAGCAAAACATTGAAGACTAGGAGCTATTCCTAGCAGTTTAGTGAAGACTAGGAGTATTCCTAGCACAGTTAAGGAAGACCAGGAGTATTCCTGGCACAGGCAGGGGAAGACTAGGAGTATTCCTAGCACAGTTGAGGAAGACCAGGAGTATTCCTGGCATAGTGGCAAAAGACTAGGAGTATTCCTAGCAGAATAATAGGAGCGTAGCAGACGACAGTGTAGCTAGACAAGACCAGGAGTCATCCTGGCAGTAGGAATACTTGCCACAGCCAAACACAATCTCTCGATAAGTTTTAATGAGTGCCAACGGTGCAGTGTGGATTTCACAATAGCCACAAACACAAAGCCAACAGCCCGTGCAAAAGCTCTCTGGCCACACTAACATCCACCAATCAAATCGACAATAAAATTATAACGTTTTATTAAAAGAAAAACAACTGTATCTTCTCATTTCACCAGCGCACAAAATAAATTCGTTGTGTCGTACCCCCTACATCTGAAATCCGGCTCTGCCGCAAGTAAGTACCAAGAACAAGAGAAGAAAGGCAGGAGAGATAAAGTATAGGAGGTTAAAAAAAAAAAAAAATATTACCACTTGTTTATTATCACATGATGTTTCTTTGGTTCTCTTTGGTCGACGTAGCCGCAACGGGATCTTTTGGATGCTCACTCCTATGAAGCGGAGACTGCGACGGTATCAGAGCATTTATCTTTGAAGATAAAATCATGGTACCAATGCATACTGAGGAGAGTCAATATCCAACCTTCGGAGAGTCAATATCCAACCTTCAGACAGTCAATATCCAACCTTTAAAGAGTCAACATCGAACCATCGAGGAATCAACATCGAACCATCGAGGAATCAACATCGAACCATCGAGGAATCAACATCCAGCCGCCCAGGACTACAGCCGTCTAAAATTTTAAGGATAACAAAGGACAACAGGATTCTAAGTTACCAGCACACTAAGGACCCAGCCAGTGAATATCCTTTTTCAAGGACAACAGTGGTCAAGATTTACGAGCATACAAAGGAATCGAACAGTGAACATCCCCTGTTCAAAGGATAGCAACAGCCTAAGTTACAAGAATAAAAGCGGAGCCTACACCAAGAATACAACGAAGAAACAAAGACCCACAACCAGAGGAACAACGTCAACCACAAGGATATTATATTATATTAAACAGGATATCAGAAGACAATTTTTGGTGACCAGTAAAAAAAAAATGTTTATTTAACCCAGCAAGGAAAAAAAAAATAAACTAGTCAACAAAAAAAAAAAAATTAACACAGCGGAAAAAAAAAATTAATTAAAATAAAAAAAGATAAATAAATTTCAATTGGTAATAATTATAATAAATCATCTGAAGTTACAGCCAAGTCAAAGCCGAGTTAACAAGGACGAAATCCAAACTAGTTCACCGCAGGATACCAACCACAAAGGATACAAATTCAAATAGCAACAGTCATCATGGGAGTAAAATCGATCTGCTACAGACGCAACAACGAATTGGAAAATTTCTTCACCGAGTTCGGTCTACCTTCAGGTGTAACTGTAGAGGAGATGCGCAGTCGGTTTGCTAACTTCGCATCTCGGGAGGATCATCTACCAGAAGTACTCGCCCGCTTAACCAAACTGGAAACTCAATATGGACAAGCAGCCACCAACAACCGCACACTAGATGTGAAGCCACACTCACGATCCCTGCCCGGCTGATTGACGAACACCCAAAGGATACAGAGGCCATAAACTCAAGTATATACGACACTAGTACTTGTCAAAGAACCACGCCTCCCTGGAGCGTTATACGATGCCGAAACTCCTGGGACAGGAATGGCCGACGTTCATAAACTAGCACAAGGAAACATTCAAAAAGCGTCTCAGGATCAGAGTCGCCACTACAACCTTAGACACAGAGTTTGGCGACCCACCATCGGGTCACTCGTCCTAATACGAAGACATCATCTATCCAAAGCCGCCAAAGGATTTGCTGTCAGTGTCAGCGATCTGAAGCTAATGCTTAATGCTACCCTATAATATCGAAAAAAATTAACCAATTATATTATATTATAATATGATCGCATTATATTATATCATTTAATTATATTCACATGTAAAATATATTTTTGGGGATTTTCTTTATTGGTGCAATATATATATGATGGAAAAAAAAAATTTTTTTATAAATAATTCAATTTTTGCCAAGGGTAACGGTAGGACTACCTTAGAGTCATCGACAGAGTCGCAGCGACAGAGTCACGATATATATATTTGAGTTTTTATAAGAACAAAAGAGAGAAGCGAGTATAGAAAATCCAACAGGCAAACGGTAGAACTTTTAAAAAGTCATCGACAGAGTCCCTGCGACAGAGTCACGACAGAATTCAGTAGAACCAAAACCAGGTGGAATTTTATTTTTTTTTTATCGACAGAGCTAAACAGGGTATCAGCAGAGTCACCATAGAAAAAAAAAATATATGCAACGGAATTTTCATAAGAATATTAGAAACATAAGCAAGCAGAAAAATTTCACAAACGAACGGTAGAACTATTTTAAAGTCATCGACAGAGTCCCAGCGACAGAGTCACGACAGAATTCAGTAGAACCAAAACCAGGTGGAATTTTATTTTTTTTTTTATCGACAGAGCTAAACAGGGTATCAGCAGAGTCACCATAGAAAAAAAAAAATATATGCAACGGAATTTTCATAAGAATATTAGAAACATAAGCAAGCAGAAAAATTTCTCAAATGAACGGTAGAACTATTTTAAAGTCATCGACAGAGTCCCAGCGACAGAGTCACGACAGAATTCAGTAGAACCAAAACCAGGTGGAATTTTTTTTTTTTTTATCGACAGAGCTAAACAGGGTATCAGCAGAGTCACCATAGAAAAAAAAAATATATGCAACGGAATTTTCATAAGAATATTAGAAACATAAGCAAGCAGAAAAATTTCTCAAATGAACGGTAGAACTATTTTAAAGTCATCGACAGAGTCCATGCGACAGAGTCACGACAGAATTCAGTAGAACCAAAACCATAGAAAAAAAAAATATATGCAACGGAATTTTCATAAGAATATTAGAAATATAAGCAAGCAGAAAAATTTGCACAAAGCAACGGTAGAACTATTTTACAGTCATCGACAGAGTCTCAGCGACAGAGTCACGACAGAATACAGTAGAACCAAAACCACGTGGAATTATTTTTTTTTTACAATCGACAGAGCCACAGCAGCAGAGTCACCATAGAGAAAAAAAAAATTAATATACATACGTACAACAGAGTCTAAGTACAAGAGAAGAAAGGCAGAAGATATAAAGATAAAGTATAGGAGATGAAAAAAATATTACCGCTTGCTTTCTATCACACTTTATTCCTATGAGAAGGGGGTATGAGCGTGTTTCGTTGGTTCTCTTTGGTAGACGTAGCCGCAACGGGATCTTTTGGATGCTCACTCCTATGAAGCGGAGGCTGCGACGCTAGCAGAGCAGAGGCTTCGAAGATAAAATCATGGTACCAATGCATACTGGAAAGAGAGTGAACATTGAACCGTCAGAGAGTCAATATTCAACCGTCGAGGAGTCAACATCGAACCATCAAGGAGTCAACATCAAACCATCAAGGAGTCTACATCCAGCAGCCAAGGACTACAGCCGTATAAATACCAAGGATAACAAAGGATAACAGGACTCTAAGTTAGCAGCAAACCAAGGACCCAGCCAGTGAATATCCTTTTTTAAGGACAACAGCAGTCAAGATTTACGAGCATACAAAGGAATCAACAGTGAACATCCTGTTCAAAGAATAGCAACAGCTTAAGTTACAAGGATATCAGCGAAGCCTACACCAAGCAGCCAAGAATACAAAGAATACAACGAAGAAACAAAGTCCCACAACCAGAGAAACAACGTCAACCAGGAGTCAAAGTCTAGCTACAGCGAGTGAACATCCTTCTCAAGGAGAACAGCAGCATCCGCAGTTACCAGGATACTACGAATCGAAGTCGAACTACAGCGAGTGAACGCCCTTTTCTAGATATACCAGAAGTCTACGTCAATGTTACAAGGATATCAGCGCAGTCTACATTAAGCCAGGAACGAGTTAACGTCATTCGCAAGGATACCAAGATGCAAAGATACTAGGGAGTCTGCAACCAGAAGTCTATGCCAAAGTCACAAGGATACCAGCAGAGTCTACATACCAGAAGTCACAAGGATACTAGGAACCTAAGCTAGAACCACAACGAGCCATCATGCGTCACAAGGATACCAGGAAGAGTCATAATCAAACGTTCAACGAGGCAATTTTTTTCACAAGGATACTATCTTTACAAGAATATCAGAGCGAAGCCCAAATTAGCCAAGCACGCAGGGAGTCGTCACAGGATACGTCCTTCAAAAGGATACGAGGTCAACAGCATGGGAATGAAGACAATGAAACCAAGTTGCAAAAGATAAAAGGTATATCTCACATCGCCGAGAACGTAATCAATCAGAAGGATGATCGAGCAACCAAGCATTTTTACAGAGCACAGTCCCGGTTACTTAGAGAAGATAAAATCGAGACCTCCGAGAGTCCTTACGGCGACCCACAACGAAGACAACAGTTGTCCAAAGCCCCTGAGGGATTCGCCGCCAAGGCAGCACCAAAACTCAAACGTCCCTACAAGGTAAAACACTTTTCTTTCAGGAACATCGTCCGACTCCAAGATGAACACGGAATATCCGGCCGCACAGCGAGTGTCAGCGATCGAGAGCAGACAACAACAAGCGAATCCGAGCCAAGATAATCCGAACCAAGAGAATCCGAGCCAAAAGAATCCGAGCCAAGAAGAGATTTCACAGGGGCCAAATTAATGTACTCTATTTATCGTTTCTAGCATTCCAATAGTCAGCGACGCCGACGCAAAACAACGAGAAAGCAAAGTGACAGTGAAACAGATTCAAATAGTGTGAGCAAAAGGAAAATCCAGGAAGATTCCTTGGCCTTGATTATGCCCATCGATCCTGTTAAAAGCAGCAACAAATCCGATCATCCGTATGGCCATCCAGACCGCCGGCCAAAGTAAAGGTATCGCACGTCACAGATACGGTAAAACGTAGCCAATCCAGTTCCGCTACCACGCTATCATCGCCTTCCTCCCTCGGCTCTACTGCACAGCGGTTTTCCACGCTGTCCGATTCCAGCTCGCTATCGATTCCGCGCGTCACTGGTTCGGCTTCCGCGTCGAGAACTTTAACCAGGTCCTAGTCTTAACGACTACTCGTCGCAGCCACCATGTCAGTGAATCATTTTATCGCCGTTTTCGAGATCAACACCATGGGCTCCATCGAATAAGATGTTCCGCTGTTCTCGTTGAGAATGCATTTGAATCAAACCAAGTTCCTCTGGAGCAGAATCGAGTCCGAGTACATGGCATGTACCAGAGCCCTTACAGCTGATGGGAGCGAGGAGAGCTGCGCCGAATCAATGACCATCAAATCCAAATATGAATACGCATACATGGTGTATGTTCGGTGCGGCACAAATTTGGGAGAACGTATTGAACAAGTTCAATCGTCTGGAGCAACTTCCGTGCCCCAAAAGTCCAGGTCTCTCACGAACACCACGCAATCAGGTCTACTGCAAGCTGTGCGGCAGAGAGAACCATCCGATTCGCCTCTGTCCAAAATTTACATCCCGTTTTGAAAACAAAAGGAAGCTCGTGGCCAATCAGACCAAGATTCTCTTCAACCTCCCTACGGTTGTCCATGAGACTTGTGGGGCCTTGAAGGAGCTGCAAACTACCATCCAAGGATGGTACACGCACACGCTCAGGAGTCAGCATCGACAATTGGGATGTCCTCCTGGTGGCACTTTGCACGTCTAAGTTGCCTAACGCCACTATCGCATTATGGGAACAGTCCAAACAAAACAACTCTTTCTTCGTGGGCTGACCTAAACGGATTCCTGATCGACCGTTATCGCGTTCTGGAGACTCTGGAAGATCGTCGTTCCGCTCCAGTTTCCCAGGCCCTTCCCTCAGCAGCGCGCAGACTCAAGTCCGTGTCAATCAGGTCTCCTGCAAGCTGTGCGGCAGAGAGAACCATCCGATTCGCCTCTGTCCAAAATTTACATCCATGCCCGTCCAAGATCGATCGGCTGTAATCAAGCAACAGAAGTTGTGCCTAAATTGTTTTGCACGCGGCCATCAATTACGGGAATGCCCCAGCGCCCATAGCTGCCACATCTGTAAAGAACGTCATCACACGTTGCTACATCGCGTCCCCGCCTCCGCGGTGACGACACCCAATGCGCAGCCACCGGCGACCTCCGTCAACGCAGATTCAGTTAAACGACCCACATCCAGTCATAACATCCAGAATTTCTTTGTTTCCACCCCACGTAAAGGCCTACTAGGCACCGCCATGGTGACCATACGACACTTGGGCGCTAACTTCCTTGTGCGCGCTTTAATTGACACCGGGTCTGAAGGAACATTTCTATCCGAAAGAATGTTTAACCTGGTGAGACCTCCGTTCCGTCTCATTAACGCCCAGATAAGCGGCATTTCCAATTGTGTGGCTGCCAGTGCCCAGAAGCTATGTCAGTTTCAGCTCGTGTCTTCTAGATATCCCTCTCGGCAGGTGGAAACCACAGCCTTTGTCCTGCCAAACCTGGCCGGAGCGCTACCCCCTGGTTCGTTTCCCAAGGAGGTGGACGATAACCTCAACGAGCTTCCTTTGGCAGATCCACTATTCCATAGACGCTCCCCCATTGACATGGTGATCGGCGTGAATCTTTTACCCCATATTTTGGGAGAGCGGATTAAAAAGGACATCTGCGGCTACCTCTTCGGCCTGGAAACTATCTTCGGCTGGGTTCTCTGCGGGCCCATGGCATCCGGTCCGCCCAGCCATATTTCTGCCACTCAGACATCCGTCGCACCCACTAATTCCAACTTGCATCTTCCAGCCAGGGTAACAATCACCAACTACAAGGAGTAGACAACGCAGAACTACGAAGAAATTTAGAAGGCTACTGAGATACAAAGTTAAACAACCTCCCCAGATACAAAGTTAAAAAGGGTCTGTGTAAAGCGCTGTACTTGTAGCGATTCGTGATAATTCCTATTTTTATTTAAGCCAATGTCCGGGTGACACCCTAGT